>JABTTQ020003402.1:0-472160 GCA_016081115.2 Rehmannia glutinosa | reverse complement strand
ATAGCAAAGATACATACAGATAGTGTACTGTGACAGAATGTGGCGCGTAGAATCAATCCTTTTATTGATCATAACACTTTATTTTACAATAAATCAAGCATAAAGGTTGTAGCAAACATTCATTTTTGCTGCAAAATGTTAATTCTATAACTTTCATGGCATTTCATAGTATGTATTTATACAATAAAATACAAGGTGGACAACAACACTTCATCTCTTCTTCTTCTCTTCTTTTCATCTTGTTCAAAGATCTTCTTTCCTTCTTCTTTTTCTCATCGTCACCGCTTCTTCTCTTTCATACGCCTCGGGCCTTTCACCTCTTTCTTAATCTTTCTTGTCTTTCCTCCCATACCGAGTCTTGTCTCTTGTTTTCTTCTTCTATTCTTTCGTGATACCCAAGATTACTTTTAGCCACTTGCAAATTTGCTACTTGGTCAAGTCCTCCGCATCCCCTCATTTCTTGCCTGGATCTATGTACTTTCCACATTTTTTCGGCAGAGCCTGTGCAAAACCTCTTCCTCCACCACTACTTCTTCCTACTGGCGCATTGTACAGATGGGTCTTCTTCCCACCTGAGTGACTCAAAGAGTGACCAAGCAGAGCGATCACGTAGTCTCGCTTCGTCACGCCTTCTTCACACAACGTGAGACCCTTTTCCCAAGACAAGTCCCAAGCTTCGGAGCCATGTACATTTTTGCAAAGTATCCTTCAACATGCGAGCGTTTTAAATTCATCAACTGATCGTGGCTCGTCCCGACATCCGAGATGGCATAAGTGTCTCCGCTTCACCGAATGCCTCCATGTTGTTCCAAGATGTTCATAACTCGCATCCATTCTTCCTTCCACTTCCTTCATCCCCGCTTCAATTGTTTTTCTTTTTTCAAATTTAAGATATAGCATGAAGTGTCGAGTGCAGAAATCACAGGGAGTTTGGCCGATAATGTCACCGTGACAAGACCTTGTGGGGGTTTGTGCAATCATCATGGTTAATGCCCTGGCGATCCTTCCCTCAACAAATTTCTTCTTTTTTTTTTAATACTTCCTCACTGATTTTCCTTCATACAAATGCTTCCTTCCTTCTCAACTTCGCATCCTTTCACCGCCTTTTAAATATTCCTCTTCCCTGCATCATCAAAGGAGAGATGAACACTGAAAAAACAGACTTGGTTAGTGAAGTCGAGCCCTGGGCTGATAGCCGAGTTTTTGTTCTCGAGTCTCAACCGCCGAGTATGCAAAGACGAAATTTGGACGAAAGCGTTGGGACTCGGAAATTACTTCATTTCACCATGCGAGAAGTCCAATTTTCTCGTCCATATTCGCTTTTCCGTGACAAATAAGATCACTTTATTTTGTTCATGCAACAGCTTTATTTCTAATAGGTGAGCTTCATGCATGTGCTCAATGTGTTCTCTCAACTTCGCTTTTGACAAAGATTCTCGCTCCCATACCAGCAAAAGCCTTGTTGAACAATGTCCTGAAGTATCTAACTTGTTCCACACGCATTTGCTCACACTGCTACCATTCCTCGATCCTCACCGTGATGCCTCTCAAATCGCAAGATTGGCATCTCTCGTTATCCAAGCCGCATGTCCAGAGAGGCCCGATGCCTCTCCATCCGCTCAATTTCAGCAAATAATGCTTGAACACTTCCCAAACTTCTCAACATTCTTCCATTGCATCGGATGGCCACGCAATGCATCAAAGTCATAGTCAGCTGGAACGATGGTACCGATGGAAATAACAGAGTCGGTCATGGTAGCGTGCGCTGTCGTTTTCTCTCGACTTCTTCATGGAGGCTTCAATACTCCAGGGAAAAAGGAAATGATTCTATAAAGGATCTCACCGCCAATCGGGATTTGTTCAATGATGAGCGGTGCGCTGAAGTTCTTTCGAGTCGAACTCGGCCGCAGCTTGGGAACTCCGCAGCCGACTCGCTTCACCGGGTCTCAGAAGTGACCCAGCTGTTGCCGAGCCTCAGCTCTTCAACAGCCTTCTTGGTCTCACCGTTTCTCCACTGAGTAGACTCGTCCCCGCATGATCGTAAGCGCTTATCGACGATGATGAGATCTCCATTGCGGCTCATCATCAAAAGTAAAGGTTTGACGAGTAGTCTTGGGATCGACTTGCTCGCGTTTTGGAACATCCGCAATGAGTCTTTTGGATCTCATGGGGATGACTCAACTTCTTCGCCGCCTCGATCCTTAAAGGTTACATCAGATTATCCTGGGAATCATGAAGCGCGCTTATCTCCTTTTCGTCGATGGATCAATGATAGCAAGAGGAATGTTCGCTTTATCGCCGCTTTTACCCCGAAAGTCTCAACCTCCCGTGGCCTTCATTACCTCCAGCAGCCTCGACTGCAGCCGAGGCTCTCGACTTCCCTTTCGACAACAGTGTCACCGCCTTAGGGTCTTCTCATGCGGTGGCATCCATCGAGTCTCAACCCCATGGATTGCACTTTCATCGCCCAGAAAGTGTTAACTCCTGGGATGTTCTTCCAGTGCCTCGACCGACAGAACGCCAGCCATTAGCCTTCGAGCAGCTTGGCACTCTCAACGAGAAAGTTCAATCGTCCTGAGCTTCGCTGATGGCAACTTGCCGCTCGCTTCGCGCTTGTACTTTCTCCACTTCGCCTCCTTGATTCGCTAGGAGTCATCCGCAAAGATTCTCCGACCTTGCCGCAGCGGAGGAGTTTCTCACCGGCGCACCACCGAGTGACTTGAACGGGGTCACTGCCTCTCAAACTCCTACCGCTTCTATTGAGTGTTCACCGTCAAAGGTGGTAAGACACCTTCAATAGGGGTGGCTCGACCGGGGTCCCCACTATCCCGCTTTCATCGCCAATCCCTTATCGCTTCTTCCGAGTGAGTCGGGAAGGGTAAAGAATAAAAACGCGATTTGTCAACCACTCCCATCGATCAATTTCAAATGGTTCGAGACTCTCCTGGTCCCTCCATCAATCTTTCGCTCGCGGAAGGATTCTCGATTCGCAATGTTTGCCGATTTGCAACTCTTCTCGGGCAAAGAATAGTGGTCCGATCCTCATCATCGCGATAAGACATCAAGGAGAGGATGTGTGTGTTCTCAGGGTGCCAGATAGGGCATATGTCCGCCTTCTCACGTGCCTTACCTTCCTCCTCTCGCCTTTTCTCCTTTTCCTTATCCTTGAAGATCCGCAGATATCCGTGCAGCTTGTCTTCATCCAAATAGAGCACAGGGTAAGTCCAAGGAAGCTTAACAGCTTCCTCTTCTTCTTCTATAAACTCTGGCCGTTGGAACTGCTCCCGATCGACTTAATTTCCATTTCTCCACTCACGCAGACGATTTTGGATGATGTCCTGGTAAGGTGGGATAGATCATCACATCACTATCGCTCTACATCTTTCTTTTCAGGTCCCAACAAGGCTCCGGGATTGAGGGATACAAACTATTTCTTCGCTCCACACCGACGCTTTCATCACAGATTTTGGTTGTTTATCAATTACATCCGAGACTCTACTTTCCGCCAGCCTCCTGCAGATTCAAGCTTCCAAATGAGTGGCCGACTCAATGATTTCTCAAGCTCGAGTGCTTGATGAGTCTTCTTCTGTCTCCTGTTTGTACTGAGGGATTTCTGTTCATGAAGATTCGCTTTTCTCGAGTTTCTTGGGCAAGGCGGGGGCCGGTGTGTTTTCTTCGAGGAGTCGGCCGTCTTGCTTATCGGGCTTTTCCTCCGACGACGATCTGAGAAGGTGTATTTGAGAGTCCTTCTCGATCGCCGCCGGGGCAAGGCAGAGACACTACCGCCATGGGCAGTGACGTGGGCCCGCAGGGGAGCATGTTTGTTTTTCTTTTGCACGCATGAGCAAGAATTTCTTAGCACTCGCAGGGCAGCTTTTCTTCTTTGGGTGGAGAGGAAACAATCAGATCTTCAGGGTCACCGATTCCCCTCACTTGTGTCACTTCCTTCTCACGTAGTTTTCTCTTCAAGCGCCGAGAGATTGATTCAACATCTTCTTGTTAACATGGAACGCCTTTTCCATGTCTAAGAGGACTCTTTCACTTCCATCATCCGGCCAATCACTGGCCATATCCTAGGGATCCTCCAAATGTGCCATCTTCCTTGAAGGATTTGTTCCCTACATTCGCATACCGAGACAAACCAACCCATTTGATTTTCCTTTTCTTCAATGATCGCACCTATTACGATCAACTTAATGGATGACAGCTTGGTCAAAGCTTCAAATTTGATGTCAATACATTTGGCAACTATGTCCAACAACTTGTGATAATCCTCCTTCAAGAAATTGTTTGTCATAAACTATTTTATCAAAGATAGTCGCCTTGCTATTTCTTCCAAGCCGCAGCTTAAGTTTACATCAGCTTCATAACTTTCCGATGCTCCTTCCGCTGGTAATGAGCAGTTGTTCACCAAATCCTCGCGAGATGGTGAACTCCTTTCCATGAACAGATGATTTTATTCCTTCATCGTGAATCTCAAGATTCACATAGAATTGTGCAACCTCCTCCACATAGGTCATCGAATATTCCATCGTCAGAAACGATTTCAGCCCGGTCGCTTGGAGTTTCTCAACCTATTTTCTTTATGAGGGCGTCATTTGACCCCCTGTTTGACCATGCCCTCGAAATCCACTTCAGACCCGTGTGGATTTGCTTTCCTAACTTGATAAAATCATAAGTTGGTGCCATTTTTCAGATTTTATCAAGAAAACTTAGAGATTGATTTGAAGATGGATAGGTTTTTGAGAGAATTTTTGCCTTTTGCTTCGAGAGAGAGATGAACAGCTTTTGGTAGTGAGAGAGAAACGGCTAAAATGGTTTAAGTATGGTTTATGAAAGGACGTATGGTGGTTTTTGAAATGTGATCAAAATCAACGCTTAGATTGTTAATGCCTATTTAGCATTTAATGTCTCGTATTTAATGCGGGCAAATTTATATCCAATCATAAGCTTGTGTGCAGCCTTTATGTTCCAGACATCATCATTATGCCGACGTATTCTTAAAAACATTCCCGCTTAGTAAAACGATCGCGTTTTTGTCACTTTGCTCATAAGTGACTCACCTTATCCCTTAGCCGATTTAACTCTTCTTCTCACAGCTTCTCATAGCGACTCACCTACCAAATTTACTTGGTATAGCGAATTGTCTTTTCCAATACAATCGATTTACTTAAATGATTTTGTGAGTTCAGCTCTTTTCCCTTTTTGTATCCCATTTCTTTTCTTTTGAATCTTCTCAATGTTAACTCACTCAATTAACCCCAACTCATGCTCGAGTTCTTCAAATCTTGACTCACATAACGGTTTTGTGAAGATGTCACCAATTGTTTATCAATTGAGATATATTCCACGATGATGTCCTTCTTTTCAACATGATCTCTTTATGAAGTGATATCCGACATCGATATGCTTTGTTCTTGAGTGCAACACAGATTTTTGAGTGATTGCAATTGCACTTGTGTTATCACACATGATTGGAATTCTTTTTCTTCAACTTCATAGTCTTCAATCAATGCCTCATCCATAGACTTGGGCACAAATAAAATGCCCATGTATTCTCGTCACCGTAGAGGTGGCTATTGAATTTTGCTTGCTAAAACCAGAAATCAACCTGCTTTCCTAGATTTGACATGTGCCTCGAGGTGCTTTTCCTCATTAACTCGCATCCAAAGATAGTCGTAGTCCGAATAGCCAATTAGCTTGAATCCACCTTCCTTGATACCATAAGCCAACTTCTCGCTTCCTTTCAAGATCTCAAGATTCTCTTAGCCGCCATATGGCTTTTTGGAGCAGATTGAAATCTTGCACATACACCTACAACAAAGGTGATGTCCGCCCGCTTTGCGAAGATAGAGCAATGATCCAATGAGTGCTCAGATCTTGTTTGATCTACAAAGTGCTTGCCATCCGCATCCATGTCCATTTTGATCGATGTATTCATTGGTATTTTCACGTAAGACTTCTCCTCCATACCAAATTTCTTCATTAAATCTCTGTATTTTGTTTGACTTATAAACGCCTCCATCCTTTAGTTGTTTCACTTGGAGTCCAAGGAAGAATGTCACCTTCCCATCATGCTCATTTCAAATTTACTTTGCATGAGTTTGAAAATTTTTCACACAAATTTTTGTTTGTGGATCCAAAAATGATGTCATCCACATATATTTGAACAAGCAAGATACTTTTTTTTTTGTCTTAAATTCTCAAAAGTGTTCTATCTACTTTTCCTTTGTGAATCCATTTTCGCTAGAATTGTGACAAGGTATCATACCATGTTCTGTGCCTCGCTTCAATCCATACAAGGCTTTCTTGAGTTTGTATACCTTATCTCCAAGAGTCTTCTCGCTCAAATCCTCGAGGTTGTTCAACATACACTTCTTCTTCCAATAAACCATTTAGAATGCACTTTTTTACATCCATCTCGATATACAATGAAATTTTTGTGAGCGTATAGGCAAAAAACATCCTTATAGCTTCCAATCTTGCTGCTAGTGGAGCAAATGTTTCATCAAAATCGATTCCTTCTTCTTGGCAATATCCTTTGGCTACTAGTCTTGCTTTGTTTCTTACCACGTAACCTTCCTCGCTCATCTTATTCCCGAACACCCATTTGGTGCCAATGACATTTTGATGTGTGGGTCTTGAACTAATTCCCATACTTTATTTCTTTCAAACTCGATTCAGCTCTTCTTCGCATAGCTTGAATCCAATGTGTGTCGCCCAATGCTTGTAACACATCTTTGGGCTCTTTTGCGAGATAAAGCAAGTGAACATGGCTTCTTGTCTGAGTTCTGATCTTGTTTTGACACCTTCTCTTATATCTCCAATGACAAGTTCTGTGGATGGTCTCTCACCATCTTACATCAAAGTTGGAGTTAGCTGGTTCAGCTTGCAATGTGTTGTTGGTCAGCTCGTCAGAATCACTTAGCGCAAATTATCCACTGCTTTTGAGATTCAGCTATCTCATCTTCTTCTGAGTTTATAATTCCAGCTTCAACTTCAAAGATAGGACTCTTCAGATGATCGATGATTCACTTTCACCGACTTTCAATGTCTTCTCCATTTACATTCGCTCATCGAATACCACATGAATGGATTCTTCGCAACCATAGTCCTTTTGTTGAGTACTCAGAGTTTGCTTTCAAATGAGTATCCCAAGAAGATACCTTCATCAGCCTTTAGCATCGAAAGCCTTTAGATTGTCCTTGCCATTGTTGTGAATGAAGCATTTGCATCCAAATATTCTAAAATATGCAACATTTGGTTTTCTTCCTCAAATCCAAATCTCATAGGAGTCTTTGTCACCGTCCTGCTTATCATACATCCGTTTTGAGTGTAGCAAGTCGTGTTGATCGCTTCACCAAAATCTTTTTGGTAACCCCGTCACTAACATGGTCCTTGCTGCTTTTTGAGAGTTCTGTTCCTTCTTTCTCGCAACTCCATTCTGCTGTGGAGTCCTTGCCGCCGATAGTTCATGACCAATACCATTTTCAATACAATACTCGAAGTTATTATTCCATTGACAAACTCAGTTCCTTTGTCGATCTTATTTTGATAATGGTTTGACTCTTCTCATTTTGAATCCTCTTCATCACCGTGGTAGTTTCAGTAGAGTTTCTTTCTTCTTGCACATGAATATTGTCCATGTATATCTTGAGTAGTCATCTACTACCACCAAGATGTATTTCTTTCCACTTATGCTGGTCCGGTTCCATGGGCCAAATAGATCCATATGTAGCATATGCAATACTCTTTGTCAAGATGGACATGTCTTTTCTTTGAATGAAGATTTGATTTGTTTTCCTTCTCGACATGCATCACATATACTCCTTCTTGTATACGAGTCTGGAAGTCCTTCCACAAGATTACTTCTCGGCAAGCTTGTTAATCATTTTGAAATTTAGGTGACTCACTTTTTGTGCCACAGCCAACTTGATTCAGCTTCAGTGCTTTTTGCTAATAGGCAAGTGATGTGTGTAGCGCTGACCAATCTACTACATACATGTTCTTTTGTCTACATCCTTGCAACACAACTTCATTCGCTTCAAGATCCTTGATTTGGCATATACCCATGTTAAATCCAACATTATAACCCTTGTCACAGAGTTGGTCGATGCTTAGTAAGTTAAAGTTGAGTCCTTCAACATATGCAACATCCGTGATTTCTAATTCCATTCCTCTTGATGGATCCAATGCCTCTTATTTCACCTGAGCTTCATTTCCTCCAAATATGACTTTTGCTCCTTTAACTTCCTTAAATTTTGACAGATTTTTCTTATTTCCTCGTCATATGTCCGGAATGTACCGCGTCCATGTACCAGGTTCCTGGCACTCACTTTCCTGTTCCTTGAACCTCGCAATCAAGGAAATTAAGTTTTTGTGTACCCATATTTGTCCGGGTCCCGAGGGGTTAGAGTTGTAAGATGATCCAACCAACTTATAGCCAAATGATTTGACTCTAAGGGGCGGGTTGCCATCTATCGCCATAATCATAATTAATCTTGGCAAATTGCTTGGGGATTTTAGTTCATACAAATTGCCTCTTTTGTCCTCGATGCCTGTATATGTTTTAGCAATAGCATTCTTTTGGGTAATTGTGGTGTCTCCGAAAGTGTAGTGCCTAGGTGCATATTTGTGCCGATGAAAGCTCTTATACTTTTGGAATGGCCTTTGCCGAGTTCTGTGCCTTGCCATTTGGGCTTATATTCCATAAGTCTATGATGATAGTTCACTTCATTCCAATCAACTTGCTTGATATTTTCTACCATTCCCATCATATGTATTTCTTTATAGATTTTCCTGGTTTTGGTAGCTCGCTTTTCTTTATAGAGTATTTTTTTGCTTGAGTTTGCCGAGGAACTCTTCATCGAATCTCTTCTCACCGTCCTTTCAAAAGACACTCAACTCCGGCCGTTTTCCTTTTCCTTTATAACCAAAGCCGCTTGCTTGTTGAGTGAATGTGCTTTTGGAGTTTTGATTTTTTAGACTCTTCATTACTTGAAGATCCTTTTTCCAAAATCACTTTTGAGTTTGACATAGCCCAGGAATTAAATCCTAAGCCTGCCTTTGTCTCCACATTCTCTTTGACTCATAATAAGATCATCCAATGATTTGATGCCTTAGTGAATGAGGCAATAACATTCTTTGAGGTCATTCTCCTCTTCTCTATAGCAAATTTTCGCTTATTAACTTAAGCATTTTCACTTTTTAAACTATCATTCTCATCAAATATTTGACTTAGAGTACTTCCTCCTTAGTCGCCTTGAGTTTTGCTTTTGAGTAGGTCGCTTTTCCTCATTTAGTAAGGTGTGTGAGGATTTAATGTGTTCAAAATCTTTCATCATTTTACCTAATGAATCATAAAGATCGCAGGTGATGAAGTGTGTGTCACATTCACTATCACTAGAGTCCGAGTTTGATGAATTAGAGTGTACCTCATCTTCCTCGGGTCGTTGATCTTGTTCCTTGGCCATTAAACAGATCGGGCTTTTTTCGTAGTCACTTGAGTAGTCACCACTCGCTTCAATCAAATTGCCTATCTCTTGACTTGGTCGTCTCAAGTCTCTCGCAGCCATCATTGCTTTTTTTTTTCTTTTTCTTTCTTTGAAGACCTTTCTTTTCTTCTTCATCCTCAGTATTTGTTGACTACAGATATGGGCAATCAATGGCATAGTGACTGTCATTGTCATAGCTCCAAAGATAGATATTCAACCTTTGATAAGCTCTTTCCATTATCGATTGTCACCCTTTGATATTCAACTTTTGATGTGTTCTCTTTGTCGCCTATCTTCCTTGATTTGGAGGAGCCGAGTGTCTTCCTCGAAGATTCACCCTTTCTCTCTTGTAGTTCTTATCAAGAACTTGTTGAACCTTTAACCATCGTGGCTATTTCTTCCTCGATCAATGACTTCTTTGACTTCACCTTCTTCCCATCCTTAACAATTAGAGCAACTTTTGGGTACAACTGCCTCTTCCTCGGTCTTTTCTTCTCACCAAACTCGTAGGCTTTGAGATCCGAGAATAATTCATGGTCGATGTCTTTGATAGGTCCATGGAATGTCTCAAGTGCCATGACCTTCATTTCCCATTCACCGGGAAGACTTTTTAGATCTTCATACACATTTCTTCTCGCAGGTATATTCCTTTCCAAGTGGCCGATAGCTCATTGGTGATTTCTATGAACCGAGCATCCAGGGCTTGATCCAGGTTTTCTCCGCGATCATTTTGAAGTTCTCAAATTTTTAGACAACCACCGATAATTTGTTTTCTTTGATTTGCTCGAGCCTTCACAAATCAATGTTAGCTTGTCCCAAATTTCTTAGCCGCTTTGCATGATTTGACTTTATTGAACATGGCTTTGTCCAATGTTTTGTAAAGGATGTCCTTGGCTACATTGTCAAGGTTGTATCTTTTTTTCATCATCATTTGTCCACTCAGCTTCTTGGTTTTCAACCACGATCGGTCCGGGGCAACATCCTCTTTCTCCTTCAAACTTTTTTAGCTTCTTCTTACAAATTGTTCACCTTTAAGATTTGCAGCGCCCATCTCTATCACTATCCACATCTCATCATGTAATGTCGATAGATGAGCCCGCATACGAATTTTCCAATCATCAAATTCTTCAATAGTGAACATATAGGATGCGTGTCAAATTTGCTTCCATGATAATAACTTTTAATGATAAAAAGAGTTTTGAAAGTTTAAGTACTAAAGTAGACTTTGAAAAGTTTGAGATCTAGTTCAAGAACTCAAACGAAGACTCAATGAACTAACCGCTTCCGATACCACTTGTAGGTCCCAAGGGGTGTAAGTGTAAGGTTTAGAAGGGGGGGTGAATAAACCTTACCAAATTTTCGATTTAGTCCTTTTAAATATTCGTAGTCGATACTACACAATACGGTCCTCGTGGACAATTGATGATAATCAAGAGAGTTAGTCTCAACAAACTCAATCGAGCCGTTGATGGAATAACTCAATCGTCTTTTGTCAAATTAACTCAATCGTGGTTTGTTTTTCAAATAAGACTTAACACCCTTAAGTTTGATAAAGCAAGATTTAGAGCTTGGTTTAAAAGATTAGAAATTATCAAGTGGATAGCAAATTTATCACCAGATATAAACAAGATAAGATGCAGAATTAATGTGCTAAAATGTAAATGACACAATAAGATTTTTATAGAGGTTCAAGACGGGGTAATTCTTCTACTCCTCTTTCTCCAACTCCCGGAGGAATCCACTAGTATTGATCAATATACAAAGTGGTAATAAATTGCATGTCTTGATCACACAACACTTGATCCTTTGGGACTCACCGAGATGCCTTGATCACTCAAAAGCTTCTCGACGACTCGCTTTCTTCACAGGCAACCGCCTTACTTACAACACTTGCTCAAGCTCTTTGATTTGATCACGGCCTCCAAAAGCTCAAGACGGTTCAACCTCAACCTTCCTACAATCCTTCGTGGAATGTGACCCCGATTTTTCAAGATTTTCCTCTTCAACTCGATTGAAGTTATCTTTCCTTCACAGTGAGTGTTGATTGATGTTCTTCGTAGGTAGCTTGAGGATTGGAGAATATTTCAGATTTTCTAATAATTGTTTGGACGCTTTTGGTTATCACTCTTAATCACTTGGTCCAACTCTTTTCTCAAAATAAACTCCTCACCTTTTATAGTGATCTTTCAAAAATTTGCCCGCTGAAGAGATAGCTTATTTTTGAAAGTCACTTGCAATGCCAATTGGCTTGTCTTGTTAGTCCTTGGAATTGCTTTTCTCAGATGAATTGTTTTCCACCTTTCGTAGTTCGACATGGTGTAGTGCTTTCCCGGGTTTATTCCTTTTGCACGCTTCGACGAAAGAGAAACCACTTTTACAATAAAAAGGTGTTAGGAATTTTATTGTTTAGATTTTGATGAATGCCATGTAAAACTTAGAATAGAAAGTTGGCACCCCAATTCTTGTTGTAAAATGCATTGTAATGAATAGAGATGGCCAAGCCGAGTTAAGTCAATACGCCCAACATGCAAGAAGACAATCAAGACTTGAAGGAAGACTCCGCTGCGAAACAATTTGAGTATGGCAAAGAAGAGTAGATGGGAACTCTAAGAAGCAAACAGATGCAAGACAGTGAACATCACCAAGTCAACTCAAGAAAAGCCAAGTCTCAAGTTGAAGTGACAAAGAGTCATCCACGATTGGAAGCTGACTCTAAGTCACCTGGAGAAAGCAAGGAAATGCAAAATAAGTCGAGATAATCAGAAAGATCCGTTGCATACGTAAATCAAGAGAATTACTTAAACAAGTAATATCTCCATACCACCTTTCTCGAGTGCTCACCCTAAGCTGCAAAAGGAATGAACCAATGGGAAGCAATACACCGTGGTCGTAACTCAAAAAGGTGAAAGAACAATTCATACGAGGAAATGGCAAGCAATTCCAAGAACCGCAACAAGACAAGCCAACGACGCAAGTGACTTTCAAAAATAAGCCTATCTCTTCAACGGGCAAATTTTTAAAAGTTCACTATAAAAGGCCGAGGAGTTTGTTTGAGAAAAGAGATACATAGATGACACATATGTGAGATATACAAGCATATTAGAAAAATCAAATATTCTCAATCCTCAAGCCTACATTAAAGAACATCAATCCAACACTCACCGTGAAGGAAAGATAACTTCAATCAAACAAGAGGAAAATACCTCGAAAACAAGGGGTCTACATTCCGGAAGGATTGTAGGAAGGTTCAAGGTTGAGCCAAGTCTTAAGCTTTTGGAGGGCTTCGTGATCAAATCCAAAGAGCTTGAGCAAGTGAGTCAGTAGTAGCAAGGCAAATGCCTGCGGAAGAAGCTCGAGTCGCACGGTAAGCCACCGAGTGATCAAGCGCGCCTCCGTGATCGAGTCCCAAAGGATCAAGTCACCGTGTGATCAAGACTTGTATCTGGACTGTTACCACTTTGTAAATCGATCATTACTTAGTGGATTCCTCCAGAGTTGGAGAAGAGAGGAGTAGAAGAATTACCCCATCTTCAACCTCTATAAAAATTCCATCAGTGTCATTTACATTTCAAAGACTTTAATTCTTGCAATTTTAATCGCTTATATCTCGCTGATAAATTTGCTATCCACTTGATAAATTATAAGTACTAAACCAAGCATTAAACTCTTACTTAATCAAACTTAAGGTGTTAAGTCTTCCAAAAAACAAAACCACAAATGAGTTAATTTAGAGCTAATAATCGAAGTTACTCCATCAACAACTCACTGAGTTTGTTGAGTGATTAACTCTACGAGTGACTAAATTGATCGTCCATCAAGGACACAAAGTCAGTAGTAGATCAACTCAGAGATTTAAAAGGACTAAATCGAAAATTTGCAAGGTTTATTCAACCCCCCTTCTAAACCTTACACTTACACCCCTTGGGACCTACAAGTGGTATCGTGAGCTTGGTTCATCAACCCTCCGCACGGTTATCAACTAGATCTCCAAACTTTTCAAAGTCTCGCTTTAGTACTTAAACTTTCAAAACTCTTTTTATCATTAAAAGTTATTATCATGGAAGCAAATTTGACACGCATCCCTATGTTCACTATTGAAGAATTTGATGATTGGAAAATTCGTATGCAGCTCATCTATCAAAGATTACATGATGAGATGTGGATAGTGATAGAAGATGGGCCTCCGCAAATCTTAAAGGTGAACACAACAGACAAGAGTTGCAAAAACAAGAGAAGAAGATGTTGCTTTCCTAGACCACCATGGTTGAAAAACCAAGAACTCGAGGGACAAATGATGACAAAAAAGATATAACCTGACAATGTAGCCAAGGACATCCTCTACAAAACCTTGACAAAGCCATGTTCAACAAAGTCAAATCATGCAAAACGACTAAAGAAATCGGGATGTCGACATTGATTTGTGAAGGCTCGCAGCAAATCAAAGAAAACAAATTATCAAAATGTCAGACAGAAATTTGAGAACTTCAAAATGATCTCGTGAGAGAACCTGGATCAACTAGACGCCTGGTCACGTAAATCACAAATGAGTCAGTTCCGCACTTGGAAAGGAATATACATGTATGAAATGTGTATGAAGATCCTAAAAAGTCTTCCAAATGAATGGGAAATGAAGGTCATGGCACCGAGACATTCCATGGACCTATCAAAGACATCCAACCATGAGTTATTCTCGCACCTCAAAGCCTACGAGTTTGAGCCGAGAAGAAAAGACCAGAAGAGACAAATTGCACTCCAAAACAAATTATTAATTGTTAAAGATAGGAAGAGAGTCGAGGTCAAAGAGGTCATTGACCCGTAAGAAATAGCCCGATGGTTAAAAGATTTAACAAGTTCTTTAATAAGAACTACAAGAGAGGAAAGGGTGAATCTTCCAGAAGACACTCACCTCCCTCCAAATCAAGGGATGATAGGCCAACCAAGAGAACAGATCATCAAAAAGTTGAGTATCAAAGGGTCGACAATCCAAGAATGGAAAGAGTCGATCAAAAGGTTGAGTATCTATGTTGAATCAGAGACAACCAGGTCACTATGCCATTGATCGTCCATATCCTGTAGTCAACAAGACAGGATGAAGAAGAAAGGGAAGATCTTCGAGAAAGAAGACAAGAAAAGAAAAAGGCAATGATGGTCGCCGAGATCACAAATGTAAACCAAGTCAAGAGAGACACCGATTCAGAGAGCAAGAAGCCGACTACTCAAGTGACTCAAGAAGCCTTGATCTACTTGATGGCCAAAGAACAAGATCAAGAAGATGAGGTACAATCTAACTCAACAAACTCGTACACTAGTGATAGCGACGATTACACACACACTTCATCACCCACTATCTTTATGATTCATTAGGAAAATGATGAAAGATTTTGAACACATTAAATCCTCACACACACTATCAATGAGGAAAATAGCCTACTCAAAAGTCAAAACTCAAAGTCGACTAAGGAGCCGAGTACTCTAAGTCAAATAGTCGATGAGAATGAAAGTTTAAAGGCTCGAAAATGCTAAATTAGTAGCAGTAAAATTGCCGCTATAGAAAAGAGGGAGAATGACCTCAAGAATGTTATCGCCTCATTCACTAAGGCATCTAAATCATTGGATGATCTTATCATGAGTCAAAGAGAATGTGGAGACAAGACAAAGCTAGATTTAATTCCTCCGTGCTATGTCAAACCTCAAAAGTAATTTTGGAAAAAGGATCTTCAAGTCATGAAGAGTCCGAAAATCCAAAACTCTAAATGTTGCACACACATTCACTCCAAAGCACAATAACAAGCAAACTGCCTTGGTTACAAAGGAAAAGGAAAACAACCATGAGTGTGTCAAAGGACAACCGAGAAGAGATTCACCGAGTCCTCAAGAAACTCCTAATGTAAAAATACTCAGAAAAAGGAAGCAGAGCTACCAAAAATCCTTAAAATCCATAAAAGAAATACATATGATGGGAATGGTAGAAAATATCCAAGCCAAGCTGATTGAATAATGTGAACTATCAAAGATAAACTTATGGAATATAAGCCCAAATGGCAAAGGCCAAGAACTCAAAGAAAGGCCATTCCAAAAGTATAAGAGCTTTCATCAAAGACACCTATGCACCTAAGCATCACACTCAAAGTCACCACAATTACCCAAGAAAGGCAATTGCTAAAACACATATGCAGCATACACAAAAAGAGACAATTGTATGAACCTAGAATCCCCAAGCAATTTGCCGAATTAATTATGATTATGGCACTCGATAGATGGCAACCCCTTAGAGTCAAATCATTTGGCTATAAGTTGGTTGGATCATCTTACAATTCTAACCCTCAGACCTGCATAAGTATGGGTACCTAAAACTTAATTTCTTGATTGCAAAGTTCAAGGAACAAAATGAGTGCCAAGGAACCTGGTACATGGATAGTGGTCGTTCCGCATATGACAGAAACAAGAAAAATCACAAAAATTCAAGGAAGTTAAAGGAGCAAAAGTCATATTTGGAGGAAATGAAGCTCCCGTGAAATAAGAGGCATTGAACCATCAAGAGGAATGGATTAGAAATCACAGACGTTGCATATGTTGAAGGACTCAACTTTAACTCGCTAAGCATCACCAACTCGCGACAAGTGGTTACAACGCTGATTCAACATGGGAATATGCCAAATCAAAGATATTGAATCAAATGAAGTTGTGCCGCAAGGATGTAGACAAAAATATGTATGTAGTGGATTGGTCAACCGCAACACCCAAAGACTGCCTACTAGCAAAAAGCACAAATTGAATCAAGTCATTGCAGGCACAAAAAGCCGAGTCACCCGAATTTCAAAACAATTAACAAGTCGGGCAAGAAGTCATCTTGTAGAAGGACTTCGACTCAAGATACAAGAAGAGAGTATATGTGATGCATGTCAAGGAAAGCAAATCAAATCGTCATTCAAAGAAAAGACATGCCCATCCTCAACAAGAATATTACATCTGCTTCATATGGATCTATTTGGCCCAAAGGGAACCAAACCAAAGATAAGTGGAAAGAAATACACCTTGGTGGTAGTAGATGACTATTCAAGATATACATGGACAATATTCATGTGCAAGAAGAAAGAAACTCTACAAAAACTACCACAAATTGATGAAGAGGATTCAAAACGAGAAGAGTCAAACCATTATCAAAATAAGATCGGATAGAGAACCGAGTTTGTCAATGGAATAATAACTCAAGATTGTATTGAGAATGGTATTGGTCATGAACTATCGCAGCAAGACTCCACAAAGAATGGAGTTGCAGTGAAGGAATAGAACCCTCAAAGAAGCAAGAAGACCATGTTAGTCAAGCAGGTTACCAAAAAGATTTTGGGTCAAGCAATCAACACAAATTTGCTACACCCAAAACAGAGATGTATGATAAATAGACAAATTTGACAAAGACTCCCTATGAGATCCGGACTGAAGAAAACCAAATGTTGCATATTTCGTAATATTTGATGTAAATGCTTCATCCACAACAACGGCAAAGACAATCTAAAGGCTTTTGATGCTAAAGTCGATGAAGGTATCTTCTTAGATACTCACCAAAGCAAAGCCTACAGAATACTCAACAAAAGAACTATGGTTACGTAAGAATCCATTCATGTAGTATTCGATGAGCCAAAGGTAAATGGAGAAGACATTGAAGAGTCACCGATAAGTCAATCATCCAACCATACGTAAGAATCCCTATGCCGACAAGTCAAGCCGAATCATCAATTCGTAAGAAGATGAGATAGTCAATCTCAAAAAAAATGGAAAATTTGCAAATAAGTGATAACGAGAGTCGACCACACCAAACACACCGCAAGTCGATCAATCCAAAATGCCTAACTTACTCCAACCTGATGTAAGATGGCCGAGAGACCATCCACCGTAACTTGTCATTGGAGATATAAGAGAAGGTGTCAAAACAAGATCCGTAACTCAACAAGAAGCCATGTTCACATGCTTCATCTCGCAACAGAGCCCAAAGATGTGTCCCAAGCATCGACGACACACATCGATTCAAGCTATGCAAGAAGAGTCAATCAACTTTGAGAGAAATAAAGTATGGGAATTAGTGCAAAGACCCATACATCAAAATGTTATTGAACCAAATGGGTGTTCGTAAATAAGATGAACGAGGAAGGTTCTGTGGTAAGAAACAAAGTAAGACTAGTAGCCAAAGGATATTGCCAAGAAGAAGGGATAGATTTTGATGAAACATTTGCCCTCGTAGCAAGATTGGAAGCTATAAGATGTTTCTTGCCTATGCAGCTCACAAGAATTTCATTGTATATCGATGGATGTAAAAAGTGCATTCCTAAATGGTTTATTGGAAGAAGAAGTGTATGTTGAACAACCTCCAGGATTTGAACAGAAGACTTCTTGGAGATAAGGTATACAAACTCAAGAAAGCTCTATGGATTGAAACAGCACCCGAGTGGTATGATACCTTGTCACAATTCCTAACCAAAATGGATTCACAAAAGGAAAAGTAGATAGAACACTTTTCGTAATTCAAGACAAGAAGAGTATTCTACTTGTTCAAATATATGTTGATGACATCATCTTTGGATCCACAAACAAAGAGCTATGTGAAAAGTTTTCAAACCTCATGCAAAGTAAATTTGAAATGAGCATGATGGGAGAGTCGACATTCTTCCTCGACTCCAAGTGAAACAAATTGAAGGATGGAACCTTCATAAGTCAAACAAAATACACCGTAGATTTAATGAAAAAATTTGGTATGGAAGAGAAGTCTTCTGAAAATACCAATGAACACATCACCAAAATGGACATGGATGCAGATGGCAAGCCTCAGATCAAACAAGATACAGAGCACTTATCGATCATCGCTTATCTCACAAAGAAGCACCGTACATCACCTTTGTCAGAGGTATGTGCAAGATTTCAATCGCTCCAAAAGAAAGCCATATGACAAAGCAAATAAGAGAGTATTGAGATACTTGAAAGGAAGCCAAGAAGTAGGCCTATGGTATCCAAAGGAAGGTGGATTCAAGCTAATTGGCTATTCAGATTCCGACTATGCTGGATGCAGAGTTGATAGGAAGAGCACTTCGTGCACATGTCAAATGCTAGGAACAGTGATTTCCTGGTTTAGCAAGAAGCAAAACTCAATAGCCACCTCTACAAATTGAGTGTATCATACACAGTCATGGGCAAACAAGTGCAAAGTCCTATGGATGAGACAAAAATGAGAGACTATGAAATTGAGGAAAAAGAGATTCCAATCATGTGTGATAACACAAGTGCAATTGCAATTACTCAAAATCCTGTGTTGCATTCAAGAACAAAGCATTGATGTCGATATCACTTCATAAGAGATCATGTTGAAAAGAAGGACATCATCCTGGAATATATCTCAACCGATAAACAACTAGCCGACATCTTCACAAAACCATTATGTGAGTCAAGATTTGAAGAACTCAAACATGAGTTGGGTTAATTGAGTGAAATGACACTGCATTAATCAAAGAAGAGAAATGGAACAGAAAGGGGTGAAAAAGAGTCGAAAAGAAAATCACCAAGAATCACCAGACGGAAAGACAACATAATTACACCGAGTCACCGATAGCCGAGTCACTAAGAGAATCTGTGAGAAGTAGAGTTAAATCGCCTAAGGGATAAGTTTCGAATAACTTATGAGCAAGTGACAAAAACGCTTGTCGCTTTGACTAAGCCGAAATGTTTTAAGAAATACGTCGGCAAAGATAATGATGATGTGTACGTACATAAAGCCGCGCACACCAAGCTTATGATTGATATAAATGTTTGCCGCATTAAATACGAGACATGAAATGCTAAATAGGCGCAAAAATCTAAGCCGTTGATTTCGATCACATTTCAAAACCACCCGCACGCCCTTTCATAAACCATATTTAAACCATTTTCGCCCGTTTTCTCTCTCACACTTCTAAAACTGTTCATTTCTTTCTCTCAAAAGCAAAGGCAAAATTCTCTCGAAACCCTATCTATCTTCAAATCAATTTCTCGAGTTTTTCCTTGATATAATCCTCAAAATGGCACCAACTTATGACTTTACCAAGTTAGGAAAGCAAATCCACACCGCTCTACGGTGGATTTCGATTTTGACGATGAAACAGGGTCCGACGACACCCTAGTGAAGAAAATCGGGCCGAAAAGTTAGAAACGTCCGATTCAAAACCGCTTTTCTCGACGTAGAATACCCGATGACATATGTGGAGGAAGTCGCACAATTCTACGTGAATGCCGAGATTCACGATGAAGGAATCAAGTCATCTGCTCACGAAAGCAACACTATCTCTCGCCAAGGATTTGGCCAAACATTGCTCACTACCGCCAAGGAGCATCGAGATTAACGGTTGATGTAAACCTGGTCAAGCTTGGAAAGAAATAGCCAAGTCGACTTTTGCGATAAAATAGTGTATACAAAGAAACAAGAGATCGGCAAGAGGATTACCACAAGTCGTTGGACATAGTTGCCAAATGTATCGACATCAAGTTTGGCAAATTTTGACCAATCATCAAAGGCAAAGCTGATTGTAATGGCCGCAATCATCGAAAAAGAAGATAAATCAATGAGTTTGTCTACAAAGCAGACTCGCGAACGTGGGGAACAAATCCTTCAAAGAAGATGGCACATTTGGAGGATCCCTAGGATATGGCCTAGTGATTGGCCGCTAATGGAGGTGAAAGGAGTCCCTCTTAGACATGGGAAGGCATTCCATGTTAACAAGAGGATGTTCGAGCAAACCTCTCTCGGCGCACGTAAGAGAGCTTACGCCAAGAGAGTCGACACCAACAGGGGGAATCACCACCCCAAGATACAAATTGTTTCTCTCCACTCCAAGAAGAGAGCCGCCCTGCAGCTTAAGAAGATCTGCCCCTGCAAAGAAAGAAAACTAAACATGCTCCCGCCGCAGCAGAGTCACCGCCTCGCAGCTCGTGTCTCCCGCCGCAGCAGCCGGTCGAGAAGGACTCACAAATGCCTTCTCCGATCGTCAAAAAAGAGGAGAACCGAGAAGCCACGACGGCCCGCTTCCTCGTAAAAGACACCAAGACGGCCCACCCCCAAGACTCGAGAGGACACCGTCTCAACCGTAAATTCCTCCGGTACAAACTAGAGACGAAGAAGAATCATCAAGCAAATCAAATCGAGAAACCAAATGAGCCGGGCTCTACTCCTAGAGAAGATATCGAGACTACCGGGAGAAGTAGAGTCTCCGGATGTAGTTGATGAAACAACCAAGTCTCAAGGCGAAGGCGATCACAGAGGCAACCCGAAGACACAGCTTGTAGTTCACACAAATTAAACAAGAAGAACTCGCTGAGCGAGATAGTGATGTAATGATCCTATCCCCACCTTACCCGACATCCAAAATCGTCATGAGTGGAGGAAATGGAAGTTGAGTAAGTCAAGGAACAATTCCAACGGCCCGAGTTTATAGAAGAAGAGGAATCGCTAAATTTCCTCGACTAAAAATCGTGCCTCCCAAAGACTTGATGAAGACAATCGCTAGATATCCCGCAGATTTACAAGGAAAAGGAGAGAGAAAAGCAAGCCGAGGCACGTGAGAAGGCAAGCATCCGCCCTATCTCCGCACTACGTAACACACACATCCTCTCCTTGATGTCTTCTCGATGCTGATGAGGATCCGTGAGAATGTCACGCTACGTACGAAGAGCAAATGCAGCAAGCATTGCGACGAATCAAGAATCCTTCACGAGCAAAGATTGATGGAGGGACCGGAGAGTCCTCCGAACACACACCGAAATTGATCCAATGGGAGTGGTTCAAAGAAATCGCCAATGTTGTTGCCGCTACCACTTCCCCAAACTGGAAGAAGGCAATAAGGAATCAAGGCGATGAACCGGGACAACGGGACCCCAATGAGCCAACCCCTATTGAAGGTGTGTTACCACCGCCCCAACGGCCAACAATCAATCGAAATGCCGAGCTTGAGACGAGTGACCCCATTCCAAGTCACTCACCGGTGCGCCACCGAGGGGAAACTCCTCCACACAAAGCAAGGCCTGAGGATGCTTGCAGATGACTCCACAACGAATCAAGGAGGCGAAGTAGAGAAAATACAAACACAAGAAGAACATCAAGTTGCCATCAACGCTCGCATGCTGAGATCGTCTCAAATGAGGTGCCAACCGCTCGTATGTTAATGACGCGCTGATGCAAATGGCACGAGATGGAACAGCCCGGAGTTAACACTGGGTGATGAAAGTGCAATCCATGGGGTTGAGACTCCAATGGATGCCACCGCAGAAGACCCTAAGACAAATTGACACTCGTCGAAAGGGAGACTAAGCCTCGCCGCAGAGAGACCGCCGGAGGTAATGAAGGCCCACGGAGGTTGAGACTTCCCTAAAGAAGTCAAGCAGAGAACATCCCTCCCGCTATAATCGACCCATCCGAGAAGGAGAAATAAGCGCACTTCATGATTCCCAGGATAATCCCGATGTATCCTTTCTCGGGATCGGGCGCGAAGAAGAAGCCGAGTCATCCCCAAAGTGCAAAAATCCAAAAGACTCACCATGATGTTCCAAGCACGAGTAAGTCCTGATCCCAAGACTACTCACAAACCTTTAACTTTGATGATGAGCCACCAATGGAAATCTCATCATCGCTCGATGACGCTTACCGATAAGGCCGAGGACCAGCCACGCAATTGGAAAAATCACCGAGACCAACGGCCGCTGTTGAGACAACCAACGGGCTGAAACCGGGAAATCTACTTCACAACAAAACCCAATGAACCAAAGATCCACCGAGCAGTCTCAAGCCGCAGCAGATCGATTCCCAAAGAACTTCACGCGCACCGCTCATCATCGAATGATCCTGGGCTGGCGATGAATCTTTTGTAGAATCTTTCCCTTTTTCACTGAGATACCGTAACTCCACGAAGAGTCGAAACGAACAAGCACGCTATCACAAAAACCAGCTCCTGTTCTTCCATCGTACACCATTGTTCCAAATGATTATGATTTTGATGTCGCATGGCCATCACTTCAATGTAAGAATCACCAAGTTCGAGAAGTGTTCAAGGCACTATTTGTTGAGGTTGAACGGATGGAGAGGCATCAGCCTCTTTGGATATGCGACTCGACAACAGAGATGCCACCCTTACAAAATTTTTGAGAGGCATAACAATCCGAATCAGGGAATGGTGGCAACAAAGAAGAAACAATGCGTGTGGAACAAGTGAGATACTTCAGACATTGTTCAACAAGCCGCTAGTGTGGAGAGCCGAAAATGCCGATGCAAAAACGAAGCCGAGAGAACATATTGAGCACATGCATGAAGCTCATACGCCGAGATAAAGCTACTCGCGTGCGAGAGTAAAATACAAATGATCTACAAATGCGTTTGGAAGAACACATGACTAGAAAATTCAGCCTTCTCATGGCCGAGATGAAGCCGATTTCAAGAGTCCAACGCTACTCGATCCGAATTCGTGCCGCTTACAACGCAGCAGACTTGGAAGCAGAACTCGACTATCCGCAGCTCGACTTCATGCTTGCCAAAGATGTTCCCTGGGTTCCTCTATCCTTTGATGATGCCAAAAAGGGGGAAGAGGAATACCTTAAAGCAAAGAAAATCAAGCTGAAAAGAAAGGAGCAAATGAGAAGGGAAAATCACCAAGAAATTTTGAAACAAAAGAAAGGAAAATCACGAGGGGAAGGATCAAAAGATATGACCTTGATGATTGCACAAACCCCTCAACAGGGTCCTCACACAAATGACATTATAAGCAAAGAAACTCCCCTCATGACTCGCCACTCCAACACTCTGCATGTATCTATGGCCGAAAAGAGAAAAACAATTGAAGCAGGGATGAAGGAAGTGGAAGGAAGAATGGATGCCCGGTCATGAACATCTTGAAAGAACACGGAGGCATTCCAAAGAGACAGAGACACCTATGCCATCTCGGATGCTCGACAGAGCCACGATCAACATGAATTTAAAATGCTCGAATCTGGGGATATTTTGCAAATATGTCCATGGCTCAAGCTTGGGACTTGTATCTTGGGAAAAGGGTCTCACGTTATGTGAAGAAGCCGACAGCAATAGACTTCCTAAGAATACTCTGTCACTCCGCTAGTCACTCACCGGAAAGACCCAAAGACAAGATACGCCCCGCAGGTAGAGGAAGAAGCGAGGGAGGAAGAAGCTTCGGCACTCTGGCCTCCGCCCAAGAATATTGAATACGAGATCCAGGAAAGAAAGGAGGGATCTATCAACTGGGCTTGACCAAGTGGCAAATTTAAAAGTGGCTAAAACTAACGCCGAGTATGCAAAAAGAATAGAAGAAAAAACAAGAGACAAACTCAATGCTATGGCAGGAGAGACAGAAAGAATAAGAAAAGATGAAGCCGCCAGAAGGCATATGAAAAGAAAAAGAAGGCAAATGACGACGAGAAGAAGAGAAGAAGAAGAAGATGTCAACAAGATGAAAGAAGAGACAAATGAGAGAGATGAAGTGTTGTCCCAACCCTTCGTATTTTATTATGTAAATACATACAATGTAAGTCTTTCCTAATAAAGCTATAAATTCTTTATTTTTTGTGAAGACAATTATATACTCGATACACCTTGTAAACAATGTGTTAAGTACAAGAATGATATGATCAATAAAAAGATTGATTCTCACGATACATTCTATGTCAATACACTATCTCGTATGTATCTTTGTTATTTGCATTTTGTATGGTTTAAGTTTTGGCATCATCAAAAAGGGGGAAATTGTTAGGAATTTTATTGTTTAGATTTTGATGAATGCCATGTAAAACTTAGAATAGAAAGTTGGCACCCCAATTCTTGTTGTAAAATGCATTGTAATGAATAGAGTGCCAAGCCGAGTTAAGTCGCCTACGCCCTAACATGCAAGAAGACAACTCAAGACTTGAAGGAAGACTCCTGCGAAAACAATTGAGTATGGCAAAGAAGAGTAGATGGGAACTCTATCAAGAAGCAATGAGATACAAACAGTGGGAGCATCACCAAGTCAACTCAAGAAAAGCCAAGTCTCAAGTTGAAGTGACAAGAGTCATCCACGATTGGAAGTGACTCTAAGTCACCTGAGAAAGCAAGGAAATGCAAATCAAGTCAAGATAATCAGAAAAGATCCGTTGCACGTAAATCAAGAGAATTACTTAAACAAGTAATATCTCCATACCACCTTTCTCGAGTGCTCCCCTTAAGCGTGCAAAAGGAATGAACCAATGGGAAGCAATACACCGTGTCGAACTCGAAAGGTGAAAGAACAATTCATACGAGGAAATGGCAATTCCAAGAATCGCAACAAGACAAGCCAACGACGCAAGTGACTTTCAAAAATAAGCCTATCTCTTCAACGGGCAAATTTTTAAAAGTTCACTATAAAAGGTTGAGGAGTTTGTTTGAGAAAGTAGAGATACATAGATGACACATATGTGAGATATACAAGCATATTAGAAAAACCAAATATTCTCAATCCTCAAGCCTACATTACGAAGAACATCAATCCAACACTCACCGTGAAGGAAAGATAACTTCAATCGCTTGAAGAGGAAAATATCAAAAACAAGGGGTCTACATTCCGGAAGGATTGTAGGAAGGTTCAAGGTTGAGCCAAGTCTTAAGCTTTTGGAGGGCTTCGTGATCAAATCCAAAGAGCTTGAGCAAGTGAGTCAGTAGTAGCAAGGCAAAAACTTGCCTGTGAAGAAGTTGAGTCGTGACGAGAAGCCACCGAGTGATCAAGGCGTCTCCAGATCGAGTCCCAAAGGATCAAGTCACCGTTGTGTGATCAAGACTTGTATCCGGACTGCTACCACTTTGTAAACGATCATTACTTAGTGGATTCCTCCAGGAGTTGGAGAAGAGAGGAGTAGAAGAATTACCCCATCTTCGAACCTCTATAAAAATTCCATTGTGTCATTTACATTTCAAGACTTTAATTCTTGCAATTTTAATCGCTTATATCTCACGATAAATTTGCTATCCACTTGATAAATTATAAGTACTAAACCAAGCACTAAACTCTTACTTAATCAAACTTAAGGGTGTTAAGTCTTCCAAAAACAAAACCACAATGAGTTAATTTAGAGCTAACAAATGAGTTACTCCATCAACAAAATTTCGAGTTGAGTTTGTTGAGTGATTAACTCTATGAGTGACTAAGTTGGATTGTCCATCAAGGACACAAAATTGTGTGTAGTATCAACTCTGTAGATTTAAAAGGACTAAATCGAAAATTTGGTAAGGTTTATTCAACCCCGCCTTCTAAACCTTACACTTACACCCCTTGGGACCTACAAAAGGTAGTATGGAGATATTACTTGTTTAGGTAATTCTCTTGATTTACGGCAACGGATCTTTTTCGATTATCTCGACTTGACCGCATTTCCTTGCTTTTCCCAGGTGACTTAGAGTCGCCTTCCAATCATCGATGACTCTTCCGTCAGCTTCAACTTGAGACTTGGCTTTTCTTGAGTTGACTTGATCGATGCTCCACTCACCGCATCTCACCGCTTCTTCAGGAGTTCCCGTCTACTCTTCTTTGCCATACTCGCATCAGCAATGAGTCTTCATTTTAGTCTCCGTTGTCTTCTTGACGTTTGGGCATAGGCCGACTTAACTCACTTGACCAGACTATTTATTACAATGCATTTTACAACAAGAATGGGGTGCCAACTTCCTATTCTAAGTTTTACATGGCATTCATCAAAATCTAAACAATAAATTTCCTAACAACATTCCATTCTTTCTTTCCAAAATATAAAATTTTTGGAATCAAATAGTGGTGGCTTGGTGGTGGAGGTGCCGGGAAAGTTGAGCTTCGTTCGAGCCGACGATCGTTCCTCTTCACTCGCGATGTGAAACGAGCTTGCCAAAAGTTTGGCTCGATACCACTTGTAAGTCCAAGCGCTACGATAATCTAGAGGGGGTGAATAGATTATCTCTATCTTTTCGATTTCGCCCTCTTTTTTTAACCAAATGCTCAAACACAATAATAAAGGTGCGGAATGTAAACAACACACGTTGATTTATAGTAGTTCAACCCACCTAGGGCCTAATCTACTACCACTCCAGTATATCCGGGATGGATTTCAAAAAGAAAAAGAATTTTATTAATTACCAAAATTAATACAAATTCAACTTACAACACCTTAAAGAGCACCACACTCTTCTTCAACACCACCTTTGGAGATTACCACAATCTCCCTTTGAAGATTACCACAATCTTCCTTCAACGGCACCTTGTGAAGATTTCCACAATCTTCAACCTTGAAGAATACCAAATTCTTCAACACCTCAATAACAAGATCACCACAATCTTCTTGCACCTATCACCTAGATCATCCAAGTGTGCTCTTACCACAAGAACACTCACAAGGATATCTTGTGTTTGAATGATAACCAAAAAATCAAGATTACAACTCAATAATGAATATTACAATTTGAGTGCAAAGTGTAATCAAGAATAGCCTAGACCTCAAGGATGTGAAAGTGAAAAGCTAGGCAAAATTACAACAAGAATAATAACAATGAAGAACAAATATTTGCTTGAAGTGTATCTTGTTGTGTTGTATCTCAATTGTAGTGTTGGTTGCTCCAAAACTTCCTCTATTTATAGGAGATGATTGATCAAGCATAGGCTCCTCTTGGGGATTGAAAATCTACGAAAAAAATACAATTAAAATCAAGAATATAGTTGTTAGATATCAATCCCACATTTTAAGGAAATATGTCACATCAAGCAAACG
Organism: Rehmannia glutinosa; assembly: GCA_016081115.2. Lineage (NCBI taxonomy): Eukaryota > Viridiplantae > Streptophyta > Magnoliopsida > Lamiales > Orobanchaceae > Rehmannia > Rehmannia glutinosa. The sequence goes on along the minus strand of JABTTQ020003402.1, from coordinate 444,903 downwards.
GTCATATTTTTTTTATCAAAGCATAAAGCACCGGTCGCACTTGAAAATAAATAGAGTTTAGAATTAAAACATTGGAAATTAACATAGGGCGACCGGTCAAGGAGAGGTCTTAACCCCACCGGTCGACCTTAGCTTCAACCGTCCCCCCTCATGGATTTGGACGAAAGAAAATGTTCTGCTTTCAAGAACAACGTTCATGTACCGCCGACCCACTGGCGACGGCCGACCGACGGCCGACGCCTACGCCCATGCGACCTGGGTCGACCTGACCGTTTTTTCACTTTTGTCTCATTTTTTGTTCCAAAATCATCTTCGAGTGCGGGTTGCCCTATAGGGCGACCGGTCGACCTCGAGACAGAAAAGTTGTCCAATTTTTGTCAAAAATAAAACTCAAGAAATACTCCAAAAATTTAGTTAAAACATTTTAAACCAATCGGAAGTATTTAGACAACATTTAGGAACCTTGTTTAGAAGTAAAAACCCATTGACATAAAATCATTAAAAGTGTTGTCCAAAAATAAACTTGAGGAAATACTCCAGAAAATATTAAAACCATTTTAAATCATTTAGGAGTATTTGGACAACCTTTAAAAACATTGTTTTGGTGAAAAAATAAAATCATCAAAATTAAGATACAAACATGTATCAAACAACTTGCAGGTTGGCTACTTCGTCAAATCCAGTCCAATAGATCCCCCCTTTCTTGCCTGGATCTATATACTCAATATTTTTGGGCAGAGGCCTAGGTCCGAAACCTCTTCCTCCACCTCTGCTTCTTTCTTTTCCTCTCGGGCGTATCTTGTCTTCGGGTCTTTTCCTTCGAGTGACTGGCGAGTAATCGGCAGAGCGATCGCCAGTGTCTGCTGTCTGTCGGCTTTTTCACATAGATGAGACCCTTTTCCCAGTACAAATCCCAGGCTTAAGCCATGGACATATTTGCGAAGTATCCTTCAGATGCGAGCATCTTGAATTCATCAACTGATCTTGGCTCGGTTCCGACATCCGAAATGGCATAGGTGTCTCTGCTCTATCGAATGCCTACATGTTGCTTCGAATATCCATAACTCGGGCATCCATCCTTCCTTCCACTTCCTTCATCATCGCTTCAATCGCTGTCTTTCTCTTTTCAGTCATAGGTAGTGCAGTGTTGGAGTGGCAGAGTCACCGGGAGTTTGCTAATAATATCACCAGACAAGACCTTGTTGAGGGTTTTAGCAATCATCAAGGTCACATCTTTCGAACCTTCCCCCTCAACAGACTTCCCTTTCTTCTCTTTATTACTTCGAGTCTGTCTTTCCTTTCACAAATGCTTCCCCTTCTCGGCTTCGAGATCCCTTCAGGCGCTTTTAGGTATTCCTCTTCCCCCTTTTTGGCATCATCAAATGAGAGAGGAACCCTAGAAATAAGCTAGCAAGCAAGTCTAGTCGGTGATGGTTGAGTTACGCCAATCTGGCTGCGAGTTTGCACGGAACTCGGAGCGAGTGGCGTTGGATTCTATGACCAACTTCATCTCAGCCATGAGGAGACTGAATTTTCGATCCATGTTCTCTTCCACACGCAGGAGTTCGTTCTTATTATGTTCACGCAGCAGCTTGATCTCGGTAGTGTGAGATTCATGCATTTGTTCAATGTGCTCTTGCAACTTTGACTTTGCATCAGCATTCTCAGCTCGCCAGACTAACAACTTGTTGAACAATGTCCTGAAGTATCGAGCATGTTCCACACGCATAGTCTGCTGCTGTTGCCATCACTCACGGATTCTGACTATGATGCCTCGCAGATCAGCAGTGAGGTTGGCGTCTCTGTTGTCCAGCCTCATGTCCAGTGAGGCCTGGTGCCTCTCCATCCGTTCAATCTCAGCAAATAAGGCTTTGAACACGTCACGAATTTCAGTTGTCACCTCTGTTTCATCTGATGGCCAAGCAGCGTCGAAGTCATAGTCAGCTGGAACAATTGTGTCTGATGGAATAACCGGATCAGGTTTGTGGAAGCGCTCGCGATCTCTGTCTGATTCTTCGGAGGTCGGAGTACCTCCGGAGAAGGGAAATGATTCTACAAAGGGATCATTACGGGCAACTGGAATTTGTTCAATGATAAGTGGTGCTCATGAAGTCCTCTGTGAAGTCGATCCTGCTGCAGCTTGGGGAGCCTGCGTAGTGGACTCTCGGTTCAATCGTGATGCATTTGTGAAGTCGACCCGACTTGCCGAGCTTTCGGTGTCTCAACGACTTCGTTGGTCTCACTGGTTTATCCAAATTAGTGGACTGGTCCTCGGCCTTATCAAAAGCATCATCGGACGATGATGAGATTTCCATGGGTGGCTCATCATCAAAGTTGAATGTTTGGCGAGTAGTCTTGGGGTCAGACTTACTCGTGGTTGGAACATCCTCAGCTGAGTCTTTTGGATTAGTCACGGGAGTTGACTCAGCTTCATCGTCTCCTTCCGATCCCAGAAAGGTTACATCAGGATTATCATGGGAATCGTGAAGGGCACTTATCTCCTTTTCTGATGGATCAATAATAGCAGGAGGAATGTTACGTGCTTCAGCGTCTCTACCCTCCCGGAAGTCTCAACCTCCGTTGGCCTTCATTACCCCCTGCAGTCTCTCCGCGAGCTGAGGCCTTGACATCCCTTTCGGCTGTCAAGCTCGTCTTGGGGTCTTTCGAGGTGGCATCCATTGAGTCTCAACTCCATGGATTGCACTTTCATCGCCAGTGTTAACTCCCGGGCGATTCCTTCCTCGTGCCTCGACCGTGTGTCGGCGTCATTGGCCTTCGAGCGCTTGGCACCTCACCGAGAGGCAGTCTCAATTATGCGAGCCTCGTTGATGACAACTTGATGTGTACTGTGATTGTTCCTTCTCCACTTCGCCTCCGAGATTCATTGTGGAGTCACCGCAGATCCTCCGACCTTGCTGCGGTGGAGGGAGTTTCCCCTCGGTGGCACACGAGCCGAGTGACTTGGAATGGGGTCACTCGTCTCCGCACTCATTGTTCCCACCGAGTATTCAGGCCGTTAGGACAGGTGGTGAGACACCTTTATTAGGGGTTGGCTCACCGGGGTCCCCACGGTCCCGTTTCATCGCCATTTCCCTTAACACCTTCCTCCGAATGAGCTAGGGAAGTGGTGGCAGTGACAATAGTTGCAATATGCTGCACCACTCCCATCGGGTCTATCTCCAGCTGTGATTTGGAGGACTCTCCTGGTCCCTCCATCATTCTTTGCTCATGAAGGATTCTGGATTCCTGCATTGCTTGATGCATTTGCAATTCTTCTCTGCGGGCAAAGAATAGATCGGATCCTCATCACTTTCACGACGATGGGGCGTCAAAGTGAGAGTGTGTATGATCGGTGGTGCCAGTGAGAGGGCATATGCTAGCCTTCTCACGTGCCTCTGCGTCCTCAGCTGCTTTAGCCCGTTCGTTTTCTTTTTCGAATCTGCAGTATGTTGATGCAATTATCCTCGTCAAGGGCTTGCGATCGCGTGTCCATCTCCGAGGAAATCAAGAGTTCTTCTTCCTCAACAATGAACTCGACGCTTCAAACCGCACTGGGATAGGCTCGGCTTCCATTTTCTCCACTCTCTCGACGATTTTGGATGTCCGGATACAATGGAGAGTACATGATTACATCGTCTTCATCATCCCCTTGCCGCCCTCATTTCCGGGGATTAGGGGTAGCAAACTTCCCGCCGACATCTTCAACGGCCTGCATTACGGTGGAGAAGCAACCACGCAACAGCAATGATTCGGTTGTCTCGGCCATTCCTTATTCCTTAGTTGTTCTCGCCTCATTGGGTCTTCGCGTTGCCTCGCTTATCGGCCTCGGCCCGGCTTAGCGCTTTCATCAATCACATCCGAGACTCTACTTCTCAAATAGCTCGGTATTTGAGATTCCTTCTCTCTGCGCGGCTGCAGGGCGGAGACAATGTTGCGAGGCGGTGACTCATTTTGCGGAGTAGGAGAAGATTTCTTTTTCCTTCTTTGCAGCAGGGGCAAGCAATCTTCTTAGCAAACAGGGGCGCTCTTCTTCTTTGGAGGAGAGGAGACAGATGTATCTTCGTGGTGATTCCCCCTCACTCGTGTCGCTCTCTTAGCGTAAGCTCTCTTACGTCTTGTGCGCGAGAGGGTTTGATCGGAACATCCTCTTGTTTACATGGAACGCCTTTCCATGTCGAAGAGGACTTTCTTTACTTCCATCATTCGCCAACCACCAGGCCGTATCCCGAGAACCTCCAAATGTTTTATCCTCCTTGAAGGATTTGTTCCCAACATTCTCGGAAGAGTCTGCAGAGACAAACTCAGCCCGATTCACTTTCTTTCCTTCAAGGATCGCAGGCCATTACGATCGGCTTAGCTTTAGGCAACCGTCAAAGCCGCCGAACTTGATGTCTATACATTTGGCAACGATGTCCATCAATTTGTGGTAGTCCTCCTTCAAAGACCTCTTATTAGTCAGTGTAGACTACTTTCTCGGCCTGACGGTGGCTTGCTACTTCCTTTCCAAGCAAAGCCCAGGTCAACATCGGCTTAATTAATTTACGTGCTCCTTCCACGGTAACGAGCGTGTTACCGCGATCCTTGCGAATGGTGTACTCCTTTCCATGAACAGAGGACTTGATGCCCTCATCGTGAACCTCGGCGTTCACGTGAACCGCGCGACCTCTTCCACATAGGTCATCGGAAACTCCATCGTCGAAATGGTTTCACCCAGGCGTTTCGGTTTCTCGGCGATCTTCTTCACGAGGGCGTCGTCGGACCTGTTTGATCATACCTTCAAATCCACAAGAGACCCGGTGTGGATTTGCTTTCTTAGTTTGACAAAATCATGAGTGGATGCCATTTCAAGATTTTTACCGAACGAAACTTAGAAAATGATCTCGAGGATTGATATGGTTTTTGAGAGAAAATTTTGCCTTTGCTTTTGAGAGAGAGATTGAACAGTTTTCGGTAAAGTGAGAGAGAAACGGACGAAAGGGTTTAAGTATGGTTCATGAAAGGATGTGCGGGTGGTTTTTTTTGAAATGTGATCAAAATCAACGGCTTAGATCTTGCACGCCGATTAGCATTTGAGTTCTCGCATTTAATGCGGCGGCATTTATATCCAATCATAGGCTTTGTGTGCGACTTTTTTGGATCAGACACGTCATAATTATGCTTGACGTCATTCTTAAAAACATTCCCGCTTAGTAAAAACGACTGCGTTTTTGTCATTTTGCTCATAAATGACTCAGCTTGTCCCTTAGCTGATTTAATTTTCTCTCTTCACATGTAAATACTCAGCTGTTAGCTAACTTGGTACAAATTGACTTTACACACGGTGATTTACTTAGCTGATTTAAGAGTTCAGCTCTTTTTCCTCTTTTCGAGTTTCATCTCTTTTCTTTGAGTCTTCTGAGTGTTATCCCAGCTCAATTAACCCTAACTCATGCTTGAGTTCTTCGAATCTTGATTCACATAACGGTTTTGTGAATATGTCAGCTAATTGCTTATCAGTAGAGATATATTCCAAAGTGATGTCCTTCTTTTCAACATGATCTCTTATGAAGTGATATCTGACATCAATGTGCTTCGTTCTTGAATGTAACACAGGGTTTTGGGTGATTGCAATCGCACTTGTGTTATCACACATAATTGGAATTTCCTTTTCTTCAACCTCATAGTCTCTCAGCTGTTGTCTCATCCATAAGACTTGGGCACAACAACTGCCAGCAGCTATGTATTCTGCTTCAGCTGTGGAGGTGGCTATTAAATTTTGCTTCTTGTTGAACCAGAAATTAGCCTATTTCAAGCATTTGACATGTGCCTCGAGGTACTCTTCCTCACAACTCGCATCCAAAGATAATCGTAGTCCGAATAGCCAATTAGTTTGAATCCACCTTCCTTAGGATACCATAAGCCAACTTCTTGGCTTCATTTCAAATATCTCAAGATCCTCTTGGGCTGCATCATGTGGCTTTCTTTTGGAGCGATTGAAATTGAGTCCTTCAACATATGCAACATCTGTGATTTCTAATCCATTTTTCTTGATGGATCCAATGCCTCTTATTTCTCCCCCGAGCTTCATTTCCTCCAAATATGACTTTTGCACCTTTAATATTCTTGAATTTTGATAAATATTTCTTGTTTCTGTCATGTGTCCGGGAATGCCACTATCCATGTACCAGGTTCCTTGGCACTCACCGCTCCTTGAACTCCGCAATCAAGGAAATTAGGTTTTAGGTACCCATACTTGCCTGGGTCCCGAGAGGTTAGTATTGTAAGATGATTCAACCAACCTATAGCCAAATGATTTGACTCTGGGGTTGCCATCTATCGCTGCCATAATCATAATTAATTTTGGCAAATTGCTTGGGGTTCTAGTTCATACAATTTATCTCTTTTGTCCGTATGCCTGTATGTGTTTTAGCAATTACCTTCTTTGGGTAGTTATGATATTTCTGAGTGTAGTGCTTAGGTGCATATGTGTCTTGATGAAAGCTCTTATACCTTTGGAATGGCCTTTCTTTGAGTTCTGGCCTTTGCCACTTAGGCTTATATTCCATGGTTTTTTTGATAGTTCACATTATTCCAATCAGCTTGGCTTGGGTAGTTTCTACCATTCCCATTATATATATTTCTTTTATAGAATTTCTGGGACTTTTGGTAGCTCTGTTTCTTCTTTACAGAGTATTTCCTATTTGGAGTTTGCTAAGGAACTCGGCTGGATTTCTTCTTAGTCCCCTCTCAAAGACACTCAATCAGGCGCTTTTCCTTTTCCTTTATAACCAAGGCCAGTTTGCTTGTGTTTGTGCTTTGGAATGAATGTGTGTGCACAATTTGGAGTTTTGGATTTTAGAGATACTTCATTGCTTGAAGATCCTTTTTCCAAAATCACTTTTGGAGCTTGATATAGTACAGAGGAATTAAATCCTAAGCCTGTCTTGTCTCCACATTCTCTTTGACTCATAATAAGGTCATCCAATGATTTAGATGCCTTAGTGAATGAGGCAATCGCATTTTTTGGTCATTCTCCTTCTTTTTCAGAGCGACTATTTACGCAATTAATCGAGCGTTTTCGGCCTTTTTAGACTTTTATTCTCATCAGCTATTTGACTTAGAGTACTCGGCTCCTTAGTCACCGAGAGTTTTGCTTTTGAGTAGGCCGTTTTCCTCGTTTAGTAGTGTGTGCGAGGTTTTAATGTGCTCAAAGTCTTTCATCATTTTGCCTAATGAATCATAAAGATCGGTGGGTGAAGAGGTGTGTGAATCACGATCCACTTGTCACTAGACTCGAGTGTGATGAGTTAGAGTGTACCTCATATTCCCCGGTCGGGTTGGTCTTGTTCTTTAGCCATTAGACAAATCAATGCTTCTTCTTCGAGTCACTTGAGTAGTCGGCTTCACTACTCTCTCACCAGGTGTGTTTTTGACTTGGCATTTGTCTCAAAGAATCTCTACACCAACATTGCCTTTCTCTTTTTTCCCCGTCTCTTCTTTCCTCAAGACTTTTCTTTTCCTCTTCATTCATGTATTTGTTGACTACGAGGATATGGGCAATCAATGGCATAGTGACCTGGTTGCTGCAGCCCAAAGATAGATATTCAACTTTTTGATCGGTTCTTTCCATCCTTAGATTATCGTTCTTTGATATTCAACTTTTTGATGCTCTGTTCTCTTGGATGGTCTATCTTCCCTTGACTTGGAGGGTGTTGAGTGTCTTCTTGAGGATTCACCTTTGCTTCTTTTGTAGTTCTTATTGAAGAACTTATTAAATCTTTTAACCATCGTGGGCTATTTCCTCTTGGTCAATGACTTCTTTGACCTCGGCTCTTTTCATCCTTAACAATTAGAGCAAAATTTTTGGGCACAAACTGTCTCTTCCTAGTCTTTTCTTCTCGGCTCAAATTCGTAGGCTTTGAGATCGAGAATAGCTCATGATTGGATGTCTTGGATAGATCCATGGAATGTCTCAGTGCCATGACCTTCATTTCCCATTCGGTTGGGAGACTTTTTAGAACTTTCATACACATTTCTTCTCGTGTATATTCCTTTCCAAGTGCGAGATAGTTCATTTGTAATTTACGTGAACCGAGCATCCAGTTGGTCTAAGGTCTCTCTGCGAGCATTTTAAAATTCTCAAATTTCTCAGACAAAGAACCGATAGTTTATTTTCCTTGATTTGCTCCGAGCCTTCACAAATTAATGTTAGTTTGTCCCATTTCTTTAGCCGTTTTGCATGATTTGATTTAGTTGAACATGGCTTTGTCCAAAGTTTTGTAGAGAATGTCCTTGGCCACATTGTCCAAGTTATATCTTTTCCTCTGTCATCATTTGTCCATTCAGCTCTTGGTTTTTCAACCATAGGTCCGGGGAGCAGGCAGATCCTCTTCTCCTTCAAACAAGTGCTCTTTCTTACGATTGTGTTCACTTTTAAGATCAGGAGTGGCCCATCTTCTATCACTATCCATATTTCATCGTGTAATGCTGATAGATGAGCGTGCATACGAATTTTCCAATCATCAAATTCTTCAATTGTGAACATAGGGATGCATGTTAGATTTGCTTCCATGATAATAACTATGCTGAATAAAAGATTTTTGAAAGATTAAGTACTAAAACAAACTTTGAAAAATTTGGAGATCTAGTTCAAGAACTTAAGTGCGGAAGGCTCAATGAACCAACCGCTCTGATACCACTTGTTGGTCCCAAGGGGTGTGAGTGTAAGGTTTAGAAGGGAGGGTTGAATAAACCTTACCAACTTTTCGATTTAGTCCTTTTAAAAATGATCAGAGTTAATACTTCACAGTTGTGTCCTTGATGGACAGCTAAGTTAGTTAATCAGCAGAGTTAGTCACTCAACAGACTCGACTGAGCTGTTGATAGAGTAACTCAGCTGTTTTGACTAAAGACTTAACTCGTCTGTGATTTGTTTTCAGCGGAAGACTTAACACCCTTGAATTTGGTTAAGTTTGTTTTGATACTTAGTTTTAGCACTCAGTTGATTATCAATTGGATAGCAAATTTATCAGCAGATATAAAAATAAGATGCAGAAATTAAAGTGTTGAAATGTAAATGACACAATAAGTTTTATAGAGGTTCGAAGATGGGGTAATTCTTCTACTCCTCTCTTCTCTCCTCCTGGAGGAATCCACTAAGTCTTGATCAATATACGAGTGGTTAACAGTCCGGATACAAGTCTTGATCACGCACTGACTTGATCCTTTGGGACTCGATCGAGATGCCTTGTCACACATTGGCTTCTCGTGCGACTCGACGAACTTCTTCACAGGCGGCCTACCTTGCTACTACAAACTCACTTGCTTAAGTTCCTTGGATTTGATCATGAAGCCCTCCAAATAGCTTAAGCTTGGTTCGACCTTGAACCTTTCTACAATCTCTCGTGGAATGTAGACCCCTTGATTCTTCAAAAACTTCCTCTTCAACTGATTGAAGTTATCTTTCCTTCACAGGTGAGTGTTGGATTGATTTCCTTCGTAATGTAGGCTTGAGGATTAATCTTGAATGACTTGAGAATATTTTAGGTTACAAACTCAAATGTTTGGTTGAATGTTCGTGGTTCGTAACCTTCTCTCGAGTTATTCCTCGGCCTTTTATAGTGATCTTTCAAAAATCGCCCGTTGAAGAGATATGCTTATTTTTAGAGTCACTTGTGGTCGTTGGCTTGTCTTCTTTGCGATCCTTGGAATTTCCATTTCCTTGTATGAATGATTCTTGACTTTTCGGAGTTCGACATGGTGCGATGCTTCCCATTGGTTTATTCCTTTTGCACGCTTTTTGGGACCGAGCACTTCAAGAAAGGCGCGATGGAAGTATTACTTGTTTAAGTAATTCTCTTGATTTTTGTGCAACGGATCTCTTTCGATTATGTCGACTTGACTCGCATTTTCTTATCATCCCCAGGTGACTTGAGTCGACTTCCAATCATGGATGACTCTTCCGTCACTTCAACATTGAGACTTGGCTATCTTGAGTTGACTGATGATACTTCACTCACCGCATCTCGCGCACCTTGATCGAGTTCTGTCTTCTCTTCTGCCATACTCAAATTTGCCTTTGCGTGAAGTCTTCCTTCTAGTCTCCGATTGTCTTCTCGCATGTTCGGGATAGGCGACTTAACTCGGCCGACCAGCCCTATTTATTACAATGCAGTTTACAACAAAAATGGGATGCCAACTTCCTATTCTAAGTTTTACATGGCATTCATCAAAATCAACAAAATAATTTCCCAACAACAAGATACATTCAAGCAAATACATTAGCTCTTCATTGTTATTATTCTTGTTGTAATTGGCCTAGCTTATCACTTTCACATCTTGAGGTCTAAGCTTTATTTCTTGATTACACTTGCACTCAAATTGTAATATTCTTTATTGAGTTGTAATCTTGATTTTGGTCATCATTCAACACAAGACATCCTTGTGAGTATTCTTGTGGAAAGAATACACTTGGGTGATCTAGGTGATAGGTGTTTCAAGAGTGTGGTGCTCTTGAGGTGTTGAAGAATTTGGTGTTCTTCAAGGTTGAAGATTGTGGTGATCTTCACAAGGTGCCGTTGAAGATTGTGGTAATCTTCAAGTGAGATTGTGGTAATGCTTTGAATCACGACTCTCACTGATCAAGTGTATGCTCTCCTCTCAAATGTATAAGGGACGTGTTTACGCTCAAATCATGTCAATGATGAAGAATTACCATAAGCTTGCAAATCGTCTCACATCTCCGCCACTAGAGTGTATTTAATTCATGAATCAAAAAGGACTTTTCTGATTTGGTTGTAATCAAGGCTCTTTGGTTAAGGTAGGAAATTATAGATAGAGTGACTTAAACTTGAGCGTGTAGACTTATAAGCACATCTTTCGTTCAAATCAATCATCCTCATTTAAACCCAATTTGCTGCTCAAATCACCCCTCGTTCTTATCAACTTTTCATATCCCTTTTTTTCATTTATAGAAGTCAAAATTTCTTTCACCTCGCATCACAATCCCCAGCCTACAAGTTCATTCATAATTAACTCATCTATAAAGTCGATTTTTTTTCTCTTTCTTTTTGTTTTTTTTCGACTCTTCCATGAGTATTCATCATTTCTTTTCCCTTATTTACTGTTATACGCTCAAGTCTAGGGCAACAGATATATCAAGTTAAGGCTTGAAATGTGACTATCAAAAATTTAGGCAACAGACTCAAATTGGCTAACTAGGGAATTCAATATCATTTGGTAGGCAAAAGGCTTGAAAGGTTTAACAAGAATGGCCTTTAATCATTTTCACAAATCGCATACAACATGTGGCCTTGACAGAGATACTAGAGCAAGTTCTAGTATTCTAATAAACATGAATGATACACTCAAATCAACAAACAAGACTGCATATAATAAAAGCAGTAAAGGCTCAAAAGCTCACATGTTTGCACATTCGTAATTCAAAGCATAAATTCCATGTTCTCAATATCCACATGCTCCATATCATCCATTCTCATCATGATCAATTCGCACTCAACACCCAAGTCAAAATAACACAAAAATTTTCAAATAATCCCCCAAGTCGCAATGCACACCTCAAAACAGTTTACTCACTCCCTAAAAAACTACTAAAGCAATAAACATGCTAAAACTGTAAACGTGCTTCTAATGCAATGCAACCTAAATGCTCTACTTGCAACTATATGAATGCAAAAAAAATCTCTCCACACCCTTCATAATCAAAATGAACTCTCTCTCCCCCAAACTTAAATGAAATTATATCGCAAACAAGGAAAGATAGAATTTTAATAAAGAAAAGTGTGGATTCGACACACTCACTACGGGGGTGGCGGTGGATAATAGCCCTGGGCGATGTGCCACTGGATCATCTGTCGCATCATCTCAAGGAGCTCCTCTTGCCGCCTGTCGGTGGCCATATTCCACTGCTTCTGCTCCACTCTAAAGGCTTGGATTTCATCATGTTGCAATTGTACTCGCTCTTCAAGGGCTAATAATATTTCATTAAAATCATACCCTCCTCGCTCTTCACCCTGTGAGAGCACTGCGTACGCCTCCGCCCCTTTGTTGATAATCCTACTCGAGCCCACTTTTGTGTCTCATATACTCCATCTCTTCTGTCACCAAGTCATCATCATCTGGCAGACCAGTGACCCTTCGCCTTTTTCTCACAAGCATGGCATGTACAACTCTGTCATGTGCCTCAGAGTTTAGAAAAAAGTTGGCCCTATCATTTATGTTATCCACGGTTGTGAGCGCCGTGTTGGGAAGTGGAAATTGATGCCAAGCTCCTTGTTGGAAGATGTACATGCCCTCCTCTTCCGTGATTATCTTCATTTGGCATGAAACGGATAGACTAATCCTTTGCTCACCCTCAAGCGGATCTAAGGCCATAACGTCAATGTTGTAATGTCGGGCGATCGGAGTAATCATACCCCCAACCATGTGTTTGATAAATGGTTTTATCATGATTTTGATGATTTTGTTTTTATACCAAAATAATGTTTTTAAATGTTGTCCAAATACTCCTAAATGATTTAAATTGTTTCTACAAATTTCCGGAGTATTTCTTCAAGTTTATTTTTGACAAAATTGGACAACACTTTTAACGATTTTGTGTTATTGTGTTTTTACATCAAAACAATGTCCCTGAATATTGTCCAAATACTTCCGATCGATTTAAAATGTTTTTACTATTTTTCGGAGTATTTCTTGAAGTTTATTTTCGATAAACAATTGGACAACACTTATGTTTCAAGCTCGACTAGTCGCCCTATAGGGCAACCTGTATTGAGTTGAGTTTTGAAACAGAAATCGGGACGGAAAGGAAAAGGGAGAGGGCGACCAGTGCCTGAACATGCCTTCAAGGAACAGACCTCTCTGTTTCATGTTTTTGACACCCCCAACCGGTCAGACATAGGGGCGACCGGTCGGACCCCCTGTTGACCGGTCCCCCTGTGTAAAATTCGCAGAGAACTCATTTCAAACTTATCTCTGCGTGACCATGCACTTTCCCTTTCTTATCAAAGAAACTACCCGTTGCAATTTCTTGAATGACTTTTCCTTAATTTGTGGGATTGATTTCTAACAGCTATATTCTTCATTTGTCTTGCAATTTTTTACAGATTTCAATCTCCTAGGAGGAGCCTATCATGTTCAAGACATCTTCTATAAATAGATGAAGAATTGAAGCAACACAACAAGAGAGTATACTACAACACAACAAGATACATTCAAGCAAATACATTAGCTCTTCATTGTTATTATTCTTGTTGTAATTGGCCTAGCTTATTACTTTCACATCTTGAGGTCTAAACTTTATTTCTTGATTACACTTACACTCAAATTGTAATATTCTTTATTGAGTTGTAATCTTGATTTTGGTCATCATTCAACACAAGACATCCTTGTGAGTATTCTTGTGGAAAGAATACACTTGGGTGATCTAGGTGATAGGTGTTTCAAGAGTGTGGTGCTCTTGAGGTGTTGAAGAATTTGGTGTTCTTCAAGGTTGAAGATTGTGGTGATCTTCACAAGGTGCCGTTGAAGATTGTGGTAATCTTCAAGTGAGATTGTGGTAATGCTTTGAATCACGACTCTCACTGATCAAGTGTATGCTCTCCTCTCAAATGTATAAGGGACGTGTTTACGCTCAAATCATGTCAATGATGAAGAATTACCATAAGCTTGCAAATCGTCTCACATCTCCGCCACTAGAGTGTATTTAATTCATGAATCAAAAAGGACTCTTCTGATTTGGTTGTAATCAAGGCTCTTTGGTTAAGGTAGGAAATTATAGATAGAGTGACTTAAACTTGAGCGTGTAGACTTATAAGCACATCTTTCGTTCAAATCAATCATCCTCATTTAAACCCAATTTCTTTGCTCAAATCACCCCTCGTTCTTATCAACTTTTCATATCCCTTTTTTCATTTATAGAAGTCAAAATTTCTTTCACCTCGCATCACAATCCCCAGCCTACAAGTTCATTCATAATTAACTCATCTATAAAGTCGATTTTTTCTCTTTCTTTTTGTTTTTTTCGACTCTTCCATGAGTATTCATCATTTCTTTTCCCTTATTTACTTGTTATACGCTCAAGTCTAGGGCAATGGATATATCAAGTTAAGGCTTGAAATGTGACTATCAAAAATTTAGGCAATGACTCAAATTGGCTAACTAGGGAATTCAATATCATTTGGTAGGCAAAAGGCTTGAAAGGTTTAACAAGAATGGCCTTTAATCATTTTCACAAATCGCATACAACATGTGGCCTTGACAGAGATACTAGAGCAAGTTCTAGTATTCTAATAAACATGAATGATACACTCAAATCAACAAACAAGACTGCATATAATAAAAGCAGTAAAGGCTCAAAAGCTCACATGTTTGCACATTCGTAATTCAAAGCATAAATTCCATGTTCTCAATATCCACATGCTCCATATCATCCATTCTCATCATGATCAATTCGCACTCAACACCCAAGTCAAAATAACACAAAAATTTTCAAATAATCCCCCAAGTCGCAATGCACACCTCAAAACAGTTTACTCACTCCCTAAAAAACTACTAAAGCAATAAACATGCTAAAACTGTAAACGTGCTTCTAATGCAATGCAACCTAAATGCTCTACTTGCAACTATATGAATGCAAAAAAAAATCTCTCCACACCCTTCATAATCAAAATGAACTCTCTCTCCCCCCAAACTTAAATGAAATTATATCGCAAACAAGGAAAGATAGAATTTTAATAAAGAAAAGTGTGGATTCGACCTGACTCACTACGGGGGTGGCGGTGGATAATAGCCCTGGGCGATGTGCCACTGGATCATCTGTCGCATCATCTCAAGGAGCTCCTCTTGCCGCCTGTCGGTGGCCATATTCCACTGCTGCTGCTCCACTCTAAAGGCTTGGATTTCATCATGTTGCAATTGTACTCGCTCTTCAAGGGCTAATAATATTTCATTAAAATCATACCCTCCTCGCTCTTCACCCCTGTGAGAGCACTCTGGTACGTCCTCCGCCCTTTGTTGATAATCCTACTCGAGCCCACTTTTGTGTCTCATATACTCCATCTCTTCTGTCACCAAGTCATCATCATCTGGCAGACCAGTGACCCTTCGCCTTTTTCTCACAAGCATGGCATGTACA
This sequence comes from Rehmannia glutinosa, assembly GCA_016081115.2. Taxonomy (NCBI): domain Eukaryota; kingdom Viridiplantae; phylum Streptophyta; class Magnoliopsida; order Lamiales; family Orobanchaceae; genus Rehmannia; species Rehmannia glutinosa. The sequence goes on along the minus strand of JABTTQ020003402.1, from coordinate 429,770 downwards.
ACTCTGTCATGTGCCTCGAGTTTAGAAAAAAGTTGGCCCTATCATTTATGTTATCCACTTGCGGTTGTGCGCCGTGTTGGGAAGTGGAAATTGATGCCAAGCTCCTTGTTGGAAGATGTACATGCCCTCATCTTCCGTGATTATCTTCATTTGGCATGAAACGGATAGACTAATCCTTTGCTCACCCTCAAGCGGATCTAAGGCCATAACGTCAATGTTGTAATGTCGGGCGATCGGAGTAATCATACCCCCAACCATGTGTTTGATAAATGGTTTTATCATGATTTTGATGATTTTGTTTTTATACCAAAATAATGTTTTTAAATGTTGTCCAAATACTCCTAAATGATTTAAATTGTTTCTACAAATTTCCGGAGTATTTCTTCAAGTTTATTTTTGACAAAATTGGACAACACTTTTAACGATTTTGTGTTATTGTGTTTTTACATCAAAACAATGTCCCTGAATATTGTCCAAATACTTCCGATCGATTTAAAATGTTTTTACTATTTTTCGGAGTATTTCTTGAAGTTTATTTTCGATAAACAATTGGACAACACTTATGTTTCAAGCTCGACTAGTCGCCCTATAGGGCAACCTGTATTGAGTTGAGTTTTGAAACAGAAATCGGGACGGAAAGGAAAAGGGAGAGGGCGACCAGTGCCTGAACATGCCTTCAAGGAACAGACCTCTCTGTTTCATGTTTTTGACACCCCCAACCGGTCAGACATAGGGGCGACCGGTCGGACTCCCTGTTGACCGGTCCCCCTGTGTAAAATTCGCAGAGAACTCATTTCAAACTTATCTCTGCGTGACCAGTCGCACCCCTTTCTTATCAGCAAACTACCCGTTGCAATTTCAGACAGCTTTTCCTTAATTTGTGGGATTGATTTCTAACAGCTATATTCTTCATTTGTCTTGCAATTTTTTACAGATTTCAATCTCCTAGGAGGAGCCTATCATGTTCAAGACATCTTCTATAAATAGATGAAGAATTGAAGCAACACAACAAGAGAGTATACTACAACACAACAAGATACATTCAAGCAAATACATTAGCTCTTCATTGTTATTATTCTTGTTGTAATTGGCCTAGCTTATTACTTTCACATCTTGAGGTCTAAACTTTATTTCTTGATTACACTTACACTCAAATTGTAATATTCTTTATTGAGTTGTAATCTTGATTTTGGTCATCATTCAACACAAGACATCCTTGTGAGTATTCTTGTGGAAAGAATACACTTGGGTGATCTAGGTGATAGGTGTTTCAAGAGTGTGGTGCTCTTGAGGTGTTGAAGAATTTGGTGTTCTTCAAGGTTGAAGATTGTGGTGATCTTCACAAGGTGCCGTTGAAGATTGTGGTAATCTTCAAGTGAGATTGTGGTAATCTCAAAGGTGGTGTTGAAGAAGAGTGAGGTGCTCTTCAAGGTGATGTTGTAAGGTGTTGTATTAATTGTGGTAAGTAATAAAATCTTTTTTTCTTTTTGAAATCCATCCCGGAGATACTGGGGTGGTAGAGGATTAGGCCCTAGGTGGGTTGAACCTCTATAAATCAACGCGTGTTATTTACTTTCACACCTTTACTATTGTCTTGGCTTGTTTGTTTCGAAAAAGATGGCATAATCGAGAAAATAGAGATAATCTATTCACCCCCCTCTAGATTATCGTCGCCGCTTGGACTTACAAGTGGTATCAGAGCCAAACTCTTTGGCAAGCTCGTTCCACATCACGAGTAAAGAGGAACGATCATCGGCTATGAATGAAGTCTACCTTACCGGCGCCTCCACCACCAAGCCACCACTATTTGATTCCAAAAATTTTACATTTTGGAAAGAAAGAATGGAATGTTATCTACAAGGTTGCGGGTTCGATATTTAGGACACGGTCATTAATGAAGAATCCATTCCGATGATGGACACACCACACATCTCCAAAGGCTTCAAAGAGCTCAATGATGAGAGAAGAAAATCATCTCCTTAAATGGTAAAGCTCTTAATATTATTTATTGTTCACTTACCATTTTGGAATTTGATCATATTGTAGGAATTAAATCGGCACATGAAGTATGGAGAAAATTAGAAGAAGTATATGCAAATGAAAGGAGCAACTCAAAAGTATCTACTTCTCAATGGGATACAACATCAAACCCAACAACATGGGATGAGCTTCCTACAACCTCCGACGACGATGAAAACGAACGCTGTCTTATGGGCTTTGAAGAAAACGAGGTAAGTTCTAAACCTTCTACTTCTTATGATAATGAATTTCATAATGATTATAATGATTTGCAAAATAATTTTGATGAGCTTCAAAATGAATTCCAAAGCTTACTTTTTAAATACAAAAATTTGAAAAAGGAATTCAATGTTTTGAAAAATGAAAAGGATAGTTTGTTTACTTCCTATGAATCACTATCATGTGCTCACACCACCACACTTGATAAAGTTAGAATCCTTGAAAAAGAAAATAATACTATTGTCGAGAATATTAATTGCATGAAAAAAGATTTATCAAAATCCAACTTGAGTACCGATAAAATGACCGATATTGTTGATGTTCATAGTTGTGATAAATTGAAACAAGGACTTGATCATACGCCTAGTGTTGTTAATTATGTGAAAAGAAATCAGGTCCCTATGCATGTTGGTCATTATGCTCCTAAAATTATTACTTGCTTCTATTGTGGTAAAAAGGGTCATACGGTAAATACTTGTCGGGCTAGAAATAGCCCTAATTATTGTTGGAGACCTAAAAGTCTCAAAGCTAATCCCAGATGACCCAAACATGTGAGGGTACCACAAAATAATGTCATATTAGGTGCCCGACGGAATAAAAATCAAGGAAAATTCATACTGCCTAGAAGACATCAAATGACCGTCTCATTTGATCAAAGGAGAAGATATTACCACAATTTACAAGAGAAAGACATTATCAACAATGGGAAGGACATAATCCTTGGAAATGGAACAATCGGTGAAGCCATCATCAACAAAACGAGTTTCAAAGGGGAAGATATCATCAATAATGGGAACGGCATAACCCATGGAAATGGCGTAATTAATTGGTAAACCGTATCTCCCCATTTAAATATGCATTTTATTTTGTTATTATGCATGTTTTTATTTGTGCCTTAATTGTAAAATGAGTTTTCAAATATTTCTTAAAATTAAGGTCTTCAATATATATTTGTGTTTTTAAATATTTTGAAAAGGAGACCTTGTATAATGTTGTTTTTCAACTCTTGTGCATTTACATAGACTAAGGTGCTTTTATTATCTCTTATGGTTTTATATAGCATAAGCACACTTATGATATCTCTTATTGTTTAGCCTACACTTGTATCATTATGTTTATACAAGATGTGTTAGGAATTGTGTAGGACATATATATTTTCATCAATGGTTATTTTCTCAAGAGAGGACCATAAACTATCGAGGTACGCTCATCATTGGTATTCATCTTATAGACTCGATATATTTTTGTCATATGCATATGTTCTTGTTTTTCAAGTTATTTCAAAGTATCTCACATAAGTGCCATTAAGAGGATTTTTCGGTTTTTTGAAAGGCACTATTCTATGAAGCTTGTTTTTATCCAAGTCTTGCAAAGGATTATATTTTTGTTTTGATAAAACATTTGATTTTCTTCCTTTTCTCAAAATTATGCATTTGATTGTACATATTCATTATTGTCAAAACTCTTGTTCAAATGCATCTTTTAAATGAGGTCTCAACTATATGCTCTCGGATTTTCAATTTTCGATAAAGACCTTATATAGATTTCTATAAGCCTATTTGAACTTACATGTCTTATTGAACTCTTGATGATTCGTTTGATAGCATGGTATGTGTTACTGTGTCTCTATTATTTGATATTACTATGCTCTTGTGCAAGATATCTTGTTAAGATTTTGCAGGAATTTTTGGTATTTTGAAACAAGCTTGATAACCAAGGTAAGATTAATAGCTCAAAGGTAATGTCAAGAAGAAGGTATTGATTTTGATAAAACATTTGCAGCCGTAGCATGTTTTTGAAGTTTTCGCATTTTACTTGCCCATTCTTGTTTTTAAGAAAATTTCAAGCTTTACCAAATGGATGTTAAATCCACTTTTCTAAATGGTTTTATTCAAGAAGAAGTCTATGAAAAACAACCTCCGGATTGAAATTTTTAGGCCAAATGATTTTTATAAAAGGCCTTGTTTATGTTTAAAACAAGTACCCCATGTATAGTATGATAGACTTAGCTTTTTTCTTTTGCAAAATGATTTTACAAGAGGTAAAGTTGACACTACCCTCTTTGTTTTTTTTAAAAAAAGGGAAAGATTGCTTATTAGTGCAAATTTGAGTTGATTTGGTGCTATTAATGAATGTTAGTGCAAGATGTTTTCTAAGTTGATGTTAGGTGAATTTGAGAGGAGCATGATGGGGGAGCTTAATTTTTTCCTTGGACTTCAAGTTAAACAATGCCAAGAAGGTGGTTATATTTCACAATAGAATCTTTGAAGAAGTTAGGCATTGAAGATGGAAGAACCATCTCAACCTCTATGGCTACCAATTGCAAAAAAATTGACAAAGGTTGAGGAAGGTACATTGATTGACAAACATATTCGAGGTATGTTCATTAAATTTTCTTATTCCTTTAGACTCGACATTTTCTATGCTTTATGTCTATATGCTCGACTTCAAAACTATCCCAACGAATCTCATTAAAGTGTCGTTAAAAGAATTTTCAAATATTTGAAAGGCACTGCTTCTTATGGCTAGTATATCCAAAATTTTTAAACATTCATATTTTTTTTCGGGATAACAAGCCTGGTGATTATTAATTTCTCAAAATATGGTTCGTTATAATCGAACTAAACATATTGAGATTCGATATTTTTTTAAGGGATTGCGTTTCTAAAAACGAAAAATTTGAGATGTGTTTAATTAGTCTCAAAGATAACTCGCATGACATTTGTTCATTTACACGAGTCTTTTACCTCATTTCGAGCTTGATTATGACATAATGTATATTGAATGAGGTCTACGTTTGCATTTTGCACGTTTTTAAAACTTAGGGGCGAAAAATCGGATTTTTGGTTCAAACTTCGATTTTTTTAAACAAACTGAACCAGTGAGCTACCAGGGGAGAGGCCAACCGGTCGCCCACCAGCTCGACCGGTCGCCCACACCCCTGACCGGTCGCCCACTGTGATTTTATGGTTAAAATCGTCTCTGTTCTTTTATTCTGCCATTTTGGCTCATTTCTCACAACTTTCGTCTCCTTTGCAATTTTCACACACAATTCACTTCATATGAGTTTTGTTGTATAAATTATATATTTTGGGGATTATCTAGCTCGTTTATCATCATTGTTACTTATCCTCACCGATTAAATGGTAAGAATTCTACTCCTTTATCTCAATTGGGTGGAACCCTTGAGAAAATGCTTATGTATTGTTTTTTTGTTGGAATTCTTGCATAGTTGTATTGTGAATAATGATTGTTGTTAGATTATATTTGTAAAATTGCTTTTGGTGATAAAAAACTTGGCTTGATTACATTTACAAGGGCTATATATATCTTCTTCAATTTTTTACGCCCGCCAAGTGTTCGATAAAATGTTTCAATGCACCTACATGATTCTCTCGATTTCAAAGTCATATATTTATAGAGATCATGTTTTGCAAATCAAATGAGTTCTCATAAGCTTCTACAAGTCATATGATTGACTTTTCCCTCCTATTTGGTTTATAAGCTTCAATGTTCAAATAGCTCGATACATCGGTTTAGTTGCGCACTTTGATATGAATATATGATGTTTTTATCGTTCTAACATTCTTTTTGATGATTCCAAAGGGGACAAAACATGTTATAAGCTTATTAACTCAAAGAAGCTAAAATAAGCTCGAGAAAGAAGCTATAAGTTGTGGCTATTAAAAGCCATAAGTTGTGGATTATACTTAGTCCATTTGTTGTAGTATGGACTCATATTCATGTCTAATGATGTTTTGTTGACAGGGGGAGCTTATAAGCTCTTGATACTTAAGCTCAAGTTGTAAAAGCTGAGCTTTTAGCTTTTGGTTAATTGTTTCTATATTACTCTTGTTGTGCATGTTGATAGGGGGAGCTTTTGCATAAATGTTTTGAAAATCTATACTCTCATCCTTGTGTTTATGTTGCGTGGAATGTTGTCGCTCTCAACGGATAGATCTTTTTTTTAACCGGTAAAATTGTTTTGTTTTCAAAATCGACCTCGTTAAATTGTTTTTGTTTGTAATCATCAAAAAGGGGGAGATTGTTTGATAAATGGTTTTATCATGATTTTGATGATTTTGTTTTTATATCAAAACAATGTTTTTAAATGTTGTCCAAATACTCTAAATGATTTAAATTGTTTCTCACAATTTCCGGAGTATTTCTTCAAGTTTATTTTAAAAATTGGACAACACTTTTAACGATTTTGTGTTAATGTATTTTTACATCAAAACAATGTCACTGAATGTTGTCAAAATACTTCCGATCGATTTAAAATGTTTTTACTATTTTTCGGAGTATTTCTTGAAGTTTATTTTCGATAAAAAAATTGGATAACACTTATGTTTCAAGCTCGACCGGTCGCCCTATAGGGCAACCTGTACCTGAGTTGAGTTTTGAAACAGAAATCGGGATGGAAAGGAAAAGGGGAGAGGGGGCGATCGGCGAGGTCGACCCCTGGCGGCCGGTGCCTGAACATACCTTCAAGGAACAAACCTCTCTGTTTCATGTTTTTGACACCCCCAACCGGTCAAACATATGGGTGACCGGTCGGACCCCCTGTCGACCGGTCCACCTATGTAAAATTCGCAGAGAACTCATTTCAAACTTATCTCTGCGCGACCGGTCGCACCCCTTTCTTATCAGCAAATTATCCGTTGCAATTTCAGACAGCTTTTCCTTAATTTGTGGGATTGATTTCTAACATCTATATTTTTCATTTGTCTTGCAATTTTTTACAGATTTCAATCTCCTAGGAGGAGCCTATCATGTTCGAGACATCTTCTATAAATATATGAAGAATTGAAGCAACACAACAAGAGAGTATACTACAACACAACAAGATACATTCAAGCAAATATATTAGCTCTTCATTGTTATTATTCTTGTTGTAATTGGCCTAGCTTATCACTTTCACATCTTGAGGTCTAGGCTTTATTTCTTGATTACACTTGCACTCAAATTGTAATATTCTTTATTGAGTTGTAATCTTGATTTTGGTCATCATTCAACACAAGACATCCTTGTGAGTATTCTTGTGGAAAGAATACACTTGGATGATCTAGGTGATAGGTGTTTCAAGAGTGTGGTGCTCTTTGTAAGTCCAAGCGGTTACGATAATCTAGAGGGGGGTGAATAGATTATCTCCATCTTTTCGATTTTACCCTCTTTTTCAAGCAAGACAAGCCAAGACAATATAGAAGGTGCGGAATGTAAACAACACACGTCGATTTATAGAGGTTCAACCCACCTAGGGCCTAATATAACATTGTTTTTTGGTACCCTCAAGTGCTTGGGTCCTTTGGGATTATTCTTGAGACTTTTAGGTCTCCAAAGATAATTTGAGCTATTTCTAGCCCGACAAGTATTTACCGTATAACTCTTTTTACCGCAATAAAAGCAAGTAATATTACTAACATGCATAGGAACTCGATTCTTTTTCATATGCTTGAAAATATTAGGCTCATGATCAAGTTCACTATTCAAACTATCAAAACCATTAACATTCACAATATTGGGCAATTTATTGGTACTCAAGTTGGGTTTTGATAAATCATTTTTCATGTAATTAATATCCTCAACAAGAGTACTATTTTGTTTTTCAAGGTTTCTAACCTTATCAAGTGTGGTGGTGTGAGCACATGATATTGATTCATAGGAAGTAAATAAACTATCCTTTTCATTTTTCAAAACATTGAATTCCTTTTTCAAATTTTTGTACTTAACAAGTAAACCTTGGAATTCATTTTGAAGATCATCAAAATCATTTTGCAAATCACTATAATCATTTTGAATAACAATATCATAAGAAGTAGAGGGTTTAAGACATACCTCGTTTTCTTCTTCGATTTCCATAAGACATTGTTCGACTACTTCATAGTTTGAAGTTGTAAAAGGCTTGTTCCTTAGATTTGAACTTGTATCCCTTTGAGAAGTAGATGCTTTTGAGTTGCTCCTATCATTTGCATATACTTCATGAATGGCTTCTAATTTTTGCCATACTCCATGAGCCGATCGAATCCCTACAATATGTTCATATACCAAATTAGTAAATGAACAATACAAAATATTGAGAGCTTTACCATTTAAGGAGATGATTTTCTTCTCTTTATCATTGAGCTCTTTGAAGCCTTTGGAGGTGTGTGGTGTGTCTATCATCGGAATAGATTCTCCATTTATGACGATGTTCCAAATATCGAACCCGGAACCTTGTAGATAACATTCCATTCTTTCTTTCCAAAATATAAAATTTTTGGAATCAAATAGTGGTGGCTTAGTGGTGGAGGTGCTGGAAAGATGAGCTTCGTTCGTAGCCGACGATCGTTCCTCTTCACTCGCGATGTGAAACGAGTTTGCCAAAGAGTTTGGCTCTGATACCACTTGTAAGTCCAAGCGGCTACGATAATCTAGAGGGGAGGGTGAATAGATTATCTCCATCTTTTCGATTTTACCCTCTTTTTCAAGCAAGACAAGCCAAGACAATATAGAAGGTGCGGAATGTAAACAACACACGTCGATTTATAGAGGTTCAACCCACCTAGGGCCTAATGCTCTACCACCCCAGTATATCCGGGATGGATTTCAGAAAGAAAAAAAGATTTTATTAATTACCAAAATTAATACAACACCAACTTACATCACCTTGAAGAGCACCACACTCTTCTTCAACACCACCTTTGAGATTACCACAATCTCTCTTGAAGATTACCACAATCTCCAACGGCACCTTGTGAAGATTACCACAATCTTCAACCTTGAAGAATACCAAATTCTTCAACACGTCAACAAGAAGATTACCACAATCTTCTCACACCTATCACCTAGATCACCCAAGTGTGTTCTTACGACAAGAACACTCACAAGGATATCTTGTGTTGAATGATAACCCAAAAATTCAAGATTACAACTCGATAATGAATTATACAATTGAGTGAAAGTATAATCAAGAATAGCCTAGACCTCAAGGATGTGAAAGTGATAAGCTAGGCAAATTACAACAAGAATAAAGACAATAGAAGACCAAGTGTTTGCTTGAGTATATCTTTTTGTGTTGTGTTGTTCTCTCTTATGTTGTGCTTCAAATCTTCCTCTATTTATAGGAGATGATTGAAACTTGATAGGCTCCTCTTGGAATCTGATATCTACAAAACAATTGCAATTAAAATCAAGATTATAGTTGTTAGAAATCAATCCCACAATTTAGGGAAAAGTTGTCTGTTTGCTAACGGTTAGAATTTTCTTTGTCAAACTTGAGGGCGACGGCCGTCGCGCACTAATAAGATTGAAAAAGAACGCAACAAAAATTCAACAGGGGTGACCAGGTCTAAGGGGGTCGGCCCAGTGCCGCTCTAGGGTGCGGCCGTTCACCACTGATTTCGTCACCCCGACCAATTTTAGGAGCACAGGAGTTCTATTTCGTGAAATGCGTTCCCGGTATCGGTTTGCCTCTTTGGTCGACCGGTCGTCCTCCTAAATGAAATGTTGTCCGATTTTTGTCGAAAATAAACCTCAAGAAATACTCCAAAAAATTCGTAAAAAAAAAAATTTAAACCGATCGGGAGTATTTAGGACAACATTAGAAATATAGTTTTGATGAAATGACACATTAATACAAAAAGTGTTATCCAATATAAATTCCAATAAATACTTCGAAAAAATAGTAAAAGCATTTTAGACTAATTGGGAGTATTAGGACAACATTTAGAAACATAGTTTCAATGAAAAAATCCATTGACATAAAATCAATAAAATTGTTGTCCAATATTATCGGAAATAAACTTGAGGAAATACTCCGAAAAATATTAAACCATTTTAAATCATTTAGGAGTATTTGGACAACCTTTAAAACCATTGTTTTGGTATAAAAATAAAATCATCAAAATCATGATAAAACCATTTATCAAACACTCTTGATGTGTTGAAGAATTTGGTGTTCTTCAAGGTTGAAGATTGTGGTGATCTTCACAAGGTGCCGTTGAAGATTGTGGTAATCTTCAAGTGAGATTGTGGTAATCTCAAAGGTGGTGTTGAAGAAGAGTGAGGTGCTCTTCAAGGTGATGTTGTAAGGTGTATTAATTGTGGTAATTAATAAAATCTTTTTTTCTTTTTGAAATCCATCCCGGAGATACTGGGGTGGTAGAGGATTAGGCCCTAGGTGGGTTGAACCTCTATAAATCGACGTGTGTTATTTACTTCCCGCACCTTTACTATTGTCTTGGCTTGTTTGTTTCGAAAAAGAGGGCATAATCGAGAAAATGGAGATAATCTATTCATCCCCCCTCTAGATTATCGTAGCCGCTTGGACTTACATCATGATAGTGCCCTGACTCTGCTTGGCCATATGATCTATCTGCTTTGCGAAATAGACTGTCGTGTTACAAGGTGTATTGATCAACATACACCATAGCAAATATAGCTCCGTGACTGTCATGCCCCCATTGTTCTATCTCGCATATACGGAGGCTAAGGTAACCCGCTGAATATATCAAAATACAGGATTCCAGACCCATGAGGATTTGGCAGTCCGTGCCTCATAGACGATGACACCTATTTCTGGTGTTTCCACTAGTAAGCGCCAGACCAGAAGTCAAACTGGTTATAAGTCATCGCAGTTCTGAATGGCGCATTAGTTGGTACCCCAAAGATGGTGTTGTGTTGGGCGATGGACAGTCGCCTACGCACATTGCCTAGCTGGAATTCAACTTCAAATGGTTCATAGTTGCCTCCTTGTTTGAACACCTCGAAGGTGCTTTAGAATTCTAGTGTAAGGCTTTTATAGGTTGGCCATCTCTCTCTCATAAATGCAGTCCACCCAACCCTTTCGAAAAATCGCCAGACATCATCGTGTATCCCAAGGATTCGGGTACACTCATCATCGGCATATCGTGTAGGGGTCATAGGATGGGTGACCAACCTGTTCCATCTCTCCAAGTTGGCATCCTCAGTGAGTACTACCCTGTATGATGCGGGGCTACCTGGGTGAACTTCTTGTGGTGCTCCCCCCTTTGGCATCTCCTCCTGTCAGCCATTGTCAATTGTTTCGAGTTTGTACCAAGCAAAAGTATATGTGAGATTTCGAATAAACCAAGTATAAACAAGAATATGATAAATTCATGTCTAATATTTCCTATCCATAAAGAGCATAGTGTCTCATCCCTACAAATTTTCAATCAAGAATTAAGTTCCATATTTCAATATCAATACAATTGTATAGAATCAAAGTCACTAACACCCTAAATATCAATGCTCATTAAACAATAATCAACAAGTCAACCAATTTATTCACCAATTCAAGATGCCCCCAAGGTGTTCGATAATATGCCTCAAAGAATAATCCAAGTAAATCATAGCAATTCAATCACAATATGCTCCATACATCAATCCCCATCACTTATTCTACAAGAAAAATCTAAGAAAGCGTGTAAAGCTTACCGAAAATTTCAAGAATTCGCAAGGAGGAAGAAGTGAAAACCCTAGGTGCTCTTCTCCAACCAAACTTCAACCAAATTCAAAAATTATGCAAGATTATTGTGTAGTGTAGTGAAGGTACCGGATTATGCGTGAAAATTGAGTAGAAAATCAAGCCGTAGGCACATCTCCACATATAGAACTTGATATCATGGAGGAACTTGTTCTTCTGATAAGAGGATAAATCTAGAGGCAAGATTCCCACTACCAAATAATTAACAAAATCCGCGTACCATGGGAATTTTGCCTCTGCTAGTAAAAGCTGCTCATCGGGAAACTCTTCCTTGATCAAATTTGTACCCTCTTTCTCATCATTTTTATACTCCAGTCTGGACAAGTGGTCTGCTACCACATTTTCACATCCCTTCCTATCGCTAATTTCCACATCAAATTCTCGCAACAAGAGAATCCACCGAATTAGTCTTGGTTTGGCATCTTTCTTGTCAAAAATATATTTGATCGATGCATGGTCTGTGTGGACTGTTGTCTTTGTTCCAATCAAGTAAGATCAAAATTTGTCGAATGCAAAAATAATTGCCAGCATTTTTTTCTCAGTGGTAGTGTAATTCTGCTGGGCACTGTCTAATGTTCTACTCGCGTAATAGATGGCTTTGAAAAACTTATCCCTTTTCTGACCCAGAACAGCCCCTACTGCGAGATCACTGGCATCACACATCAGCTTAAAGGGCTAACTCCAATCTAGAACTATGAGAATTGGTGTTGTCACCAACGCCTTTTTCAAAATTTCGAATGCCTACAAACAATCATCGGAAAAATTGAAAGCAATATCTTTTTCTAATAATTGACTCAAAGGTTTAGTGATTTTAGAAAAGTCACGAATGAACCTTCTATAGAATTCGACGTGCCCCAAGAAACTTCTGATCGCCTTTTTTATTTGTTGGAGGCGGGAGTTTCTCAATTGCCACAATCTTTGCTCTGTCCTCTTCTAAACCTGCAGAATAAACTCGGTGTCCAAGTACAATGCCATCACGTACCATAAAATGGCACTTCTCCCAATTTAGAACAAGATTAGTTTCTTCGCATCTCTGTAACACTAAACAAAGATTGTGAAGACAATGATCAAAAGAATCTCCAAAGACAGAAAAATCATCCATGAACACCTCCATAATTTTCTCAATAAGATCATGAAAAATAGCCATCATACAGCGCTGGAAAGTTGCGGGTGCATTACATTGTTTGAATGGCATTTTGCGGAATGCAAATGTACCATAGTGACATGTAAATGTCGTTTTCTCTTGGTCTTCCGGTGCAATCATGATCTGGTTGTATCTGTAATAACCATCCAGAAAACAGTAATAATCAAATCCCGTCAAACGATCTAACATCATATCAATAAAGGAGAGGGGAAAATGATCTTTACGAGTGGTATCATTCAATTTTCTACAATCAATACAAAAACGCAATTAACTCGTCATTCTCATTTCTTACTACCGTCATCTCCCCTTTCTTTGGTACAACTTGTACCAGACTCACCCAAGAACTATCATATATAACATACACAATTCCGGCATCTAACCATTTTAAAACTTCTTTCCTAACAACCTCTTGGATAATAGGGTTCGAGCGTCTTTGATTCTACACTGAAGGTTTATACACATCTTCCATACGAATTTTATGCATGACAACAATGGACTTATGACTTTTAAATCATATATCGACAAAGCTAGTGTAGAATTATATTTTCTCAACACCCTAAGCAATTTATCAAGCTGAGCTGAAGTTAAAAGGGAGGATACGGTTACCGGATTTGTGTTGTTTGCCCCAAGAAATGTGTATTTGAGGTGTTTAGGTAATGTCTTGAGTTCTGGGGTTGAATTAATCTTTGCGGAGTCGTGCATGGGCTGCCTGTGCTCAGACACACGTGTCGTGCATTGTATGTCCTGCTCAGTGTCTCCTTCGGCACCACGCACGGGCTGCTCATGCATGGGCGCACGGGCCGTGCATGATCCGTCTTTTTCTTTATCGCCTTTGGCACCATGCACGGGCTGCTCGACGCATAGGCCGTGCGTGGTTGCGAACCTGGCTCCCCTTAGTCCTTCTTCTCATTTTCGCCTCTCGCACTTTTTGTTTGTTCCTGCATATTATGTAAAGCACAAACATAGTCATACAAGTCTTGATTATCGAAATCAAGCATTACACTTGATGTCGAACATGAATGGGTTAAACCAAACTCTAAATCATCCTGAGACAATATATGATCTACGTAATCATCAATGCATGGATCTACTACGTCTAAGAAATCACACTATTATGAAATCTCATAGCCTTATAGATAGAAAATAAAACATGCTCATCATTAACCCGTAATGTGAGCTCTCCTTTTTGCACATCTATCAAGGCTTTCCCGGTGCCTAGGAATGGACACCCAAGCGTCAGAGAGACGTTGTGGTCTTCCTCCATGTCTACTACTAAGAAATCCAGTGGGAATATGAATTTGTCGACTTTCACGAGCACATCTTCGATGATTCCCTTAGGATAAGTGAATGATCAATCCGCAAGTTGTAAAGTGACCATGGATGGCTTCACCTCTCCTAATCCAAGTTTCCTGAAAATGGATAAGGGCATTAAGTTAATACTTGCTTCTAGATCACAAGGTGCTTTATTAAAGAAAACACCACCAATTGCACAAGGGATAGTGAAACTCCTCGGATCTTTAAGTTTCTGAGGTAGTTTTCTTTGAATTATGCCACTGCATTCCTCCGTCAGTTACTTGGGATCGTCTCGAAACATGTCATCTTTCACTTCTTTGACATCACATCCTTTAGAAATTTCGCATAATTGGGCATTTTCTCCAGTGCGTCTGCAAAAGGTATGTTAATATGCAGTTTCTCAAATAGATCGAGGAATTTTGCAAATTGAGCATTTAGCTTTTTCTTTTGAAATTGTTGGGGAAAAGGAAGGGGAGCAGTAAGTTTAGAAAAATTAGAGTTAGAAGAAGATTTAAGCTTCTCAGCCTCTTTTTGTTCATCAATATGCCCCTTGGTTCCTTCATCGGCCTCAACATTGCCATTTACTACCGTGTTTGCATCTCCAGAATTAAGAACTCCCTAATCGGCACCATGCACGGGCTGCCCGTGCGTAGGCGCACAGGCCGTGTGTGGTTGCAACTTCTCAATGTTTTCCGAAATTTTCGCCCCTCGTACTCCGTACCACTCCTCAGACGAATAACTTTACACTGCTCTTTTGGATTTACCTCAGTGTTACTCGAAAATTGGCCTTTCTGATGTTGTCCACCAATGATTGTAGCAATTGGCCAATTTAGGTTTCAAGATTTTTCATTTGTGAGCCCATGGTGTTAGCCAATTGAGTGACATGTGTCTCAATTTTGTCCAGCTTAGCGTCATCCTTGCTAAATCGGTTCCTTGTTTCATTCATGAACGAACTTGTCTAACTCATAAATGAAGTGAGAACATCTTCCATTGATGGCTTTGCCTCTGCATTAATGACACCGTTTGTCACACAGAATCCCGGTGGTGGTTGCATCATGTTCTTCATATTCGCATAGGAGAATTTTTCATGATTTCTCACACCTTGATGATAATGGGTGGGAGTCGAATTATTCCGGTAATTGTTGAAATTCGATTATTGACATAGTTAGCTTTCTCCATAGGATCTTGAGAACTCCCCATTAATTGCACCGTGTTTACTTGACCCCTTTTGTCAAAACACTCAACCGATTTGCCAACGCAAATGGTCATCGCCGTCAATGCTTTGATTGGGTCCGAATCGAGACTTCAGCTACCCTTTTCACATTTGTCCTCTTGGAGGGCCACTGATAGCTACTCATTACCATCTCTTCAAGCAATTTGAATGCATCTTGTGGAAATTTGGCTAGTAAAGCGCCTCCTGCTGTGGCATCCACAAACGATCTAATATGTCCCATCAACCCGTTGTAAAAAAGCAAATTCTTGATCCTGTGGAAACCCGTGTTGCGGACACCTCCTCAATAAATCTCGAAATCTCTCCCAGTCCTCATACAGTGGCTCAGAGTCAAATTGTCTAAACTGAGTGATCTCGCTCTTAAGTTGCAGTGTCTTGATTGGTGGAAAGAATTTGAATAGGAACTTCTGGCTCAATTCATCCCAAGTATTCACACTCCCCTTAGTCAATGTGCCTAACCGTTTATTGTCTTATCCCTTAAAGAGAAAGGAATAGCGCAGGGCGTATAGCATCATCCGACACCCCATTCATCTTAATCGTGTTACAAATTTGCATGAATTGTGCGGATGAGAGTTGGGATCATCGATTTGCAAAACCCCCAAACTGGTTCTGTTAAATCATCGAAATGAGCATTGGCTTCAACTCAAAGTTATTCGCATTAATTGGGACATGGACAATGCCACCATAGTTGCGATTTGTCTGAGGGCGAAAGTAATCGTGAATCGCTTGTTGTTGGACTGTCGGAACTTCTGGTATCGGTAACTCATTATTGATCCTGTTGATCCCATTGTTGCATCCGTTATTACCCCCGTTGTTCTCTTCCACATCCCCCATAGTATGATCTTGATGTTTTTCTGCACGTTTAGTAGCTGCACTCATTTGCCTGGCAAAAGCTTCAACTTTCGGTATGAACGGTGATACATCCCTCTACTTTAAACGAGTGTTCATGCACTACCTGAACCAACTAAAAGAAATAAATCAAACACTGTAGGAGTGGAATTAAACAAAATAAAAAGAAAAAAATGTTTATATTAAAAATAATTCTATTTATCACAATATTAGTACTAAAAATTTAATTAGTCCCCGGCAACGGCGCCAAAAGCTTGTTCGCTTTATTTTTAGCTTTACCGCAAGTGAATGGCGTAGTTAATAGATAGGGTTAGCAAGGTCGATCCCACAGAGACTAATAAATTCATGCACTAAGTATTGAGATTGTAATATTATTATTTTTATTTAGACGATCGAAAGGTGATTGTTGTTTTATAAAATTAAGACAAGATTCTATCATAAAAAGACAAGCAAAGAGTTCAATTGAAAAGATCAAGTGGATGAATGGATTTCAGGGCTATGGTTTCAGTTAATCTCCCTCTTGTTATCCGATTAATCATGACCAAAGTTATTATAGTATTCCCTATAAAATGATCACAAAAGTATTTTATCCTCTCTCTCAAGACACAACAAAAACGTTGATTGAATTATCTATGTTAGCATCTCTACTCAACAAAAGATAAACAACTCTCAAAACCATAAAAGATCAGTTATCCTCACAAATACTTACAGACTTCTCAATCATGTAAAGTACTCAAAATCTAGTATTGAAACTCATCTCTCGAATTATGAATCAATACATCAAGCCAGTTAAACCAATGGCTATTTGATAAAATAATAAATAAAACAGAGTACTCGAATAGGGTTGAAATAATAACTTCAATTCCAATTAAACATCAAACAAGATTATCAATTACCTAATCCCAAACCCCGGAATCACAAGGTGTTTAGCCGGACATAGGAAATAAACTATTCATAGATAAATCGTTCATATTCATATCATATTAAGTGAAAATAAAAGATACAATGGAGTAGAAAACTTAAGAATATCGATGATCTCTCGATCAATCTTCAATCCTCAAGCGTGTGGATGCGACCTCGATCTTTCTCTCGAATCCTCCGGTAGAAGGTTGCTATTTTCTGTGCTTTCTAGGGTTAAAGTCAGTGTGTACTCGTTTGGGGCCGTCTCGTCTCTATTTATACTCCCTTTGGACCAAACCTATTTTCATACGACTTGAATCTGTCAAATCCGTCACAGACGCACGGGTCGTGCGCTTACGCGTGACTAGCCCGTGCATCAAACCGTAGCAACTTGTTTTACTCGAATAGACGATCGGGCCGTACGCCTACGCATGACCTACCCGTGCGTCAATGTGAACCTTGATTTCAGCCCTGCACATGCATGGGCCGTGCCTATCTTGCGCACGTTGCTGCCCGTCTTTATAGCCATATTTCGCCTTTCGTCCGATCTCTTCTCGGTTTAGCTCCAAACTTCACATATTCGCTCGATTCTCGAAGGTCCTTTACTGCAATGCTCCGATTTGCCACAAAAGTACTACAAATATCGTTTAATTCCTACAAAACAAGCAAAGCGTAATATCTTTTCCACTTTATAAGAACATGGCCCATTTTACTAAGTTAATGCATGCTTATCAATCTAATATATCCATAATTATGCCCAAAATACATGCAAAACTCACACTAATCACGCGTTCGTTTGGAGCCCCGATGAAATTCCTCACATTGTACCACAACTGGTGAATTTTAACTATATATTCTCCAATGGTATCCCCCTCCTCAATTTGATAGTTGAAATAATAATTGAGTCGGTTAATGGGATGGTTCAGACCCCAATTATTATTATTATTGTTCTTTCTTGCAGTGTGGCGAGTGCGAGTTCCTGCCATCTGTATATATGTGCATTTGCAACCATAAGTCTATTTTTATTTTTATTATGTTTTTTGAAGGGATACAAGATTTCTATTCACCTAACATTTAAACTGGTATTATATTTCTAAAACATAATATAGTAACATGGAATCATAATAAAATACATCATGACATAAATGAGCATACTGATACAATTGTATAACGTAACTTGCATTAACAATTCTCATACCTTGAGGAGATCGACAAGATATGATGGAGGTGGATGTTATTACACCATTTTATCTTATACAAAGTTTGACTTTTATTAAAAAAAAATCTTAAAAAAAACTATACATTTTAATTTAAAAAAAAATTAACAAGCCTACAGAAACGTAGACCTGCTCTGATACCACTTGTAACGACCCAATTTTATGAAATCAAAGTACTCTGAAAATAATATTAAGAAAACATAATTTTATAAATTAAAGTGATCCCAATAATTATCAAAAAGTTGATTTAGAATTTTTAATTCTTAAGGAAAAAAATATAACGATAATAATACTAATAATAATAATAATACATATTCCAAATTAAATATTCAACAATTATTCCAAGCATAAACCGGAAAACAAATTAAAGACATAAATCCAAAATTTAGTCCGATCATGTAATTACTTAAAATATAAATATATCATGATTTATTCCAACATCCACAACATCATATCTTCAGTCGGATTCCTCAACCTGAAATTCATGATAATAATAGAGGTGAGCTTCATCTCGCTCAGTAGGGATATATCTGTCAATATTTAATATAGCATGAAATGCATTCACATAATTACAACAATAAATTCATTAATTTTCTCTTTTTCCTCTGATTGGCCAATTCCTGCATATAGCATTGCGAGTTCACCCCGAAGATACTTATAATCCCGGACCCTTTTCATGGCCCCTAGATTATATGAATTTATTTCCTCTTGACATATATTGCAATTATTAAAATACAATCACGGAATATTAAATAAAGGCAAATAATATAGAAATCCATACTTTAATAATTGCAGATATTCAATGTAGAAAAATGAACAATAAAAGTCCTAGTCCTCGGCCCCTTGGTTTTCTATATTAAATAAAATTATATAATTAATATGTGATTTTAATAAACCGAACTTATTAATGAAATAATTTGTAAAAATTTGAAAGAAAGCTTATGAATTGGGAATTATATATATATATATATATATATATGAAATTTGAATACAAATATAAAACTATTATTACCTTATAATTCTTAGAAATATGGTGAATTTTTTTTAATGAAGTTATACATATTTATACTAATTAATATTAACCCATAAATAACTCTAAAATAGCCCCTAACTAAACCCCTAAACTAACCCCTAACATAACTCCTACATTAACCCC
The DNA here is from genome assembly GCA_016081115.2 of Rehmannia glutinosa. Taxonomy (NCBI): domain Eukaryota; kingdom Viridiplantae; phylum Streptophyta; class Magnoliopsida; order Lamiales; family Orobanchaceae; genus Rehmannia; species Rehmannia glutinosa. Next base: position 410,258 of record JABTTQ020003402.1, on the reverse strand, counting down.
TAAACTAATCTGTAGTTATTATAGTCTTCTTATATAAGCCAAGCTCTATTATCTCTAGCTCTTGTGATAAGTCATTATAAGTCTCTATAATTGGATATAATAAAATGCTAGTGTAAGAGTTAATGAGATTCTAGACTTAGGGATAATTAGCAATTATCAATTAGTAAGTCAGATAAAATAAAATAAAATAAAATTAGTAGTTAAATATTAAGAATTTCGAAATTAAGGTCACATTTGATTAATTACAATTACGTGACACTAGTCACGTAGTACATTATCCGAAATATTACAAATTCGAACTAAATAAAAATTGGGGCCTCACATCTTCCACTCCTTAAAAGAAATTGGTCCCCAAATTCCTCTTAGAATAGTTCCGGATACTGTTTTCTCATATCCTCCTCCATTTCCCACGTAGTATTCTCGTCTCGATTGTGTGCTTGCCACAAGAGTTTGACCATCATAATCTCTCTCTTTCTCAATTGTCGCACTTGTCTATCGATGATCTGCATGGGCTTCTCGATGTACGACAAATTCTCCATTATTTGAGGGATTTCTTGGTTGATAACATGTACGGGTTGGGTTGTTATTTCTTGATGCGAGACATGAAACACGTCATGCATTCCAAATGATAGGAGGCGGAAGTTCCAATTGAGAGGCCAAATTCGATCCTTTTGAGTATCTTATACGACCCTATGTATCTCGGACTCAACTTTTCTCCCTTCTTTGAGTAGATTAGTCATTTACGTGGTAAGAGTCTGAAGAATACTTCATCTCAAACCTCAAACTCCAATTCCTTTCTCCTTCTGTCCGCATAGTTCTTCTGCCGACTCTGAGCTGCCCGGATCCTTTCTTTTATTAATATGACTTTGTCTAAGTTCTCTTGTATCAGATCTACTCTTGAACACGGTTGTTGGGGTTTCTTATCTCTTTTTGGGGTCCACTGGTCATCGATCTCCCAGTGTAACGACTGCATTTTCTCCTATATAGCGCTTCATAAGGTGCCATCCCTATCGTCGCCTGATAGTTGTTATTGTAGGTGAACTCCGCTAATGGCAAACGAGAGTCCCAGCTTCCCTGAAAATCTTGCGTACAAGCTCTCAGCATATCCTCGAGGGTTTAAATTGTATGCTCGATTGTCCATTGGTTTGCGGATGGGCGGGGCGTCTAAAGCTAGCGTTGTCCCCAATTCCCGTCGAACACTTCCGAGAATCTCGAGACAAACCTTAGATCTCTTTCGGAAATAATGTTGGGTTGGTACTCCATGCGGTAGTATAATCTCTCGGATATAAGTCTGCGCTAGTTTCGTAATCTATCCGTCTTCTTGATCGGTAAGAAATGGGCTATTTTGGCGAGTCTGTCCACCACAACCCATATGGTATCACACCCTCTTCTAGTTCTCGGCAAATCCATTACGAAGTCCATCATGATAAATTCTTATTTCCATTTAGGAACTTGCAACGGCTGTAGTAACCCTGACGATCGTTGGTGTTCGGCCTTGACTCGTTGGCAGGTCAAACACCTGGCCACATATTCTGCTACCCAATTCTTCATATTTACCCATCAAAAATATTGCTTCAAGTCCTTGTACATCTTATTACCGCCGGGATGTATTGTATACTTCGAACGATGCGCTTCTCTCAAAATCTTATTTCTCAATACCTCATCGCTCGGTACACACACCCGGTTCTTAAACCTTAAGATCCCATCTTCTATTATGGAGAATTTCGGACGTTCTCCTTTCTGAACGTTTTCCATAAGTTCTCGGAATTCCGGGTCTCCTTCATGTGCTACTTTAATCTCTTCTAGTAGCTCAGGCCTTACCAAGATATTAGTGCAAAATATTTGAGTGTCCGTTCTCGTCGGATTCCATGCGCTCAACTCCTCTAGGGATCTTCATTCCCTAATCATTAGTCTAGCTATACTAGCCTTTCTGCTTAAGGCCTCTACTACTACATTTGCCTTCCAAGAGTGGTACTGGATATCAAAGTGATAATCTTCAATGAGTTCCATCCACCGTCTCTGCCTCAAATTGAGATCTTTCTGGGAGAACAAATACTCCAAACATTTTTGGTCCATGAAAATAGTAAACGTTGCTCCGTATAGGTAGTGTCGCCACTTTTTCAATGCGAACACTATCGCTTCCAGTTCTAAATCATGCATTGGGTAATTTGCCTCATATGGTTTGAGTTTCCACGAGGCATAACCGATTATCCATCCCTCCAACATTAGTATGGTTCCTAGTCCTTCCTTTGAGGCGTCACTATAGACGGCAAATCCTTCATTTCCACTCGGAAGGGCTAGGACGGGAGCAGTGGTGAGTCATTTCTTCAGTTCTTGAAAAGTGGATTCACACTTGTCACTCCACTCAAATTTTACTTGCTTCTGAGTCAATCGCGAAAGTGGTCCAGCGATCTTAGAAAAATCCTTTATAAATCTCCTCAGGTAATATCCACCAATCCAAAAGCTTTGATTTGATCCTTTGTTTACGGTTGTTTCCATTCAACCACGGACTGAACCTTTGATGGATCAATTGCGATCCTATTTCCATATACTATATGGCTTAAGAACGTAACTTTCTCCAGCCAAAATTTGCACTTGCTGAATTTGGCGTACAATTAGTGTTGTTGTAGTGTCTCAAGTACAGTTCTCAAATGACGCTCGTGATCCTCTCTCGACTTGGAATACACGAGTATGTCCTCAATAAAGATTACTACAAATTGATCGAGGTAAGGTCGAAAAACTCTATGCATTAAATCCATAAATGCTATTGGGGCGTTTGTCAACCCAAATGGCATCACTACAAACTTGTAGTGGCCATACCTAGTTTGGAATATTGTCTTAGGTATGTCTTCTCCCTTAATCTTCAACTAATAATAACCTTGTTCCAAATCGAATTTCGCGTACACCATGGCTCCCTGAAGTTGGTCGAACAGCTCATCGATCCTCGAAAATGGATATTTATTTTTTATGATCACGTTGTTAAGACCGCGATAGTCTATACATACTCTCAATTACCCATCTTTCTTCTTGATAGACAACACTGGATCTCCCCACGGAGATGTGCTTGGTCGGATAAATCCCACATCCATTAATTTCTGCAATTGAGCCTTCAGCTCTTGTAGTTTCACTGGAGCCATTTTGTATGGTGTTCATGCCACTAGCGGTGCTCCCAGTAGGGTCTCGATGCTGAATTCAATCTCCCTATCCGGGGGCAGTGCAATAAGTTATTGCGGGAATACATCTGGGTATTCCGACACTATAGGCACTTGGTGAATCTGGGTCTCATCCTTAGGTTTGTTAATTACAAACTCTAAGTACCCTTACGCCTCATTCGAGATCGTTTTTTCCTAGCCTTAATGGTAGAAATGATCGGGGCTAATGGAATTCGTGCACTACTCGACAACTCTACTATAGGTTTTCCAGGTTTACTTAACCTAACAGTTTTATTGTGACAATCCATTTGTGCAAAGTGTTCGCCTATCAATCCATTCCTAAAATGATGTCATACTTAGATATAGGTAGTAATATCAAGTTAGCGGGAAAACACTCACCATTAATCTTAACCTCGCATGCATTATATATAACATCAGTTATCTGGCTCGCGCCCAAAGGAGATGATACCTCTAAGCAAATAGGCATGTGTTCCATGCATGACTGCAATTTATGTGCAAAATGCGGTGCGATAAAGGAGTGTGATGAGTCGGGGTCAAATAAGACTTTAGCGCGGTTATCAAATATAGAGAGCATACCTTCCACCACATCAGTTGCGTTCGAGCCCTCTTGTCGTGCCAGAGCAAAGACACGGGCAGGTGCCCTAGCTCGGTTTTTATTCCGGGCTTCTGAGGTGGCGCTGGGTTGTTTCCCATAGCGATACACAATGGACAGTCCCGAACCTGATGTTCAGCACTACCACATCTGAGGCATTTTCCTTGCTTACGCAGCAGTAAGGGCACGTTTGGCCTTGCACTTGTTATTTTCTTTGTTAGCCCCTCCAATCCCGCCTTTCTAAAATTTCATAACGATGGATGTCCTCCCCAACTACTAGCCTTTTTAGTCGATGCCCTAATCGATGGAGCAATCCAATCCGACTCGATCCCATTTCGATCGAGAAGTTGCCCTAACCACAACCAAGATATGTATCGACAGCCCGGTTAGCAACTCAAGTTTCTAGCCCAACCTCGACCCCCGGTAAATGTGTACAATTTATCCGCCTCGGTACTTATAGAGCCAAAAGCGTACTTCAACAAGTGGTGAAACTCAGACTCGTACTGAGCAACGATCATGCTCCCCTGCCTCAACCGGTGAAATTCGTACCTTCCGGCTTCTCGGACCACTTGTGGGATATATTGGTCTTTGAATTCTAGCAAGAAGTTCTTCCACGTCCTCCGGGTTCTGTCATGAACTCATCTCCTTTCCACAACTATCCACCTTTCGCAGAGTTTCATGATAGACCAAGTTAAATTTACAAGAAATATAAATAACAACGCATCGCACGGTAATAAGGAAAATATGAGTATTATATTACGAAAATGTTGCAGTCAAATTACAAACTAAATGACGAATAATTGGTACAAATATCCATTACAAAATGAGTCTATTACATAATTAAAATACAAGAAGTAAATGGGTACAAGGTAAAGCTAGTCTAATCAGTGATGGTGCTGCGAGCATCATCATCATTGTCATCATTGATGTAGACCACAGGGTCTTGATCCTCCTGCCACTCATCCGGATCCTGCAGGAAGTCCATCGGATCCATCTGAGGGTCCTCTTCCGGATCTTTTTTTCGGATCCTCTTCGGCTCCTCCTCCAGTTCCGAGGCTACTTCCGGAACAATGTAGATAGCTTCCAGAACCCGATTTCTGATCAGGTGGGCACGCTGCTGGAAGTCCGACTGGTTCATTAGCATATGTTCCGCCTGAGTCTCTACTTGCTGCTGTAGAGCCTCAATCTGACCCTGCATCTGGGCCATCATCTCGAGTGCATCATCAACTGCTTCTCATGCTGATGCACCAGCGAATTAAAACTCTCTATTGCGTGAAGGTATTGGGTTACGAGGCCTTCATTCTGGTCAACCCTTTCGCGCACTCATAATTGGTGCGAGTCGGGCGTAAATGTTTCGATTTGCTTGGTCAATCATCTCGGTTAAATTTGCCTATTTCTTCCTGCATTAACCTAATCCGGTTGTCGCGGGATCCGATCGTTATTTTGTGTTCCGCTACCTTGTAGAAGAGTTCATCCCTCGTCCTCACCCTGTCATACATTTTTTCCTCGAGCGACCTAGCGTGCTCCCGTGCCGTGTGAAGCCGAGTGATAGCGCGGGATTGTTTTGCCTCCCAGTATCCAACTATGTTCGCGTGATAGTCTTTTTCAGCGCACAATTCCTTGTACATTGACCACATAAGTGACTAAGTGTCTCGGGCTCTATACCTAAACAAGTACAAGTATGATATTATAATGGGCACAAAATGACTAAGGAATGGAAATTAAGCGCTATAAGATACTAGCTATGTCAAGAAATCGACTAAGTATTCCATTAGAGAAAATTTTAAATTTCTCAACTGTTTCGAAATTTCATCTTAGTTTAGTCAGTAGTGGCAATACCCAACACAGGCGAAGGGTCTATCCTGGGCCAACTCGGTATAAGTTTCATTCTAACTAGCCGAGCTCTAATACCACAATCTGTCACGCCCCAAACGGAAGTTATGACACAAATAATCGAACTTATGCCAGTTTACAAACTGACTCATATATTCATCATTATAATCCAAATATAAATAATAATTCCCAAAATACGCATAGATATTAAATAGATTAAGTCCGCACGATCGCGTGAAATGAAAAGAAAGTACAATACAATCCACGCTCATAATTGTTCTTACGGGTCCTGTGCCCGTCCATCGCATAAGGAATTACTAGAAATTCGTCCCATTACAAAATGAAATTGAAATTGTCTTAAATAGTTTTCCAAATAAAATAGAAAGCCGATTTGTAGCTTCATAATCTTCATCGTTGTCCTCCTAAAGCGGGTCCTCATCCTCCTTTGTGAAAAAACAGGGAGTGAGACAAAAATTCTCGATGGATGTGGAGTGTGTGTGTGTGTGTGTGCGCGCGAATAAGGCGTGCGATTATGCAAGAAAATCATATCATGGAGTTTATGCATGAAACGTGCATATGTCATTATCATATTCTTAATAATTAATATTATCGCTTAACAAGTCAAATTGGTAAGATATCAGTTAGCAATAGTGGTTGGGTCCTTAGTATTTTCGGGGTAGTGACAGTCCAGAATATTATTAAAAATAAGTCTGTAGTATTTTTGGGGTAGTGACTATCCAAATTTTCGAAATTTACAGTTGGGTCCTTTAAGTTTTTAAAAATTGTCATTTTAGTGTCTAATTAGTCTTTTATTGCATTTACTTGACCCGAAGGGTCTCCATTTTTTTGTCACTTATAATATAACATTTACAGTGTTATAAGGTCCAAATTTGAATTTTCCAGATAGGTCCTTCACAGTTTTGTAATTTACACATTTGGCCCAATATTTTGCAATAATTGCAAAATTTCTCCATTAAGTTTCAAGTCCAGAATATATAAACATGTAAAAATATTTATATATATATATATATATTGCAAATTTCTAAGCTATTTTGGACGTGCATAGTAATAAGGCACCTTAAAGCATAATAAAGAGCAATTTTGTCTATTTATATTTTTGCAAGAAAAATCATAATATTTTACCTATTTCTCTTCAAATTTTCGGCCCTTAAGGAGTAGGTAGGAGAGGTTTTGTTTTTCTTTTGAAATGTGCTAAGTGTTGGAATGAAAATGGGATAAACACACCTTAAGTCCCCATCCCGCTCTTCTTGGCCTGCCCCCCTCTTGCTTAGGCTCTCAATTGGTTGTTTTGGGGCTTGGGAATGGGCTCATGCTTGCATTGGTAATGTAAAGAGTTGCCTTGGGGTTGAGAAGGCTTGCATGATTAAGTGAATAAGACGAGAAGAAAAAGACAAAGTTTGATTCTCCTCCCTAGCCCACTTAGCCGCCCATCATCATCCATCCTTCTATTTTTATTTTTTTTTGTATTTTTGTGAAAATTAAACTTCATTATCACATCTCCAATTCCCCATATCACTTATATAATTGGGTTTAATAAAATGCTAGTGTAAGAGTTAATGAAATTCTAGACTTAGGGATACTTAGCAATTATCAATTAGTAAGTTAGAGAAAATAAAATAAAATAAAATTAGTAGTTAAATATTAAGAATTTCGAAATTAAGGTCACATTTTATGAATAACAATAACGTGATACTAGTCACGTAGTACATTATCCTAAATATTACAAATTCGAACTAAATAAAAATCGGGGCCTCACACCTAACACTAGGATTGACAAAGTACTGCACATTTTAATTTTCTTATTACAGAGAATGTTTACATCATCAGTTGATATGAATCCTATTATATTGTATTATTAGATACATAATTATTATATATACTAAACAACTTTATAAATTTATTTTTTATATTTATAAATTATTTCGTATTTGCAATGCTTATAAAATATAATATATTATTATTTATACTAATATATATATATATATATATTTAAAATTTTGTCAATAATACACACAAAACAAAATATTTTTAAATATGTAGTACACCAAAAATAACCTAAAAATGACTTTCGGTGCCACAACCACGCCGCTGACGTTGTCGCCTACATTTGCCTCCGCATACATTTTCTACCGGAGGAGGCTCATTTGCTTGTTGTGTCTTGATATCGGTGTCGTCACTATGGTAATTTAAATTAATGATGGACGACTAGATGAATAAGTAGTGGAACTTGAATCCTATTGTTAGGTGTGAGGCCCCGATTTTTATTTAATTCGAATTTGTAATATTTCGGATAATGTACTATGTGACTAATGTCACGTTATTGTTATTAATAAAATATAACCTTAATTTCGAAATTCTTAATATTTAACTACTAATTTTATTTTCTCTAACTTACTAATTGATAATTGCTAATTATCCCTAAGTCTAGAATTTCATTAACTCTTACACTAGCATTTTACTAAACCCAATTATAGAAATGATAAGGGGAATTGGAGATGTGATAATGGAGTTTAATTTTCACAAAAATCTTTAACGGCAGATTGCAAATATATCTTATCCTTGACGACCATACCATTTTCAAGTTCCCATTTGCTAGAGTCATGAAATGTACCCTTTTTGGAATATTGATACTTTCAATTAGAATATCTTCATAAGTCATGTTGAAAAATGGAATTGAAGAGTACAAAACACCTTATGCGGGTGTAGGTGCAGTGGCACTTGTTCATATGATGTATGGTTGTCACGTTCGGCATACATCTCATGTATATCTGACATATCAATATCATCATCATCATCACAATCATTGTCATCATCTGAACAACTTTCGTCAAGTTCAGAATCTACATGTTCTTTTAGTCCAAAATTGTCAATTAACGGTTCATACATTTCCTCATTACCTGACTTAATAGACTGATTATTTTGATGCAAATTACCGAAGCTTGAAGCACCTACACCAAACTCATTTATACCCTTGGTCGCGATACCGTGTGTTACAACAAGTATTTAAATAAATTATTGTTGTCAGAAACGCAGCATATTGATAGTACTCATTTGTGTCCAGGAACTCATATAGACTAAGTACAAAATACGATCCACACAAAAATACTGTTAAAACTTAAAATAAGTTGTATTATTACATCTGAACAATTATTTTATATCTATGTTATACCAGTACACTATCAGTCCGTATATTAAATATTTTTATATTTCTTGCCAATTTTTTCATTGTAACATTAAAAAATACTCATAATATACTCGTACATATCAAATAACAAATTTTTTTGTCCAGTATTTAATTAACAGGGATATATATCAATGAGCAAAGTAGTATATATGTTTAGTAATAATAATGTACCCATATGTACTGTTGTTGGTGGTGTTTTGATGATTCACTGCACCAACAATCTTTTAGTTTTGTGTTTTATCAGTTATTGGTATCATATGCCAATATTTTTCATCCTCATTAATTGTATATGGTGTTTCCGTGTTTATCATTTCTTTTTTAGAATCTATTAAAATGATTTTTTTAGTATAAATTCAAATCATTACAAAATGACCTCACTCTATAGGTGTGACCAAATACCATTTCTCCTAATGAGAGATGATTATCAAAATGACTTTTTTTATATGGGTCAAAATGGCTTGTTTGATTAGATGTTTGCAAAATATTAACTTTGTATGATTATAAGTGATATGATATTAAATAATAAATACCATTGAAACATTCATACAAAACTATAAATTATGTATGATGAATTCATGCATTGTATGAGTAAGTTACTCACACATGTATATATATATATATATATATAATAAGCAACCTATTTCCAAAATTGTTTTCCTGCCTAAACACAATTGCTAAAAATATTTTTTTTAAATTAAAAAAAATAATTGAACAATAGAAATGGTTATATTACATATGCAGTTGCATAATATGGTAATAAAATTATTGACTTCAATTCATAAATGTTATTTGCAACTATTTGTGTTTTATATAGCGCGCATAAAACTAAATTTGGAATGCTATCAAATAAAACTTAAATCAATTTAATTCTATTTTTTGCTAAAATACTAATTTTAGATATTCACACTTACATGAGACATGCATAATTGTTTTTTTAGATCATCTATATTATATATAAAAACAGGTTAGTTACTATATTGGGAAATTTCCCGCCAAAACTTAGTTGCTATTTTTGGTAAGATGTTCCCATTTATTTGCAGGATTAATTATTGCTTTTCTTTAATTGACATGTAACCTTTATTTGAGAATTTTTTATTACTTCAATTTGTTACTGTTGCATCGATAATATAAATTTCTACTTTTTTTGTAAAATATTTTGGGTTGTTATGGGTTGTATATTTCTTTTATGACAAATAGCTTACTTTCTCTTATGTTTAAATGGAATAATACATTGTTGCATCAAAAGTCGATTTTGTTGCATTAATTATTGCTTTTTTTTTAATTGACAGCTAATCTTTACTTGGCATTTTTTTGTTTACAGCAATTCTTGCATCGAAAATAGAAATCTATACCATACTTATTTTGTAAAATATTTCGATTTGTCTACAGCATGGTGCATATACATTTTTTTAATGACAAATTACTTACTTTTTCATGTTTTAAAATTGAGCAGTACATTGCACAACTGGTGTTACCTTATTTTAATTACAACAAAACTTTATGGGTCATTTTTTATTTAGAGTAATTCCTTATTGTTTATTGAAACACGAAATATATACCACATTTATTTTGTAACATGCTTCAATTTGTTTACAACATGGGTTATATATGTTAGCAACATGGGATATAATTTTTTTTACTGAAACAGTTTTATTTTTTATTTTTTTAATACAACATTAAATTCCACCATTGATCATCAAAACTCAAAATAATATACATTGCACTACTTTCTGTTGCACGACATATTAATCGGTTCTTTCCCTGAAAGAATTTTGTGTTCAGATATTGAGAAAAGTGGTATTCAGATATCGAGAAAAGCATGCATAAAAGAAACAGTATTTGTTTCATACAATGTAAATCAATAAATTGAGTTTTAATTGAAATCATTGGAAGACAAAAACACCCACTAAGCTAGACTATTATAAATAGACCCATTCAGGCCCAAAAGTTTTTTTTTTTTTTTGAGAGAATTCAGCCCCAAAAGTTACATAACCCACATTGGCAGATTTTACATAGCAGCCTTGAAGATATCACTTGCACTCTCAACAAATGGCGTCACCATTCTGTTTAGTAAACGAAATAAACCCTAGCAAAGTTGAGTGGGCCCTGAAACTTCACTTGGTAGGAGTATGGAGTATATATTTCAAGATATGGAGGTATGTAATTGAAATTTATTTATAACACCACTTGCAAATAAATATAACAAAAATGATAAAAAAAAAAAAAAAAACTGTGTTTTTAATCTTCTTAGTAGGGATCCATAGTCTAGGCAACAATCCAGCGCTAGCAAGTTGACAAATTTAAATCAACATTGAAAGATATCATGTTGTATGCGTACAGATTTTATGGTGGTTTGACATTTAAATCAATATCGAAAGATATCATGTTGTATGCGTACAAATCTTATGGTGGTTTGACAAATTTAAATCAATATTGAAAGATATCATGTTGTATGCATACAAATTTTATGGTGGTAAATAATATCATGAAATACAAAATAATGATTGGAAAGTATAAGATAACTTATGTTGTTAAAAATATTATGGATTATAGAACGGGAATCAGCAATCCGACGTGTTTTCAAATATGAAGAGTGCAAACTTTGATGGAAATAATAATGTGTTATTTTGTTTATATTTTTAGTGTGATTATTGCTGATTTTAAATTTTATGATTTAGATTTCCTCCTAACTTAATCTATTTTGTGTAGATAAATTCATCTAAAGATGAGGTTACAACTCCCATAAAAAAATCCAAGTTCATGTCCCTTTCAGATGCAGTTACTCAAGAAACGGGTTTGAAAAGGCATTTATTGGATAAGTTCTCATCTAAGGGAAAAGAAAAAAGGCTTGCCGTTGAGATCAAGCGACAAGCAAGAATGTGAAGAATTTGTTTGTTGATCTGAGACATTTCTTGGAATTTATGTTGTCTTTTGTTCTATTTTGCATGTATGTTTGATTATGTTTATATTCAGATTTTCTCTTTTTTTCCTAAGACTACAATCAAGTAGACTATGACAATAATTTTATTGAACTTAACAGTTGCAAATAATGACATGTCTATAGTTTAATATCATGAGAAATGTGAACCAAAATTAATCAAGTTTTGAAATCTTTTTTTTAATGGAATCAAATTTAGAAATCTAACTGTTGTGTGTGCCTGAAATTAGACATATCTACAAATAGAGGTTACAAATTGACCACTTCTATGAAAGATAAAAATAAAAACTTCTCTTTATTAGATATGGCATGCTTATATAAATCATTAAATATACTATTGCATCTTCCATTTGATTTTACATTAGATACTCATTTATGGATTATATGTTCAAATTCAAATAACCATCATAATAAAATTATATACTTACTCTTTGATAATCTTGCTGATCTCCTTGATATTCTTTGGTTGTCTCCAATAATATCTGTCAAATAAATGTTAACACATAAATTTTAAAATATATTTATAATCTTAACAAAACTAAAGTTATGAGATATAAAATAAAAAATACTTATTTGTATATGATTCATGTACAATAATGACTTCATCTTTTCTGCAGCTTTAAAATGATTAATAATTATATTAAAAAATAATATATAATCATATTAAAAAAATTACAAATGCAGATTTCCAAATACATGACTTTGCAATATCATATATAACATGCTTATAAGAAATCTTTATAATGGAATTTCAACATCCTATTCAATATCAGATTTATATATCTGTTTTGCTGCACTATTTTTTTCTTTCAATTTTTAGGTAGATAATATATGGTTGGAAGTATAATCTACAGTTCATAAGCATTACTTGGTATAAGAACAAAATCATTCCACTTAGTTTTTTAAATATTAAGATTATCGACCTCCTTAATAGTATTTCATTGTTATCCCACAATCAATCTGGCTCTATGATTATGACATCAAGCCATATTGTTTCTGTCAAAACTCAAAAGAGTACGAACATCAATAAATATTTACATTTATTTATAATCATTGACAAAACTAAAAATGAACTATGAATCATAAAAAAAATTGTTTTGTTTGATAACACTCGCATGCTTCCAGTTTCACTATAGAATTCAATTAATGCATAATAAGAGATCTTTAGTAACAAAATTATATTAACTGTACCTATAGTCATTAACTTCCATCTTTTCTACAACTTTAAAAAGATTAATAATTATACTAAAAATATTTCTACATTGAAATAAAAAAAAAGAAATAGTACAAATATTTGACGAAAAAATTCAGATCATTCGCAACAAAATATCATATATGTAACAAATAAGTTTACATCTGAATTTGTTTTCCATATTTCGCAGTATCTGAAAAGAAAATTATACGGAGAAATATACGGCATCAAGCTAAGATCTGATTTTGTCATTAAAAATATCAGATCTCTCAACATGAAAAATGGATATTTCCCCCACATATATAATCAGATCTGATCGAAAATACTCATAATTTTACGGGTTGAGATCTCCTATTCCACTTTCCCTATTCCACTCCATATTCCATATGTTGGATGAAAGACACGTGTACAATTGTGACATCACGTGACATCATCATGCACACGTGTATTTCATCCAATGCAATGGAATAAGAGTGGAATAGGAAAAGTGGAATAGGAGATCTCATCCCTAATTTTACAACTCAAATATACGAAAAATAAATAAATATACAATGAACTCAAATATTGAAATGAAAAATAGAAAACAAATAATATAAATACCTAACAAAAAAAATCAAATCTTGATGCGAAAAAATCAGATTTGTAACAAATAAGTTTAGATCTCAACTTCTTTTCTATATTTCAGCGGATCTGAAACAAAAACTAATATCAAGAAATATATTGTTTGAAATGTCTTATATTGTCTTTAAAAATATCATATATCCCAACATAACAAAAATAAATTGATTATTTCTCTTACATATAATCAATCTGAACAAGTGCTTTCAATTAAAAGAAACACTTTTTAAAAACGATCCAAAAATATAAATAAACTATATTAAGATGGCATGAAAGTATTCAAAAACACCAAAAAAAAAAAAAGCAAGAAAAAATACATACCTCTGTTAAAAATAAAAGTAAGAAAAATGGGTCAACCAAGCCAGAAATTTCAATTCTTTTTCTTGTGTTTGTTTCACTGATTTCGTACGTGCGTGTATGTAAACATTTATTGTGTATATGTGAATTTGTGTGTGAATTTTTTCCATTTGTGTGTGCCGTGTAAAATGGTGTGTTTGTAAGTGTGTGTATGAGTTTTTTTTTTTTTTTTTTAGTGTGTGTGTGTAAACAATTGGTGTATGTTGAGTTGTTGACTGTTGAGCGGCCGTGAAGGAATAAATATCTAAGGTTGGTGGTTAACTTTTGTTTTAAATAAATAATTGTTTTTTGTTTTCGTAAGAAACTGATGTTGGGCCTTGTGATACTCAAATCTGTTTTAGACTTTTTGTTTGTCTTTTTTTTTGTTCATAAAAAGCCTTTTTTTTTATTTGAGGAAGATAAAAAGCCTTTTTGTTTGTCAATTACGAATGTTTCATGGTCCAACAACAATTTGGAATTTAATTTTATAATTTTATGTTTAAAAATAAGAATAAAAAACATCTAAATTTATATTCACATTTTTTTAAAATTATATAATTTTATTTATCATATTCATCTTATTTTTCAGAGAATGATTATTTTGGAGGTCGTTTATTTGATCATGATATTGGGAAATCTTCTATGAAAAATATGTTACATTCGATAACAATTTCTCCTTTGTCAGATATCACAAATGGTATATTAATTTTTATCATTATTTTAATTGAATAATTATAATCATATCATGTATTACAAAACTCATGTTACGTATTATGTTGCAATGTAACATAAATCATTTTCTTGGTTTATATAATGAGACCAGATTGATTATTATAAAAGTCGGAAATCACTTATTGGAAGGATAAATTCTTAATAGAGACAATCTTGATCACAAGGTTCTTATTTCAAGAATGTTATTAACTCCCTATGATCCAAAACTTCCATTCAAGTTTCAACAAAGACAATTTCCGTTAATAGTATCTTATGCAATGTTTATTAAATAAGAGTTACGGTCAATCTTTGTTGAAAGTAAAGCTCTTTTTTTATAAATAAAGAATTTATTCATGATCAATTATAAGTTGTTTCTAGAGTTACTAATACTAAGAGTCTTAAATTTTGATATGTAGTGGTGATAGTGACCATTCAAGTTCAACAATCAATACAATGTTGTATCTAAAGAAGATATTTTTAAAAACTAATAATAATTTTTTTTATTTCATTTTAAATATTTTCTTCCATATACTACCTTTTTTATGTCATTGTGTTTAATCGTAATTAATTCATAGTATTTTATCTCATATAGTTTTTTTCTGATAGTATTTAATTGAAATAAATAAAATATTAACATTTCGAAAAATTAATATATAATCCGTGCATCGCACGGGTGGAATACTAGTTACAAAAAAAAACGCATACTGCTTCAATGTTGGTTTTTTTGAATTTAGCAAACTCACATAATAACGGCTAACATCATCCTCTTGATTTGCAATACTTAAATAGATACATTATATCATTATAAGTTTTTTGGGTATGAAATATCCATGAGAATCTATTATACCTTTCTTTATGACCAAATTAGTCTATACATTACCGTAAATAAATAAGAACTGAATACAAATATGGTATATCCTTTCTTCATTTCCAAAGTTAATGTAGCAATTAATCTTATATAAGTGTATAATAAAAAAATATTGATTATAATTAATAAATAAAAAAAAAGTATACAACATGGTATTTATATTACACTGGTAAATTTTTCAAACACTGCCAGAAACAAATGATCCAATCAAATCAATAACACAAATTGTGACGCCCACCCCTACTATTACATTACTAAGCAATATATAAAAAAAAGTGAAATTTGACAATGTAAACCCTATATGCCTATACATTTTTTTTTACCTGTGATATTTTAACAACGAACAAGCAAGATCGCTCTACTTATAAGAAAATGACAAACCATACCAACAAACAAAAGAGGTAATCAAACCCTGTATTAAACACAACAACATCCATGTGACCAAACTCATAACCCCCATCACCCAGCTATTTACATGTTCATATTTACATCAGAGTTTCAAAAGAGGGTACAACCTTAAACTAAAATATAATACAGGACCAAAAAGGGAAAAGTGACCCATCAACATAGCCCAACAGGTCGGCATCCATGTACACTGTCCTCAATAACCTGTAGGAGCTCCAACAGCTATCCAGTAAGCTCATGTAAACCAGCATCATCAGGCTCACCTACAATGATGAACTACATGAAAAAAGCTCAATAAGTAAAAATCATGCATGTCAATGAAATGATATGAAATACATAAGTAATTGAATCCAAGATACTCTTTCGAGAATGCATGCCGATGAAATAAAGTATTTCAGCCAAAATCCTTTTTCTTTTATCGGGAACTTGGTCTCCTACTACGCACCAGAAAGAGCTCAATATCAATGTTCATATGGCCAATAACCAATTGACACAGACGAGGGCCCATCCTCTTGTGACCGCCAGATGTCCGCCTCATGCCTGCACCCGCGATCCACAAGAAGTCATCCCACTCGCAGCACCAACCATAAGGGTACTATCAAGTGGACCATCCTCCCGGTACCCAAACATCATATACATAAGCCACACAGCCCTCGGTGCACTAGTAGCGGCCAACCAAAATATTTTCTTTTCAAGAAAATCATGTCGTGCATGCCTCAGTTCAACAATACTCACATGTTGTGCATGCGCGTGTGAATGCCAATGAATGACATGCTCAATGAAACAATAATCATCACACTCCAATATCCACCAAGCAACATACGAACATCAAGGTTTCCATAATGCATCCATCAAGATATAAGAATCGCATTAGTATCAATAAGACAGAAATACTATGTTCATGCATTGTAGTTCAGGATGGATTTTCACTTACCTCTTGACCACCCGTTTTTCTTATTGGTTCGTAACTGTCAAAACCTTATATGTGAATAATCTGTAATGTACAAAGTATTAATTCATAGTATTCAAACGACATATTTATTATACCATATCTCATAAAATTCCAGTTTTACTTGGTATCTTGTCAAACTTTAATCTTATGATCAAAAACTTAATCATTCCACCAATTGCCTCAATTTCTCATTTTTAAACATACTCTAACATCATTGAATAGACGAACGATAAACCTTACCTTAAGCCCCTGGACGTTAAGCTTCACATTAGTATCATCATAAAGACTTTTTAAGCCTAATGGTAAAATTAAATTACATGAATAAATTTAATACTCTTATTACTATCCTACTTAGTCTCTGTTATCTTTAACATAACAGGCATTACACACCATCCACCACCATTTTGTATTAAATCTTACATAAAGTATTTACATAATTAAGAGTCATATCTCAAATGTAATTTATTATTATAATTCTTCATATGCCAACATACATATTTTATGTATTAATTTAAAACTAATTTGTTTAGCATTCCATTATAAGTCGATCCTATAACAAACCAATTGGTCTGCACCAGAGTACTAGAAGAGAAAATTAATTATAAATACAAAGTTGTATTCTTTTAGTAATAGCACTAGCACAAAATAACCTAGTATGTTTTAAAGTGCAATAACTGCTAATTATAGCCGAACAATTAAGTACGGTGTCACTTATTATCTTTGTTTTTTTTTTCTCAGAATTCATGGGAGTGTAAACTCATATGAAATGGACAAGCACTGAAAGTGTAAGAATGGGGGCTAATTACCTATTTTTCGATATTGATTTGCCCATTTCTCTGATAATTTTTTTTTTTTCCTTTTTACCTCTTCCCTTGTTCCTCACCTTCTATTTCATAATATCCTTTTCTCTTCACCGTTTTTGCAAAGCTTCCGCCGTGTACGCGTGTGTGGGAGTAATGTTTATATATATAAGCTTTCAACTTAAGAGTTAAGGCGGTGCACATTTATTCATGTATAATTAAATTAATACACCACTCCTTATTCTAATCAGCTTTTTTTAATGTCAATTCTATCCATATGCTTTATTTGTGTGTAGTACATCATAACCAGATATACATATAAGGATTAATTAATTGTCTCTCATATATATATATATATATATGCATATGTGTGTTAATGGTATGTGGGACATGTGTCTATTTTGTGTTACACGTGTACTTAAAGCAACTAGATATAGCAATTGCTTAGCATCTATGTCACGCCCCAATTTTTGTTATACTATAAAATAATACCCAATAAATTACATCTCCACATATTTCTTAGCTTATACTCGACAAGAGCTATTATCTAAACTACAAATAATTAAAAACCATAAATACAATGTAAGTCTATGAATACATACAATTTTACTAGAGTTGCAATTAATTTATCTTTACAAAATAGTTTAATGTCATGAAGTTCATGAAATAGCTAATGCCATGAAATTATTAGCAAAACTAATTTCTTTAGGAAAATGATATTTTACCCACTTTTGGTTCGGATCTTCGTTTGGGCAGAACAATCAAGGCACTAATCCTTGCTAGGATCGATTATGACAATGACTCTTAGAGACGACTCACGATGGCAATTTACTACGAGATAGTAAATGCGAATATGTAATATATTTACAAATGTGAAAAAGAACTGAAATTTTTTGATTTCCGAATGAACTGAAAAACAATAGAAACAATCTATTTATAGTTTTCAAAAAGCTTTTGGTTGCACAGGCGATGGCGCAATAGAAGCATTTCAAATCAATTTAGTCTGAAAGCCGTGCCGCTGACACAAAATAAAAGCTGCTGCAAATCAAAAGCTGCTGAAGCAGGCTGCTGCACAAAATACCGCGATAAATTATTAAACAGCCGCCGCACAATCTACAAAAGTCTGCCGCAAATCAAAAGTTCTTTGCCGCAGTTTGCTACATAAATTAATAAGCAGGTTGTTGTACAGCTGCTATAAAGCTAATGCAAATCAAAAGTCAAAGCGTTGGTGCTATCTATACAAACCGCGATAAATTAATAAGCAGGTTGTTGCACAGCTGCTACTAAAATTAATTAAATAAGTTCTTAATTAGCAACAATATCATAATTAATATTTAAAAAAAAATGAAATTTTCAAAATCTCAACTATTCCATTATTTCCACCGTGATTATATTACAGAGTTATCCGGAAGTGGGGTGTCACAATCTATATGTTAACTGTGTTGCTCAATTATTTGTATATATATACATATATGTTATTAGTTATAGGTTTATTAGTTATAGTACAAGTTATATATATATATATATATTTGTATAATCAGTACATCATATATGTACGTATATATAGAGCAATATATATAAACATATATTTATTTGTATTCGGGGTTTCTTATCTATTTTTTCACCCATCAATGCCACCTTTCATCTGCAAATTAATCACATGCAGTCTTGTGGCTCTCATTCTTCTAGCGTTACCACGTGGAATCCAATATAATTTATAATTTGAAACCGAGATATTTTGTTTCCATGCCGATGAACAATCAACTACTTAAATTATGAATTCTCGAACTAGCACCATTTGATAATTTTAAAAAAAAAATATTCAAATACTCATGACTTATAAAATAAATTGAATTATATGATGTCAATATCAATGCAAATAACACATAATTCATATTTAATGCATGAATTATATTGGCCGGGTGAATAGAGAGAGGCTTGGGTATTACACGAAACACTTGATATCATTGAATATTCCACCATAAATATATGTTTTATAATTTGAGGATGATTTTTATTTCCTATCATAATGTGTCTCGATCCCTATAAATATTGGTATTGTTCGAATCAGAAACCACTTATTTCTTATTTGTATTTCACTAAAGTCTGCTAAAACAAATTTGCATACTTCTCTTCTCGAATCACATTCAGAATAACAAAATACGATGGCTCCATTTATTACTCTGGTACACGACTTAAATATATCAAAAACCCAGTGGGCTATGAAACTTAGGGTCATGAGAATCTGTGAAAAACCTTCATATACTGACAAGAAACAAATTTTGAGTTTGGAATCTGTAACGCCCCGATTTTTCTAACTTTAAGATTAATATATAAATAGATCATGATCCATGAAAATTGACTTAATAAAAGGAAATGTAAAATAAACTTCTCATGATTGCATGAATAATTGTCAAAATTTTAAATCTCGAATTGCGACGACATTAAAAATTCTAAATAAACTAGTTTGACTCCTCAAATAAAATATTTGACTCTAAAAATGTGAAAGAAATAATAAAATAACTTATGTCATCCACATCCACTGCCTCATGCATTCGCCAAGCTCCTTAACCAAAAAAATATTTTTAAACGTAGGATGAACTTTCAACTCGCTCAGTGGAGTTAAACAATTCGTCTAAAATAAATACGCATGTAAATTATCAATGCATCAATCACACACATGTAATATTCTGTTCTGGAGTACCATAAGCTACGTAGCCCGAAGGCTATTATGTTTTTGGAAGCCCGTAGGCCATTCTAATTCTCAGTGGCGGCGCCATTCTGCTTTACTGGGCATGCGATCATGCTTCACTAACAATTTAACATACAATTTATAAAAGACAAATAGAAATTCGCACCTCAATTTGTAGTTTAACAAATGCGAAAAGCAACAGTTTGAATCCTAGGCCTCGTGTTCTCCGTGTCCTACAAGTTAATAAAAATTCTAATCAATACACGGCTTTGAAATTTTGGGTAGCTGAAAAGGAATTCAAAGAACTGGAATTGATATAAAGAATATTGAATTTGGAATTATTTGGTAGAAGGCTGGTTAAAATTTGGTTTAACCATAAGCCCCACATCTTCTCCCAATATTGGTCAAAGCCCAAACCCCTCATTGAAAATTTCAACCCTTAAACTAAAACCTGCAACCCACCTTTCCTGTTTTACCATTTAATACCCTTAACTCCAAACTAACACCCAAATAAAAAAACATACATTATCTTATGCTTCTTTACACGTCACCTTCCCAATTTAAAATAAATAAAAGACTAATTGTAAAAACCACAAATCAATTTTTCTAAACTCTGTCATCTCCGTCCCGCGACTCTCCATCTCTTCTCTTTATTTTCTCTTTTTTTTTTTTTTTTTTTCAATCCCCAACCCTCTCTCTGCTACGGACTCCCTCTCTGGTTCGCGCTCATCCAGCAAGGCGGCGCAAGTGGGGACTTCGGATGGTGACGCACAGGCTGGTTTTCTTTTCCGATGATTTTCCGACAGGTTGATGGGTTTTGGCTACCGTAGCTGGGAATTGGACGGGAAGTATACGGGGTAAAAATCTGAATTTATTTGGTGTGAGCTTCATGTGTTTTGCCGTGTGTAGGATTTGGTGTTGGATTAACTGGGTTGGGTGCTTCGGGTTCGAAAATGGGCAGCTGGGATCTGAGGTTTTCTTTGTCGATTGGTTTATGGCCGTTCGGTGGTGGGAGTTATGGTTGCGACTTAGAGGAGAAGTAAAAACGGGAAAAAGAAAAAGAACAGAAAATGAACTAGATGTGATGGCTTACCTTGAAATCGGTAAATTTGATGTGAAAATTTCTGAATACAAGAGGTTTATTTATACAGCATATTAGCCTAATGACTCAAGAATTCTAATTAAATCGGGAGTCTAATCTTAATCTGAAAAAAAAAATGAATTCTAATGCTACAAGGAGACTCTAGAGACCTATAATTCTAAAACACATAGAATTATGAAAAAATAAAATAGCACATAAAATAATATTTATAATAAAATATTAATACTAATAATAATATCTCAGAAAAATACCGGGTATTACATGCTAACTCTCTTATAAAAAATTCCGTCCTCGAAATTCAGTTACTCACCCTAATTAGAATTGTTTCGAGTCATAACATACACTCGCGCTTTTCCACCAGTCGGTACTCTTTCCTTCCCTGTAATCGGCATCGGAGTAGTGCAAGTGTAAGATACATGTCCCGACACCTTGCAACGATAACATTTGTCCTAACCAAGCAAACATTCTCCATTATGATTCCTCCCACAATTTGAGCATAACGGTTTACTAGTCTGGATACTTGACCCCATTTTTCCCTCTTCCTTTCCCTGCTCGTTTGTTTACTTATTCTCGTCATCGCTCTGGTTCGATCCTTGCCATTTTCTTTTACTCATAAATTCTGCTTGCTTGCGTTCTATGTCTTGACTGGCAGCTATCCCTTGAGCACGCTTAACGGTCTCTGCATATGTTAAATCTCCATGGCTTGTGAGAATATGACGTATTACTGCTCGTAATCCTCCCAAGAACCTTTGAGCTTTCTTCAGATCACTATCTATCAAATGAGCTGCAAATTGGCTCAACTGATTAAAATTTTCTTTCGTACTCTACCACTGTCATTTCTCCTTGGTGAGATCTAAGAACTCACATTCCATCTGATCATGGTAAAACCGTGGATAGTAGTGCTCTGTGATTATCTCTTTGAATTCTCTCCATGTTATTGCATCACGTTCTTCTTCGGGCCTCGTTCGCCAATATCCTTCCCACCAACAGTCAGCATCTTCCACTAGTTGATATTCCGCGCACAAATAACTCTTTGTACATCAGTACACCCTATGAGTTTAAAGGTTCGTTCCAAAGTTCGAAACCAATCCTCGACATATCCATGTTCCTGTCGTTCGTTGAATGTTGGCGGAGAATAACGGCGGAACTGCTCCACCACCAGAGCTTGGTTGTTTGTTGGTATGTTGTCATTGTTCAAGTTCTCCCTAGCTTGTTCCCCAACATCAGCTTGATTTCTTGCGTTAATTGGGTTACCCTCATTGTTTCTATCAGCAGCTTGAGTTCGGGGTCTACGTCCTCGAAACATTCTCCTATAGTCCAGTATAAAATTATTTCTATAAATTTCCGCCCACGCTCCCGCTATGTCTGTAACTCTTGTGTAGGGCTTAGTATGATCATATAGTTTCAAAGTAACAGTCTTTTTAAGTACATATTGTGCAATCAACAATTATATACACATTCTCATCAATGAATCTTATAATTCATTATGCTTTATAACATATAACATGGTTCTCGTGAAATCTAACATATCATATAAGCATATTGACAAATAAGCATAAATATAACATGACAGGTAAGCATAAATCTGTTTCTATTTCTAACATCACGTGTAAGCATGAAATTATGAAAATAGCATATTATTAATAAAATACAAAGAGTACCCTTTTCGGAGTCGGCTCGGCATGGCGGAGGTGGATAGTGGTAGAAATAAATATTTGACTATCCTTTTTTTTATAAATAAAATTCATAATATACTAGCAAGTCTACAGAATCGTAGACCTACTTTGATATCACATGTAACGCCCCGATTTTTCTAAATTTAAGATTAATATATAAATAGACCATGATCCATGGAAATTGACTTAATAAAAGGAAATGTAAAATAAACTTCTCATAATTGCATGAATAATTGTCAAAAATTTAAATCTCGAATTGCGACGACATTAAAAATTCTAAATAAACTAGTTTGACTCCTCAAATAAAATATTTGACTCTAAAAATATGAAAGAAATAATAAAATAACTTTTGGCATCCACATCCACCGCCTCATACCTTCGTCAAGCTCCTTAACCTGAAAAATATTTTTAAACGTGGGATGAGCTTTCAACTCGCTCAGTGGAGTTAAAGAATTCGTCTAAAATAAATACGCATGTAAATTATCAATGCATCAATCGCACACATGTAATATTCTATTCTGGAGTACCATAAGGTACGTAGCCCGAAGGCTATTCTATTTCTGGAAGCCCGTAGGCCATTCTGATTCTGGTAGCCCGAAGGCCGTTCTGGTAGCCCGAAGACCATTCTGTTTCTGGGACATACATCATGCTTCACTAACAATTTAACATACAATTTATAAAAGACAAATAGAAATTCCCACCTCAATTTGCAGTTTAACAAATGCGAAAAGCAACAATTTAAATCCTAGGCCTCGCGTTCTCCGTGTCCTACAAGTTAATAAAAATTCTAATCAATACACGGCTTTGAAATTTTGGGTAGCTGAAAAGGAATTCAAAGAATTGGAATTGATATAAAGAATATTGAATTTGGAATTATTTGGTAGAAGGCTGGTTAAAATTTGGCTTGACCATAAACCCCACATCTTCTCCCAGTCTTGGTCAAAACCCAAACCGCTCACTGAAAATTTCAACCCTTAAACTAAAACTTGCAACCCACATTTCCTCTTTTACCATTTAATCCCCTTAACTCCAAACTAACACCCAAATAAAAAAAAACATACATTGTCTTATGATTCTTTACATGTCACCTTCCAAATTTAAAATAACAAAGGACTAATTATAAAACCCCCAAATTAATTTTTCTAAACTCTATCGTCTCTTGTCCCGTGACTCTCCATCTCTTCTCTTTCTTTTCTCTTTTTTTTTTCTTTTTTTTTTCAATCCCCAATCCTTTCTCTGCTAATCTCTCGGACTCCCTCTATGGTTCGCGCTCATCCAGCAAGGCGACGCAAGTAGGGACTTCGGATGGTGACGCACATGATGGTTTTTTTCCCGATGATTTTCTGACAAGTTGATGGGTTTTGCCACCGTAGCTGGGAATCGATCGGGAAGTATATGGGTAAAAATCTGAATTTATTTGGTGTGAGCTTCATGTGTTTTTCCGTATGGGATTTGGTGTTGATTAATCTGGTTGGGTGCTTGGGTTCTAAAATCGGCAGTTGGATCCGGGTTTTTCTTTGTCGATTGGTTTATGGCCGTTCGGTGGTGGGATTTATGGTTGCGACTTGGAGGAGAAGTGAAAACGGAAAAAGAAAAGAACAGAAGATGAACTAGATGTGATGGCTTACCTTGAAATCGATAAATTTGATGTGAAAATTCTTGAATACAAGAGGTTTATTTATACAGTGTATTAGCCTAATGACTCAAGAATTCTAATCAAACCGGGAGTCTAATCTTAATCTGAAAAAGTATTATAAAATGACTCAAGAATTCTAATGACTCAAGAAACTCTAGAGGCCTAGAATTTTAAAACGCATAGAATTGTGAAAAAATAAAATAGCACATAAAATAATATTTATAATAAAAGTATTAATACTAATAATAATATCTCAGAAAAATATCGGGTATTACAAAATGTGTGTTTCACGAAATTTTTTTTTGTTTGTATTCTATATTTTTCATGAATTTTCTTACTAGACATACCACTTATTTTAATATTTTATTGTGACAGGGTGGACGAATTCATGCTACAATAAGGAAATTTTCAAATAGATCAATTCAGAAAATCTTTGAAAGAGGGTCGTGTCTCACGATGTAAAGATTTTATTGTGGCAAACCAAATAACATTCATGAATCTATATTTATAAACGTAAAAAAAGGCACATCAATAAGACAAGTCTAAATGAACCCCTGCACAATAAAAAAAAATCATACATGTACAATGCAAATTGAAAAGCTCAACAATTTATTAAACAAGTTAAAAAGCAAATAATTATACAACCGATCATCGAATCCTCACCCCTCAAAAAATGGATTATGTGTATCACGAAAACTTATTCAGACATGTTTCAAACCTAAGAATGTGTATAGATTTATTAAAATATATCCATATGGAATCAAAAACATCTAGAATACAATTTTTAATAGGAAAAAAATTATTCTCTTTATGTTCTAGATACCTCAACATTTAAAAAAACCATGACATATTCATAATCATGAAATCTAGGTAATTTATTGAAGCGCATGTAAAGTGACAACATGACGTACAACTTAATGTAATGACAAATTCAATAGCATATATTTTTACAAATTTAGGAAAGTTAAAAACATTAATTGCATAATTAAAGCTACAATTATGCATATATTTGACTACTGCACTATAAAATATCCTGTAAAAAATAAGATATTCGATCTCCATAATTCGAAAAAAAAGATATGCAAATATTTGACTATTGGACTACAAAATAATTTTCATAATTTTGTACCACTCCATATCTTTCGAAATCAAATAAACTATACATATATTTTAAATTATTTACATACCAATTCAGGATCACCCACATTATATATACCCATAAAAAAACTCCCGTAATTACATTAGACAAAGAAATCACATTACAACGTACATAAAAATCGTCTCACAGAATATTATTGGGAACATGTTCATACTTAGGTCCTTTTTTTCAGTCCAACACAGGAAAGCCTCAGAAAGATCTTTTTTATTTATATATAACCTTCACCGCATTGATGACTAAGAAGGTGCGTGATTCATAAGATTCTATAGTATATTATTTCACTTAGCCCGCCTCTCCCATGACTTTCTGGACCGATTTATTTGGAGGAAGTTCCACGGGCAATTTCGAGGCGACCGAACGGCCGCCCCCTAATTACTAGACCGTCGGTGGCTGCACTCCACTTCCGGCGAGGGCGTCGGGGTGAAGAAGTAAGGGGTCCTAACTAAATCATAACACAAACTACCATTAACCGATTCTATAGGGTCTTAACAAGAGAATTCCTATCAACTTAATACTAAAGAAATGAAAAAGCAACATTAGAGACGAAAATCAATTAAAGAAAAAAAATAGGTAAAGAGAGGATTCAAGAGGCCCGTAAGCATCTCTAGAAGACCAGAATTCTGCGTCCTATCGCTAGTTGCCACTCTTGAGTTCGGTAACGAGCCCTTTATTCCAGTTGAACAAGATCCGGAAGATAACCCGCAAGCGGTTGGAAACCCCTTACAAATTACCTTCCCATATTTATAATACACTGAGAAATCTTTTAGGTTACAATCTTTTGAGCAATAAATACAAGAGGGGAGGACACATAGACAAAGGTATATAGGTTTTATTATTTATTATCATTTTTGTATCGAACTTTACATTCAATAAATTTTCTTCGTTTTTCAATTATTAGACAAATCTTTGTATTTTAAATTCCTCCAGTGTTTGTTAATTTTCATCATTTTCATGCCAAAACCAGAATCATACACCAGACAAACTGGTTTGTGGGTGAAAAAGCATTTTTTGTTTAATACCTAAAATGTATGATGTATTAGAAACTTTTGAATTATTTTCAACATGTATATTTCAAAAATAATACTTATATTTGAAAACTCCATGTATCCAATAACTATTTCTTTTTTGGTTGAGCATCATACACAACTAATCTGGGTTGTGTTTCAAATACTGATAGGTTCATGAGAAATGAATTTAGAAATCATTTTTTGCATAATTTTCTGAGTTTTATGGTTAACGACAAAAATACCATCTCAATCCAAAAGTAAAAAAAAACATCTAACAACTGGACATAAAAAAATTAATAAGCATAAAAATAAAATTTGAACTTATTTTTTTTTTTGACAATCGCAGATGTTAGTGATACTAGTCGAGTATTTTTCCTTTTATCTGCGTTATAAATGAAAACCCCAGGTAAGGTCCAAATTTTAAAATATTGCGTAAAAAATATTGAAAAAATTAATAAATGAATCGACTATTGAATGGCTTGATATTTATTCAGTTCCATTAAGATTTCATTTTGGATATTACATGATTTTTTTTTTTTTGGATTTGGCATGCATAATAACAAATATGTCATCTAAATCGCAAAGCAGAAAAGACCTAACAACTAGAAATTATAAAAATTAATAGCATAAAAAGAATTTAACTTATCTTTTTTGGCATACAGATTCCAGATGTGATTGATATTAAGGGATTGTTACCCATTTACCTGTACGCAAAAGGGGAAAAAGTATAATTTGGGGAAAAATTAAAAAAAAATACGAAAAATAAAAAATTCACCTATTTATGAGTGTTTCCATTCGAGCTTTTGCATATTTTGTTCTCATAGTCGGACAGCCGTCGAAAAACCTTTTCATAGTTCAGATCCATTTCGGCGAAAAAATTGCAGATGAATTAGTATATATCGAGCACGTTATGGAAAATATGTTGATTTTCTTTGTAAAATCGAATTATGTAGCAATAGAGATATATTATTTCAAAAAGAATCGATTATTGACGATATTTTATGAATATCCAAACGGCGGATGAAAATTTAGATGGAATACAAACACTAAAATTGTGAAGAATAGACCGAAGAATGTATCCAATGTCCAAGAGTTCGATTTTTCTTACTCCTGGGTCATTTTTAGACGTTGATGAAGACACGTGGCCGATCCAAATGTGTGGATCATGCATTATCAGTGGTGTGCACGTGTACACTATCTTAATATAATGGGCTTGGGCTCTTCCAAAATGTGGGTTTCGATATTTTTGACCAAACATCTTTTAAATATAACGGGACTTTTCTTGCATAGAAAATGGATCAAAAAAATTATTTATTTTATTATTTAATATAAATCGTATAGCTTTATTGTAAAATAGATATATCTTCTAATACAATTTTTCTACCCAATGTGGAGATCCTCGACGTCCAACAAAAAGACGATGAAGAGAAAGAAAGCAAAAAGCTAGTCTATAAGCAAAATTATTGGTCACGCGATGTACATGGATAATTTTGGTTACTCACAAGCTAGCCAACAAGTCTCGTATATCATGTACTAATAAACCTTTTGTAATCGAGATCCTCGTGAATAATCGTGACTTGTACCACCATCAACGAATCGAAAAAAATAATACTATGACAAAACCCACTATCCCTCAATACAAGTAAGACATCTTTTAGAGTTAGAAGTTCTTCCTCTCAAAAGCATTTGTAACTTGCGGTATTTTCTGGCCAAAAATAGAGATCCTTTTTCCATTATCATTTCTGATACATCCCCCACCATGAACATCTGCTCCTTTGGATTGTGGCAAATATTAACATCCAGTCGAACTAATCCCATATGTGGCTTACTATAGCGAGCTTTCTATTGTTGCCCAGCTTATCGGGATTTATAAAGGGTTGTTGTGGAACACAAAAAGGCGACAAAAAGATCCCCGCCCAATTCACATCCCCCCCTAATATTCTTTTTCTGTGGAGAGTGGGTATACCTATGCATTTCTTTCCAAATGGCCCAGCTATAACATACAAAGATTCAAACTGCTGCTTTATACCTTTATCTTCATCCACAGAACAACATCCATAAATGTACCCAGTGGCGGACGCAGGATTCCGGCTTTGGAGGGGCGAAAAACGGACCGAGTTCATATATTTAAACTATGAGAAAAAAATTTGGTGGGCAATTGTAAAACACAACTATTTGAAGTTTTTTATCAAAGTTTTGGGGGGGCAATTGTAAAAAAATTCCCTATTTTAGCTATAAAAAAATAATTTAAAAATTTTGGGGGAAAAATAATTTTGGAAAATTTTGGCAAGCCTTTCCTTGTCCCCCCTATGTCCGCCATGAATGTACCTTGTGTAGTATTCTTTAGAAGGTTTCAATACCCTACACTTTATCATAGATGACGAATAGCCTGGACAGAAAAATAGTGCATGTGGAGTTGTGTCTCTATTGTGTTGGCACAAATCACACCCCCTTCTCAAATCGAATGGTGTTACAAAGAAATTTTCCTTAGTAACAATTAGATTATGAGACACTCTCCACCAAAAGATTTTGATTTTGGGGGTTATAGATAAGGCCAATAAAATTTTCCACCATTTCTCCATTTACATAGAAGTACAGTGAGCATTTAGTTGGAAGAGTCTTATGGATACTTTATACCCTTTCCGTACTAAGTATTTGCCTTTATCCTCATATCACCAAAATCTACAATCCTCCCGTGCTATTGATAGGCTTGACATGTTTAATATGTCCTTAGCCTGATACGGTAAAAAACAAGTATTGACAACTTGTTTATTCCATCGATTTCCATCTGTAAGGAGCTCTAATGTAGCATCTTCGAGAAATAGATTATTTTTTTATTCCAGTTTTCCTATAAACGGTAGGACCTAGTGGTTTTTATATATACGAGCTCATTTACCGTTGCCTATCCGATCTCTTCCGCCATGAGATCCCCTGACTTAATAGCTCTATACTCCATAAAAGTGATCACCAAATATATGAGGGTCTTGTGCTTATTACGCCTTCCATTATATCACTATGTTTATGATATCTTGCCTTCAAAACTCTTGTCACGAGGCTATCGATAGTCGACTTACCCGCCATGCTTGCTTAGCTAGAAGTGCTTGGCTAAAACTTATCAAACTTCGAAAGCCCATACCCCCGTACATTTTGGTCGAAACATTTTCTCCCATTTTGTCCAATGAATATTTTTTATCCCTCCTTCCACCCCCACCAAAAATTTGCACACACACTTTCAATTTCTTCATGATGGATTATGTATTTTAAACCAAGACATGGCATAAGTTGGTATAGATTGAAGCACACTTTAATAAGCACTAATTTACCACCTTTTGAAAAATGTTTACCGCACCAACCAACAATGCGCTAAGAATTCGGTCCTTCAGATAGTTGAATTGGATCTTTTTGTTCCTTAGGGAGACTGCCGACAGTCCAAGGTAGACTTCTTGTCCCTGGTACTCTGAAAATTTTCTTAAAATAATTTACTATTTCATCGTATGTGGACAGAAAGTGATAATCGATTTTTCATAGTTTATGAGTTGGCTAGATGCATTCTCATAACTCCTAAGAATTCATGCGATTCCATTACACTCCTCCGTCAGTAGTTCCGACAAAAATCAAGCTATCATCCACAAAGAAAATATGTGATAATGGTGGACAACTTGGTGCAATTCGAACTCCATAAATCCATTTATTCTCCATATGATGTTGAAAGATTGATAATAATGCGGGCACGTAGAACAAATAGATACGATGACCATGGGTCTCCCGTCTTAATCCCCATGTTGGTTTCACACATCCAATCGTGTCCTGGTTTAAGGAGAAAACATAGCTCACTTTGTTTGTACACGCTTCATAATGAGCTTAGACCATTTCGACGCAAACCCAAGTTTCTCATGATTGCAATTAGAATTAAATCCGAGTTTTTGTATTTGAATTTTTTTTTGGTCTAAATGTTTCTTGTTCAACAAAAAAGGGACTAACAAATAAAAATTTGTTAAGATTCAACATCCAAGGCGGCCTCTCTCCAATGTCGGGTTTTACCTAAAGAATCGATTTTTAGTGATGGTCAATTATATGTAGCAGCTTCCACGAGTCACCAATTGTTAGAGTTTGAAAATATTAGTATGTGGTGACGATGTATCAAAAACAAAAGATTTAATAATGTAGTGTACAAAAAAAGTATTCTAAATTTTGTAAGTTTAAATGTAATGCTTTAATTTGGTTAATTTTTTGAAATTATTTTATAGTTTTACGTTCCATTAATATTGTATTTGTTATTTCCATCCAAAAATTATTACTCGACACAACACATCATATATGATCTGACACAACATAACTCATGTGGTATGCCAACACATGTCTCGTGCATCGCACGGGTAAAAGACTATCGCTTATAAACATCAAACTACAAATTTTGATGTAAAATATGTATTTAGATCATAAAGTATATTGAAATCCAAATAAATTTTTGTTTGGTGAATACATAAGTATCCAGGTCAGTGTCTTTGACTAATTATATGGGCTAACAACCTTTACCCCTCCATCGTCATTTTTAGTTAAACCTAGGTGTGATACTCACAACTTATAAATGCTTGAGTGACTAACCATACATTTGGTGACTCCTACCAATTCTCAATAGCAACATCCCATATAGGGCGAAAGCAACACTTGTTGAGACTTCGGGTCCAACAACAATACCCAAAAGGACAATTATGACTAAGGGGATTCAAATACACTTCTTTAGAGGTGCCACTTTACTACTCCACCACTTCACATAGGGGACCAAATAGAATCTTATTACGCCACGCGAGGCCCATTTGTTAATGTTGGAAGATTGTTTGAATACAATGAAAAAATTAACAACTAACATTGCTTTCTAAATATTTTTGAGCATAATATCCTGCTTTCATATATATATATATATATAATCAACAAGTCATGTACATTAAAATTCCCAAATACGCTTAATATATAGCTTTACTTTCTCAATACAATTATGTTGACATTCAAAAGAAAATATAGAAAAGGATAAATGTTAAACATACTAATAAATGATTTTGTTATGAATCTCATTTTAGGAGAATTAAAAAGATAAATATTAATCTAAAACCCTCACATAAACATAAAAATAAAAAAGGAAAAATGCAAAAATGGTTACGTAACTTTACCTAGTTGGCAATTTTGGTCTGTCCGATTTTGCATTTTGCAAATGTACTCTATCACTTTAAAGTTGTCACAATTTTGTTCTGAATTGATCGAGCAACAAAAATCCGTGACAAAATATCACATTAGGGGCACATGGCCCGTTGTAAGGCCGAGTTGGACCCGTCTCTAATCTACATGGACCCATTTTTTCATCCGATCGAGGTAAATTGGTCCTATAACTTATTTTAACTCTTAAAAAAACAAATCAACCAAATTGGTAAAATTGGTCCTGCAACTTTTTTTTTTCGAAGCGATAGAGAGATTTTATATCATCACTAAGAAAAATTACATCAAGGTCGAATGTCACGCTTTCCCTTGAAAACCAATACATCATCAAGAATGGAAAATAAAACACCATCAAGAAAGATGGCTTAGCAGTCAAAACAATCAAAGATAAAAAAGGAAAGACATAAAAAATGCAGGGATAAAAACCACTTCAACATAGGAGTGATGCTAACAATTATAAGATACAAAAATTTCACTCAAAAACAAAGGAATTCTCATAGCAAAAGCATCAACACACAACAAGAACTAAGCAATGAGCAAAACCGAGAAAAAGCAACCTCCACCTTTGAGGACGAAAAGACACCGAGAACCAACTTCCAACACAAGAGAATCTTCAT
The DNA here is from genome assembly GCA_016081115.2 of Rehmannia glutinosa. Taxonomy (NCBI): domain Eukaryota; kingdom Viridiplantae; phylum Streptophyta; class Magnoliopsida; order Lamiales; family Orobanchaceae; genus Rehmannia; species Rehmannia glutinosa. Next base: position 377,535 of record JABTTQ020003402.1, on the reverse strand, counting down.
CCGCAAGTCGTAGGGAGGCAAAAAAGGCACTGATACAAGATCCTACCTCAAAAAGCTCAAAACAAAACACTTATACATAAATAAAAAAACAATAAGCAGTTAAAATAAAAAACAATCAATAGGATCCAGAAAAATCTCAAGATTGACTGGTCTCCATTCCTTCAGAAATTCCACAAGTTACGAGTTTTCCAGAGCCATCATAGCATGTAAGTTGTAAGCTCAATTCTGGCTTCTCCCTCTTTCATCCAGTTTAAAGAACATATTTCACACCACCAGTCAAAAAAAGAAGATATTTTTATCAGCAAGGCCCTCCCAACTCACTGGTGCAAGCTTCCAAATTATTTTTGCTCTTCCACACTAAAAAAAGAGATGTTCAATAGTCTTCTCCTCCATTCCACAAAGTTGGCAAATAACATCAAGATTCAACCCTTTCATAATGATATTCGTTTTGACCGGAAGAATATCTTGACAGCATTTCCACATAAATTTTTTTAACTTTCTTTGAATATTCAGCTTCCAAATACCCTCCCAAACCTTCAGTCCTCGAGTTCTGCTCCAGCTGCTTTCAGCTTCTTCAAGATCTAAAACCTTCTCCTGGATTAAGCACTTATAAACTGAACTGACAGAAAATTCCCTTTTTTTCCCAAAATGCCATACCATCTTATCTCTTTGAATAGGCTGATTAATGGGAATATTTAGGATATTTTCTGCATCCTTTTTCTAATTTTTTTTCTCAATAAGCTGCTTATTCCATGTCAATCCATTAACATCCAGAAGTTCATTCACCCTTGTAGGAAGAGATGAGTGGCACACTAGTTCTTTTGGAATGAAATTATTAGTAACTGGGATCCAAGGCACCTCCCAAATTTTGATAAGCTTCCCATATCCCACATCAAACCTGAAGCCTTTCAACAGAGCCAACCTTGCCTCCATCCAACATTTCCACAACCAGAAGGATCCATTTGGAGTAGGAGCAGTAACCAATCTTCCAGATAGGAAATATTTAGCCCTAAGAACTTGACTCATCAGTAAGTCAACCTTAGTAAGCAACCTCCATAATTGTTTAACCATGAGGGCCAAATTAAATTGTCTAAGATCATGAAACCCAAGGACTCATTCCTGTTTAGGGAGAGTCATTTTCTTCCAAACTTTCCAACGGATTTTTGATCGTCCCTCATTGGATTTCCCCCACCGTGAGTTAGATGTCACCCGACTAATCCCCTTGCAAATACTCATAGGCAATTTAAAATAAGACATAACAAAAATGGGAAGAGCATCAATAACAACCTTAATTAAAACTTCCTTCCCTGCAGGAGAAATGAATCTAGTTTCCAATTTTGAATTCTTGTTTTTGCAGCATCAAGAACATAATTGAAAATCTCTTTTTTTGTCCTACAAATTCCCATAGGAAGCCCAAGATATCTACAAGATTTTTCCACTTAATAACATGAAGAAGCGAAAGCGGATGTCACTTTTGACAGAATTTGAGGTATTAAAGCTAAAAAAAATAAATGATTTGTCATAATTGACCAGTTGACCAGACACACAAAAATACTTCTCCAGAATTTCATTAAGGATTAAGGTCTGAGAGATATTATCTTCACAAAAAATGATTGAATCATCTGCAAAAAGCAAATGAGAGATAATAGGACCCTCATTTACAAAATTTCAGCCCATGAAAAGAGTTTGAGTTCAGATATTGCTTTATCAAATTTGAGAAAACGTCATAAACAATAAGGAAAAGGTAAGGAGAAATTTGATCCCCTTGCCTTAAACCTCTAGAGGGAATGACGTAACCACAAGACTTGCCATTGAGATTAAAAGTGAAAGAAGATGAAGAAATGCATTGCATAATCCAGTTAATAAAAACAAGATGGAATCCCATTTTTTTCATTGTTTTCCTCACACACTCCCACTCAACTCTATCATATGCCTTAGCCATATCAAGCTTGATAGTCGTGTACCCTTCTTCCTATCATATGTCGATTCAAAAATTGAATACATTCATGAGCAATGACCACATTGTCAATTAACCGCCTACCCGGAGAAAAGCAAATTGGAATTCACATATGCAATGATGCAAACAGGTTTTTAAACGATTTGCAAGCACTTTTGAAATAATTTTGTACACCAGAATGCAAAGGTTAATGGGCCTCAGAATGAGACATAGAAGTTGGCTTTTTAATTTTAGAGATAAGGGTAATCATTGCTTGATTCGTGTTTTTAAGGAGTTTCCCAGATTGGAAAAAATTTGAAACCGCATGACAAATATCTTTTTGAACAATTTTCCAATAAGATTGAAAGAAGAAGGAGCTCATACCATCTGGTCCAGGTGCTTTGTGAGGAGGAAGGTCAAAAAGAGCACTTTTTATTTTAGCTTCTCCGACAGGACGAATGAGTTGCTGATTAATCTCATCAGTGATCGATAGTGGGATTCTGATAATATCTTTGGAGTCACTTTGAAGCCCATCGAAGATAACAGAGGAGTAAAAACAAACAACCTCCTTTTCAATTTCGACCTCGTTTCACAAATGGTTCCATCAATTCTAGCCAATTGTGAGATATTATTGATCATTCTTCTCTAAGCCGTGATAGCATGAAAGAACTTCGTATTTTTATCCCCATCTTTTAACCAACCCACTCTAAACTATTGCTGCCAGAAAATTTCTTCCTTTATATATGCCTCATGCAGATCTTGTTTCAAACTATCCCAAAGACTCCAATCCTTAAGCCCTCCCTGATCTCTAAGGAGTTCAAAGAAATTTTAAGATTAACCATGTGAGAAGTCAATTCATCCGATTGGAAGAATTCCATTTAAGAAGTTTGATACGATAATTTTTCACTTTGGCCTGAATGCGAAACATTGGAGTTCCAATCGCTCCAAATTCCATGCATCACAAATCACCTCTTCACAATCCTCTTTTTTTTCACCCACCTTCGATCAAATTGAAACATCTGCTTTTACTTTATGACATGTATCATCCATATCATCAAGAACAAAGAACAAAAAGACAGGTGATCCGAAGCCTCTTTAAATTCTGTTTTAACCATTGCTTTTGGAAACTTCAAGAACCATTCAGGAGCGGCAAAAAACCGATCTAGCTTCTCCTCCACAAAACCCTCCCATTCTCTATTATTTGCCCAAGTAAACTCCTCCCCCTGAAAAGGGACTTCATGCATAATCATTCCTCTAATAAACCAGTTAAATCTGACAAAGCTCCAAATATGCCTCACTCTCCCTCCTCTTTTTTCAAAGTTTGAGCACAAGTCATTAAAATCCCCAGCCAAAAACCAATCGAACCCCCATCCAATCTTAGCCTGCAACAAGTATTTCCATTGCTCAAGTCTGTCTTTGTTATTAGTACTCGCATATATAAAAACTGCCCAACATCTCTCATCTTTCCCAACTCTACTAAATTCAATCTCAATACAAAATCAATTAGAAGACATGTTATGAATCTCTATGTTCTCAGACCAAACAACCACTAATCCTCCTTTCAAACCTATAGAATTAACACAAATCCATCTATCACCAAACTTAAGTTTCTTGCAGACTGTTTTCACAAAAGAATCTCGTTTTTTAGTTTCACACAGAAATAGCAAATCCGGGAGGTGGAGTTTCCAGGACTCCTTCAATTGGAAAACTGTACAGGCCCCCCCAACCCTCTACAGTTCCACATACATACTCATATATTGAACTTGAGGCCAATTATAGTTGGCTTCCTCCACCATTTTTTCAATACTGTTTTCCTTCTTCAATCTCTTTTTTTGTTGAGCAGCCCTACCCTGAACCTCACAATTCTCAACTTCAACAAGCTGGAGAGATGCTTGTCTCTTATTCTTCCCTCTTCTATTATCCACTAACACCATTGAGTTTTCATTCGATTTCCTTTTACTTGTACTACCTGCACCCAATCTTGTCCAAGTTTTTCCACCCCTCGATCCCTTTCCAACTTGATTCTCAAGTAAAACCTGCCTCTCATTTGAGATATCGGTGAAGCGAGCTCTGGGAGTTATTTCAAGGACCTGAACCTCCACCAAATCCATTGGCATATGTTCAACCACTTGCATTATTGTTCTATCTGCAGATTTTCTCGTAAGGCTAGCACCTGATTATCTTCCACATTTGGTCTCACTTCCATTCCTTCCCCAATATTACTGTTACTAACCTCTTGATTCCCTGCATGACTACTCAAAATCTCAACATTAGTCGCATTCACTTCCTTTCCAAGGTCCTCTGCAGCTCTCGCAACATTAACCATATTACATCCCTCGCTCTCCCCGACTATGGAGTTAATGGATTGAGATCTGGCAGATGGGTGATTTTGCCTCACGGGGACGACTCTACTCACATTAGGACCTCTAGAAAAATCTTCCGCCCTTATCCAATCCCCATAATGACCTTCCTTGAGAGAATTTTGAGAGATATCTTTTCTTTTCTACATACATGCTCTCTCAAAATGCCCCACAAATCCGCAATAACAACAGAACCCTTGGAGATTTTCATATTTAAAATTAACCCAATGACTTTCCCCTTTCAGTTTCAAGTTTGTCCCCCTCAAGAGAGGTTTCTCAATATCTACAGAAACCAAAATCTTTAGAAATCTGCCTCTAATGCTCCCTCTTTCTGAGATTTCCACATCTCGAACCGTATGAAATAACTTTCCCATTTTAATCCCTACATTAGAACTAATCCAATGTGTAGGGAGGTTCCAAACCTAGACCCAAAGATCCACGTGAGAAAAACTTTCTTTTTTCAGATCCCAGCCTTCCCTTCACTCTTTAAGTATAATAAACTGACCATCCAAATTCCAAACTTTCCCCTCTAAAACTCTTTTTTTATCCTCCTGGGAATGAAACGCAAACTGAAATAAAGTTGAAACCCAACTCTCGCAAAATAAACGGATCTTCAATCGGCCATGCACCAGATAGTGTTTTCTTAATCCCAGTGTAATTTGCTTTTTTAACCCCCAGAACTTTTCCAAATAAACTACAATGACACTCCTCCTTACTATCCACAATGTCATTTTTCTCAATGTCAACCCCGTGTTCTTCAAGAGATGTCAATGAGAATTTCTGAAGCTTCAAAGCAATATCCCTATCCATTATCAGGAATCCTACTATGACGCCACTTTCAGGGAAAAAACCAGCTCCTTTTCCGCCGTCCTGCAACTTTTTTCAACTCTTAAAAAAGAGAAAAAAATTCCAACTTTTTTCAACCTTAAAAAGAAAAGAAAAAACATAACTTGTACCTTTCCAACTTTTTGGTTCAATTTGGACTTTTGTGTTGCAAAAAAGATGTTTTATTATATTAATTAATGTTGTATATAGACTGTTATGTTGGTAACAAATATTAGCGTGTATTTGTAAAATAAAATAACAGATAACTAATCGTATGATATATAAATTAGTATATATCTTGCGATTAATTATTTTTCTGAAGGTAAATACTAATTCATTTATCAAAACAAAAATTTGCGAAGGCCAAATTCAAAAATTAAAAATTTGCAATATATGTATATATCACTTTATTAGTTATGTTTTTTTTCTTTCTATGTAACTTTGACATTAATAATGATAGATTTCATAGTAGATTGTTTATGTGATGGAAGATTAATTTCATAATTCTTTTAAACAATATAAGTATCAAGTCGAAAATACATTGTAACAAAATAAATTTTTTTTTTCTCAAATTATATCGACAAATTACCGATAGATTACCGATAATTTTCAAATTTACCAACAGAAATAGTTTAAGTATTTCTCAAACTATAACTGTAAAATTTTAAGAATTCGATTTTTATCACTAATCAAATCTTTATTGACATTGTTATTCTCAATTCTTGCTTTAAAAAAATACTACATCTTAAAATTTTACGTTGATTGGTTATTTGGTTTGAATTGCATCTAGCCAAAATATTGTTTGGCTTCTGTGAGTTAATTGATAGTTGTATATACATATGGGTTAGAGACTGTCGATTTGGGGGATTTGTGGAAGAAGAAGATGATGATGTAATTTTAATTTTGCCAATTTGGTTTACTTTTTTTTTTTTCTTTTTTTAAGAGCTGGAAAAAGTTGCAGGACCAATTTTGCCAATTTGGTTAACTGATTTTCCTTTTTTCTTTTTTTAGGAGTTAAAATAAGTTACATGACCAATTTTGCTCAATTAGATGAAAAATTAGTCCATGTGGACTAGGACGTGTCCAACTTAGCCTACCATGTGCCCCTCACGTGATTTTTTGTCGCCGGATTTTGTTGCTCCGATCATTTCAGGACCAAAACTTGTGATAATTTCAAAATTATAGGACTACATTTGCAAAATGCAAATCGGACAGAACAAAAATTGCTAACTAGATAAAGTTACATGACCATTTTTACATTTTTCCCAAATAAAAAAGGTTAAAAAATAATTGAAAAACTTTATCAGGGTTATTTTGGTCATCGGCCCCTATTTAGTTCCTCTGTCACTTGTTCTCCTAAAACCCTAATCTATCCGCCAGCAGAAAAACCCCAAACTCAATCACACACAGAGAGGAGATATGGGAAGCGACAGCGAGACTGAGAAAAGTGCACAGAAGGAGAGGGAGAAGAAGAAGCTCTTGGCTCTTGCCCCCATAGCCAAACCGCTGGCTGGAAAAAAGCTTTGCAAACGCACCCTCAAACTTGTTCGCCGAGGTAACCATTTACACTACCCATGATGTTCTGTCTGATTTTATATTGAGTTTTTTCGTTCTCATTTATTTTTATTTATTTTCTTTTGGGAACTCAGCTGCGGAGCACAAGTGTTTGAAGAGAGGAGTTAAGGAGGTCGTCAAAAGTATTCGCCGCGGAAACAAGGGGTGGGTTGATTTTCTCGTGATTAGCAGTTCTTTTTGCTGGCGTTATGATTATGACCGTCCCCATTTCCATTCCTTTAAAAAAAATCTTTTTTTTTTTCTGTAATATCTAATAATAAGATGCATACTTCTGCATGACTAAGAGGGGCTATTCAGTTATTTTTTCCTTGATTATAAATTAGTAAGTTGGAGGTTTTAATTCATTTGTTGTGAATTGTAAAGAGATAAAAAGATTACGGTTTTATAGGCTTTTCCAGAGGCGACTGGCTTAAAAATCACTTTTTTTTGAACTGTTCATGTGAATAGGAGTTAACATTGGAGTGAGAATATCTGTAAAATTACTTTGTGCAATGACTTTTGTTAAGCTCCAATTAGCAGTAGGCATTTGGGACCTGTTTTCCCCTGGCTAGTTGTCGTTCATTTTGTTCTGGGCTCTTTTTGGGGGGCCTGGGGTTCGAAGAAAGGACTATTGCTGTGCTGGGAAATAAATTGGTCTTGAACACAGATATTCACATGGCTTGTATTTAGAAAAGCTCTTTTGAACATTTTGAGGGTGTTTGGAAACACATTCCCAATAGACTTATAAAAATAAAATCCATCTGTGAAAATATTGCGTGTTTGTTATTTTTGAATGGAGTTAATTTTGGAAGACTGCAAACTTGTGGCTTTTGAATTTTTTCTCGCGGTTCGGTTGGATTGGCATTAAAGTACATTTATACCAGACACTTGACAACATTTATAAGTACTTTTTAGAAAATACCATATTAGCAAGGCCATCCTATAGATGGACTTTCATTTCAATAGTACTTCCAACATGCACAGTGTCTTGTATCTTATTTTAATCTAAATTTAATATCTAAGTTATTTATGATGATTGCAGATTATGTGTTATTGCTGGGAACATATCACCTATAGATGTCATCACCCATGTTCCAATCTTATGCGAGGAAGCTAACATACCATATATCTATGTTCCATCAAAGGAAGTAAGTTGCATTTTCTTCACTCCCTTGTGATTTTACTAAACATGCAGTTATCCTGATTAACATGTGCTTGGTAGCGTAACTGTTTAGATTTATGTAGGTGAAAGGAACTTTTCAAATATGTGTTCTACTTCTTTGTAAAAGTATTGCTTGTTATCCCCACACCCCTATCCAAAGCATTCAGACAATATGCAAGGGAGGATTAAAAATACTTGAGTCATATTTAAGCTATTTGTTGAGTCATTATGGTGGATTTAAAAATAATCTTATATTGAGTCATTGAAAATCCTCTCCTTAAATCTAAATTCTTCCATCCAAATGTAGCCTAAGAGATCAATACGTTGTTTTTGTTTTCATCTGATAAATGTCATGCTATTTATTTGTGTAGGAAAATAGTAGTGTTTCTTTTAGTACAATTTATATGAATCGAAAAACTCGAATCGATAAAATTTGCAAAGAAAGCAGAATAAAATAGCTCGAATTGTGTGTTCAACACACTATCCTTAAAACAGATTCGTCCCTTATTCTGGACGTCTGTTCCCAGGATAAGACGAGAAAACCGGATTACCTAATCCGGTGAACTGAATATTATGCTTGAAAATTATCACCAAAATTAAATTGCAACAATTCTAGGGGATGTATGGAAACTTTGTAAATTTTTGTGTGTTCTTCAAATGTGAAAATCAAGCCATATTTATAGGCAAAAGTATGGCCTTTCATCAAATAAAATATTTGCCTTTTACTATTGAAAAGGTCAAAATAAATTTGGCCTTTACTATTTAAAATGTCAAAATTAGTAATTTAATTCAACTTGTCCAACAATCCCCCACATGAAGAAAATTACTAAGATACAAAGATTTGTTGATAAATTCCAAAAGTAGAGAACCACGCATAAGATAGGTAGGTCGGAGGTGTTACCCTTGAACCTTCCCTCAGTGAAACCATATTTACTTTATGAGAAATGATCAAGAGCGATGTCCTTGAATCAAGTTTTGCCTTTTGTGTAAATGATGATATACTTTACACAAGATTTTTCCTAACATACTTCAGTTCACATGGTTATGTTCATTCATGGCCCTGAACATACGTCTGGTTCTGCAAGAGGTTCTAAGAATTGAGCCTCACACAATTCTCTTCGAAGCGGCCCCACTTCTCTCTCACGTAGGTGATTCCCATTTAAGATAGCCCGTACTACCCTGCTCGACTTACCGACGCACAAGAATCATTAAAAGCAAAATTGTTTATCCTCTTCTCCACGGGCATCACTGTTAAGAAATGGACAAGGGATAAATCCCCCACAATGATCATAGAGTCTTTTTACAACTAGGTTGTCCCCTTTGAACCTAGATCTTGGGATCTCCGGTTAACTAGGTTGGGTTTCCATTGTATCAACTCATTTTTCTAGAGGCTTCAGTCCCATTCCTCTGAATGATATCACAACTAACTCTCGATTTAACCCTTTGGTTAACGGATCCGCTAAATTATCCTTTTTGGAAATCCATTTATATCCCAGTGGTTTACTTCCTTCAGGAAGATCCACTAGTTCCCATGTATGGTTTTGTAAGATGAAATCAATTTCACTTTTTATGGCCTCTTTCCATAATGGTCCATCAGAAGAATTTATAACTTCTTTATAACTTTGAGGTTCACTTTCCAACACGTAGGTTAGAAAATCTGGACCAAATGATTTTTCTATCCTAGTTCGTTTGCTGTGTCTAAGTTCCACCTCTTCTTTATTTTCTTGCTCGTGTTCTATTCAATCATACATCCGTTTAGAAGAGCTTGCTTCTTCTTTTAATCTATATGGAAAAATATTTTCGAAGAACGGTGCATTTCTTGATTCAATTATCGTGTTCTTGTGTATATCTTCAATCTTAGATTCATGCACAAGAAACGGATAAGCACTACTGTTATGTGCATATCCAATAAATTTGCAATCAACAGTCTTGGGTCCTACCTTCACCTTCTTTGGTGTAGGTACAATCACTATTGTTGGACAAGTTGAATTAAATTACTAATTTTGACCTTTTAAATAGTAAGGGACAAATTTATTTTGACCTTTTCAATAGTAAAAGGCAAATATTTTATTTGATGAAAGGTCATACTTTTGCCTATAAATATGGCTTGATTTTCACATTTGAAGAACACACAAAGTTTCCATACATCCCCTAGAATTCTTGCAATTTAATTTTGGTGATAATTTTCGGGCATAATATTCAGTTCGCCGGAATAGGTAATTCGGTTTTCTCGTCTTATCCTGGGAAACAGACGTCCAGAATAGGGGGCGAATCTTTTTTAAGTATAGTGTGTTGAACACACGATTCGAGCTATTTTATTTTGTTTTCTTTGCAAATTTTATCGATTCGGGTTTTTCCATTCATATAAATTGTACTAGAAGAAACACTACAATTTGGCCTAGTGAATGTTTTCCAGAAATTTGTGTTATATCGCCCTATTCCCACATGATCCAGTCTGCTAAAAATTGTGTGCCTGACATGTTACATCAGTATATCCACATATTCATGCTCAAATTGTTGTATAAAATTGGATACTGATAGTTTGATAAAATTTGCTATTGTCAGGATCTTGCTAATGCCGGAGCCACCAAAAGGCCAACGTGCTGTGTACTTGTGCTAACCAAGCCCGCCAAGGGCGAACTTGGCCAAGAGGAACAAGAGAAGTTGAAGGGAGAGTATGACCAGGTCTCATCAGATATATCTGAACTGGCTAACTCAATGTTTTGATGTGCTAAACATATCGCAAAATGAAGTCTGTATTTTAGTACATTTGTTAGGCATGTAAGCTTCATTTGGGATGATGCATATTTTCCTTGCTTATTTCTATGTTTTTGAGTCTTCTATTACTCCGAAGTTATTTTGTCTCTGAATAGTTTTGGCGACCAAACTGAGTTACAAAAACTACTCCTATTTAGTCTTACAAAAATAAAAATAAAAATCCAGTTATCTTTTAAAATTATAAATACCATTTTTTGTAAAATTTCCCCCCTGAAACACCCTCAATAGATGCAATTGGAAAAGAGAAACATATTTTAAGGGTGTATTTGTAATTTTGAAAATAAATTTTTTTTTTTTGTAATTATGCTAAACTTCCAATGCAATATTTGTAATTATCCCCTCTTTTAATGCTACGGCCTGTCTGCCCATAGTGATTGGACTTGGCAAACAATTTTATCACAGGAAATCAAATGTTTTTGCTTTAAGGAAAAGAGCCCACGAGTATTTGTGGCTTGGGACTTAATCATGTAAGGTGGTGTCTTTGCACAATCCTTAGCTTGGGCCTGGGCCACTACATTGAACTCTCATCTTTGTTCTTGCAAATCGATCCAAAAGACACAATTACCCCTATTTTATTTCCTATTTTGGGGCTTTTTGGAGATTTATTTTACTTAGCCTATCTAATCATTAATAACCAAATGAAATATTACTATCCTACTCAAAAAACATCTAATTTCATAGTCCTACAATAAAAATACAATTTATATTCATCAATACAATCCTACTCAATTCAATCAATCATATCAATCCCATCACCAAATCCAAACAAGACACTAAAGTTCTATTTCTTTTCATGGAAAAAAGGAGGGGTTATTGAACAATTTTCTTCATCAACTTTCGTACCCACTAAATTTCAACCGACCGACATGAATTCTGAAATTGATGATTGAAAGTTTTAACATTTTAGACGCAACACAAGTGATCAAGCAATCTAATCTGATTGTCGTTAAAAGCTGAAAGTGGATTACATATGTAAATCCTGATTTTTTAATCATGGAAATATATCAAGAATTATGCAAGTAATTTCCTGATATGGGAAAGGCAAACAATGCATGTGAGCTACAGAAACATGTCACTCTTAGTTCCTGGTCTGAATGTGAGTACATAATATAATTATTCATGTGGGGATTTATTCTTTGTTGTAAATGCTTGTCTAGTGGTTAGCTGTATGGATACGAACTTATCCAATGGCATGTCAGCACTTTTTTGTTTGGAGTCTTTAGGGGCGTAAACTATCCGAGTCGAGCCGAGCTGAACTTTATTAGCCTGTTTACCAAATGTTTGTTAAATTTATACGAGCTCGAGCTCGAGCCGAGCTCTCTTTAGATTTTAAAAACTTTGTTCGTGTTCGTTTGATAAAATTATTTAGTGGTTGAATTTGTTCGTGAACATATTCGTATCCGAGTTCGTGTTCATTGAGCGTTCGTGAACAACGAGTTATTTTATTCGCGAACAATAAACAAACAAACAAATTAAATTATATTTGATGAGTTCATGTTCATTACATGTTCGTAACAAATTCAACTTTAATTCATAAAAGATAAATTTTTAATATTGTGACTTTTTTATTCATATTATATAGAATAATAGATTATACAATACTATTAGAATTATATATGTATAACTTTTCAATATTTATATTTAACTTCTATGTAAATTTTCAATTTTAAAATTAAGCTACATGAGCTTGTTCATAAATATTTTATAAACAGACACTAAACAAGCTTGTTTACGAGCTATTAATGAACGCGTATACGATTGTTCAAGTTTTATTCGTTTATTATATGATCCCTAAAATGTGTTCATTATATGCTCGTTAACTAAATAAACGAACATAAATGAACACTATTCAAGCTTGTTCACGAGTTGTTTGGCTAATACTATGTTCATTTACAACCCTAGGAGTCTGATTGTAAAACCTTAAATGAACTCTTTCCCCCTCGACACATAGGTATCTCCACAACAGTCAAGGGGCGGACTAAATGAACTACTATTCAAACTCAGAATTTAGTAACATGTGAGTAATGATTATTCTATAGTTAATACAATCAAAATTAAAAGTTGTTAAAAGTTTAAAAATAGATTAAGAACTAAGTTTTGTTTTCTTCCTTGGAAAAGAGAACTTATAAGAGATCTTCATATCTTAGTTTGACAGCTTATAAACTTTATTCACAATAATTTTGTCAATGATCTTATAAGTTATTAAAATATTTAGGATTAATTACAAAACTACCCATGATGTTTAGTTTAATTATCAAAAAATTCAATTATCTTTTAAAATTATAAATACTCCATGACATTTATTTTTAGATAAAATTGCATACTCAAGAGGCCTCGAGAGATGGGTGGGGGTGGTGTTTATTAGGTAAATACAAACATCAATGGGATATTTGTAATTTTGAAAGATAAGTAGATAATTGAGTTTTTTGTAACTAGGTAAACCTTAGGATATTTTTTATAATTATCCCAAAATTTAATTATCCCAAAATTTTATTACAATGTTTTAAGGAATTTGTAAGCTCATCCAAACTCCTTCTACATGTATAATTGGTTTTCTTAAACAATTGAAACAGAAATGGAGAAAATGTGCTCTACCATATATGTTATATATACCAATGGGGAGAAAAGAGAAAAATCCAAACCAACCCCCAACAAAATCTTCTTGCTTTTTGAACATGCAACTCACTAGACACTAGCTATACCTCAGATAAGAATGTAACTTTTACTATGTGGACAATAAAATGTTCTCCAAAAACCATGAACTTCTACAAAATATGATGGACCCAAATCATGATCTTCACAAAGATAATAGCTTAGGTTATTGAAACACTTTTAAGATGAAAATTATTTTATCTTATGAACTACTTTTCATTTTTTTTTTAATAGGGGAAAATTGGACAAGGGATGTCCTCGGAGCGGATGGAATTCGAACCCAGACCTGCTTACCGGTAGTAACACGGTCTTTGACGTGGTGGGATATTCTATTCTAAAAGGATGTCTCATCTAATATTCCACCGCACGGATGATTACCACACGTATGAAAAATACTACATTAAAAACCCATAATTTTGGCTTGATTTTATACTTCAAAATTAATATGGTAATTTTCATACACGTGACAATCATTCGTGCGGTGCAATATTAGATAAAATACCTTTTTCGAATAGAAAATCATACATGCTCTTCGACCATACAAGCTATAATTGAATCCCTGTCGCATGAATTTTATAATATAGAACAAAATGCATTTTAATGTTCATCCACTACAGGGACGAACGCAAAAATATATTCTTGGGAAGGGAGGCGAAATCCAGGGGCGCCTTGGGGTGGCGCAGATGGTGCCGTCGAAGCCCTCCGGTGAGGGCCCCCGAAGTTTTTCTTATATATGTATATATACAATAGCGTAGCCAGGAATTATTACGGGTTGGCCGATACACGAAATTGGGGTGGGCCAGATAAAAAAACTAAAAATATACACATAAATATTAATTAATTTTTTTTAAAAAAAAATTACCTTAATTTTTTTTTTAAAAAAAAGAGTGGTCGGGGCCCTGGTTGGCCTCCCCTATCTCCGCGATTGTATATATATATATATATATATATATTATTTTTTCCTCTAGGCCCCTCGAAACCTTGGACCGACTCTGACAAAATCAAATCTAATATAAATAAAAACAAAACATACAAGTTTCTATAACTAAATTACATGGAAATTGGGGGATGGGGGGGGTAAAATATTTTGGTTTATATTTATATATACTATATTAATTTATTAAATAATATATTATAGGGGTTTAATCGCAAGATGAGCGGGAACGCTTGCCACCACCAGCCCTCTTGTGTCCGTCCGTGATCTAATACATGTCTAAGATCCTTTTTTTTTTTTTTAAAGAATTAAAAATATACACTTCTTCGGAATGAACTTTTCTTTTGATTTATTTCGAAAGTCAATTAGTTTAACTACCAAACTCACAATATTATTTTTAATTAGATAAAGTTTCTTATCTAAAACCCTATTTCCTTTGAAATGATTTAGATAAGATTACAGAAAAAAGAATATTTCTAATAAAACCATGTTTATTATCTTTTTTATTGAATAAGAAATCACCGTCCATCGAATCCAATTGAAAATTTCAAAAGGTTGAATGAGACATTTTAGATCCAGTATCAAATATTACTGAATATCTATGAAGCACTGATACGGATACGAGATATGGATACGATACGACACGAGTACGGGAATATAATATATTTTGAAATTTTAAGTATACGGGTACAGTATATATATACATGTAAAATTATATATTTTTATATTATTAAAAATACAGGCGTACTAAATACAATTAAAAAAACAATATTTCAAGCATAAAAAACTAAAATTTCATAAGTATTCAAATTTGAAATGTGATAACTTACATAGATACACAAACAAAATGCTTAAAAAATGAACATTAGAATAAATTCTATCTATTTCCATGTATAGATATATCCATGGAGTATCCATGAAGTATCGGACAAAGTATCGTATTAGATGCGGCGTCCCCGGAGGTGTCCGTCTTCCTAAATTAATATGCGTGACTGAATGTAAAAGGGTAAATTCATATTAGATTATAGATATATACCGTAGACGAAGCTACCAAGAACAAATAATATTTATACGCACCCAAAACAATATTCAGTAAAGAATATACGAAGAATTGAAAAGAGATAAATTTCAAAATTTTAATATTTATTTAACCACATAAAAATAATAAAAAAATGAATATTTATAATATCAAAATTTTTCGGTAATAAAACGTCTAACTTAATAGGGACACGTTAGAAGATAAACTAAAACAAAAGATTCCCAAACATAAATCAGTATCGAAAATCTTAAAAGATAATAAATTCGATATTCTATCTATCAGACTTTATTCAGCAATAAACTATTTAATTGTAACGTACTAAAAAAAAAAGAAAAATTTATGTAATTGTAACTGCATTTATATCTTCACTTTTTTCAGTTTTTCTTTTTATTTATTTATAAAGTATCCTCACTGTAAGAACCGTAAAGACGAAGGTATCTGTTACAAAAATCTTTTTCCATCTTTGCTTGCAAACGCCACGTCTTCACATGTCTATTTCCTCGTCCTCACCTCCATCAATATTCTAACCACTTCTCAACAATTTCAAAAATCCTCATTCAATATACTATTTTGTTAATTTTATTTTATTCTTTCTTTTTTTGGGTGGGTTTTTGAGCCAGAATTCGGAATTTATAATTTTTATTCCCCGAGTTTTCAAGCTGTTTCTCGTGTGAATGCGAACTTTGTTAATCTGAAGGAGGGAAAATAAATTATGGAAAACGGAGAAAGTGCGGAAAACGGCGCCGTGTGCTCGACGGAAACGGCGAACGGAGGGGAAGATGTGTACAGCTCTAAACAATCCGACGCTTCGTCCGCCGATCATCTTGTTGTTATGGTGCACGGTATTCTTGGAAGGTATTTTTATCTGAATATTGTTTGGTTAGTGAGATTACGATTAGTAAGTATGGGTTATTATGGTTTGTGAGTTTCCATTTTTGATTTCTTTTATTTTTCGGGATCTTGATGTTTTCAGAATTCAGGTAAGTATGAGATCAAGATTGAATTGGATGAGTTCTAGCAGGGAGTTATTTTTTGGAGTCTTTTGGTTGGAATGTGCTAAAAATTTAAGCTTTTTTTTGGATTTTGCATACTCTGTACTGTCGTGTTAAAGAGATTTATTTAGAGTAGCTTTTGATTGTGCTACGCTGTAGTGAATGGGGAGAGATAATGCTTGTCCATCTGATATACACTATTACTATAGAGTGTAGGATATGAGAATGGTTGTTAACTACTGGCTCTGTTTATTTAGATTTTCCTGCCTATCTGTATGTTTTCGAAATTTGACCTTGTAGCTTCTCATGGTACACGCTATTTTTCATGATGCCATTATTGCAGTGCATCAGATTGGAAATTTGGCGCGGAGCAGTTTGTGAAGAGGCTTCCTGATAAAGTTTTCGTTCATTGTGAGTTGCTCATTCTGTATATAATGAACAAAAGATCTGCTGGGATTCTGGAGAAGTTTGACATATTGTAGTATTCTTTTTTTGTGAATTCATATTTCCTATTTCAAAGTGCGAAAGTGGCTTACCTGGTTCTACTGAGACAATTAGATGATTCATTCTAAGCTGTTTTCAACTTTTTTTTACATGTACACCCAAGTTTCATGAACACATCCAAGTGAGTAATTTTCAGCTAGAAACTTTACCTGATCTTGTCTGATGGTATAGCACCTGTTGGATAAGTGGGCCCACATGGCACTTAATCGGTATTTCTGTTTCACAAATAGGTAATTTTGTATCTAACCGAGACACACTTCTTCCAACTAGTAAATTCAGCATCATGTTTTTCTGGGGTGTTCGGTGCTGGAATTGGCAAAAGATCTTCAAACCCGTAATTTTTAATTTGGTATTGTTAGAATGAGCTAAAACCTTTGCTTTCCAGCTTCATCAACATTTTTTTGCGTGTTGTTCCCTGACAATGAACAAATGGTAGTGCGCTTTCAAATCTTGCGGTTGATGTTAAGATTGGTCTTTTTGTAATAGACTTTTGACATATCTTGAAAAGACGTGGCATTGAAAATAAAAATCTCATACTCAGATACTCTATTTAGCATCATCGCAAGTAGGCACTGTATCTAATGTCTAGAATAATTTTAGCCATTCCTGTGCTTTTGCTACTCGAAGGTGGCTTATTTTGTTGGCTTCTGATTGGAGCATTAACTGACTGGCAGGTAGTGAACGTAACATGTCAAAGCTGACACTGGATGGCGTAGACGTTATGGGTGAGAGGCTGTCTGAGGAGGTTGAATTTTGTTGTGATAGTGTTCTTTTCAGTTTTTCACCCTAATTTCTCGAAAGATATCATGTGAAACAGGATCGCTGTAACATACTTTAATCTTGTTTTTTTTCTTTTTATCTTCATTTTAGGTCCTTGAAGTAATCAAAAGGAAGCCTGGTTTAACGAAAATATCTTTCGTCGCACATTCCGTAGGGGGGCTTGTGGCAAGGTATGCCATTGGGAAATTATATAGACCTCCAAGTAGGGGAAGTGGAGAGGAATTATCAGCCAATGTTTGTAATGAAGAGTCAAAGGGTACAATAGCTGATTTGCAACCAATAAACTTCATTACTGTTGCCACTCCTCACCTTGGTTCGAGGGTAATAAGCAGGTAGAGGGATTTCTTCTTATATCATTTCTTTCCTTTTTGGTTGATGCTCGAATGTTGAAATAGAAGTTGATTGATTGATCCAAAACACATGCTTTTTTTTTCTTTCCTTTTTAGAGCATGATTTTGAGGAAAATGGTGTAATAATGTGATGCCGTATTTGTACATTTCAATTTAGTAGTATTGCAATGTGTTGGGCCCTATTTGAGGTGGCACTTTCAGTCAGGCTGCTACACGTTGCACTTATCTCGGAAGTTCAAGAATGATACCACTTCTTTAATCATCTACTTCTTAGCTTAAAACGCCGTTGAAAGAAGTGCCCTATGTAATTAGAGCTCAAGGTGGACTGTTGACGTATTTGAAAATCATTCAGAAAACTAACTCATCAGTTAACCAACTATACTTCTTATTCCCTGTAAGTTGATGCTTCCTGAACAAGTGATGAAAAAGCCACGTGCCTAGGATAGTTTGACTTGGCCCAGTTGTTGCATTAGAAGAGACAACGTGTGAAAGGTGAAAGAACAAATTTATTTTGTTGGGCAGTTTTGTGCACGATCTTAGGGAACTTGAGGGCGATGTAGATTGGGGAAAGCATGCTCTGTTGTAGGGGTGGAAAATGCATTGTTTGGTTTGGATATGGACCATATCTGAAATGGATCGGATGGGTTCTTGATGGAGTTATGAAATATCTTATTTAATTTTTAATGTTCCTTACTCCCATATAAATAATTACAAAAATAAATGCCGTAAGAAAACAAGCAGATGTACCTGTAGACAATTCAGCAGGGAGAGAGGCGGGACGGTGGAAGGTGGAAGAGGCAGGGCGGGTTTGATTGAGGGGAAGGCGGGTTGGCTGGTTTTGGGGATTTATTAATAAAAGAAAATCCCGACCATTTATATTATAAGATCTATGCTTTTATCAACCTTGTAACTTTCTCAGAGGATGTTTTGTTATCAATCTTATGTATTCTTCTTTTCAATTAAATATGTTTAATTTGCATTTAAACTTTTGGGTTGATATTTAATGGATCTACGTTGATCCACAAACTTGAAGATTCTAGTAATGATGCATCTCTAAGAATAGTATCAAATTGGATCCAGTGCTATGTTACCACCTCAATTCTTGCCATGTGAAAGTAGAAAGAAACGGTATATGCTTGTATTTACCTTGAGAATCCCATGATACATGCTATGAGAGAATGAAATTTTCTTTTCAGTTTTTCTATCTGGTATGAGGGTATCCAATCTGGGAAGAGGAAAAAATGCTGTAGTTCGACCTTGCAGCACTGTCAACCATTTAATTTTCTAGTTACATGAAGACCATGCTTTTGGGATCCTGTTTCCATTACATCTGCATTGAATCCCTTAATTCAACATATCATATCAAATACATATTATCAGTGTAGGAAATAATTACTGGTTCTCAACCTATCTGTCAGGTACCATTTCTTTTTGGGGTAACCGCTTTAGAGAGAGCCGCTGGTCGTGTAATCCATTGGATATTTAGGAGAACAGGACAACACCTTTTTCTTACAGATGGCGATGAAGCAAGACCTCCATTGCTTAGACGCATGATAGAGGATGACGGAGACTATCCTTTTATGTATGCTTTCTCCATCTCAATTTCAGTTGGATTTGTAAGTTTTGACTAATGACAACTTATATCGATATGTTGAGTAATACAATTCATCTGTGCAGGTCTGCTTTACGATCTTTTCAACGCAGGGTGGCATATTCAAATGCTGATTACGACCGTATCCTGGATTTAAGAACTTATAAAATATCTTTAATTTGGATTGATTAGCCATTTATAGCATCCTTTCATTATGTTCCTTCGTCTTCCTGACAACATGTTGGTTAGATATTGTGGGTTGGAGAACATCATCGATTAGACGCAACAATGAACTTCCGAAGGTCATTTCTTTACTCTTCAGCATACTGTTGTCATAAGTCTTTATTTTGTATATTTTGTATTTTTATGAGTACCACTAGTCTTGGTTTTGAAATGCAAGAGTTTTCATTTTTACAGTGGGAGGACTCTATTGATGAAAAGTATCCTCATATTGTCTATGAAGAGTGGTGCAAGGTGTGTGATGGAAAGCAGTGCGATTCAACAATAGTCGATGATGGTTTAGACGAGCTGGAAGGTCTGTAACTTTTCTTCTGCTTGCAGAGTGTTCTAAAACAAACTATGTGTTGATGCCTAAGCTATTACGTATTACAACCAGCTGAAATAAACCGAAACAGCCCATTTGCTTGTCATAATCTTAGTCCACACTTTTATTTTTATGCTTCTACATTAATTATTTGAAGAATATGGAAGGTTATGTAACCTGAGTTTTTATGCAACCCTTGTATGCAATTTTTGCATTCGATTTAGTTTGACCTTGCCAAAGTAGATAGAAAGTCTTCACCGAAACCCTTAGCCCCAAGTCACTCAATTAAACAATAATAGAAAAGGGTAACTCCAAAGCACTACCATGTCTTACCTAAGGTAGCGATTGGCTACGTTTTTTTTTAATTATCGTTCGTTAAAAGAAAATTCTTACCCCAAAATGTGTTTTTTACCAAAGTTTTCAGAAAATACAGTATTAACTCACTCACTTTTTCCAAAAAAGCAAATCATTTTTTCCAAAACAATAAATCATCATTACACATTTTCTCACAAATTCCACTATTCACCTACTCACATATTTCTAACTACCAATCATATCCAATCATTATTTTATTATTTCTATATCTCATCAACTTTCTTTGTCACATTTTTATCTCATATCAAATCATACTCCCAAAATTCATTCTTCTTTTCTCAAAACTTTTTTCATCACGTTCTCTAGTAGAAAAAGAAAAATTCAAAAAGAAAGGGTATCCAATTGCTACCTTCGACCTTAACACTTAAAAATCTAGGTTTTGTGTGTCCTGATAACGTTGGTAGTTTTGGTTCCATTGTGGCTTGAGAATTATCATGGATGAATAAAAAATAAAAGAAACAAAAAAAAATTGATTCACGAGTTCTGGCCAGTTCAGCAATAATTTTGTGGTCTAGTTTGCATGATTTATGTATTTGACTTTGAGTTCACCATGTCCCAATAACCTTATTCTTGGCATTATATGATGCAGAGGAACTAGTAAATGGCCTCTCTCGTGTGCCATGGGAGAAAGTAGATGTTAGCTTTCACAATAGCAGGTTCAGATTCGCTGCCCATAGTGTTATTCAGGTCTCTCTCTCTCTCTCTCTCTCTCTCTCTCTCTCTCTCTCTGTGTGTGTGTGTGATCTCAATTTTGCCAGATTGCATATGCACGTGCACATTTTCAATACATTAAATTGGAGTGTAATGGATTCCATTTAGAGCAATATGTTACTCTGCCTAAATATCACCTGTGCGTTCTTCATCGACTTTTATCATAACACTGTTTAGTTATCTATTTTATAGTATTGGTGGGGTGTTGGATGCTTGTGTTTTCTGGGTGGGGAAAGCAAGTTAACGTTTTTTCAGCACCTTAAGGACTCATTTGGATTTGTTTAGTATAATTTTCAAATTTCAATTTTCCGTATTTCGGATTGAGTGTTTGAGGTTATATTGATTTTGTGGGAAAATATAAAATATGTTTGTGTTAATATTTAACATTGAAAATACACAGGTTTAAAGAATGGAAGTATTTGGAAAAATGAGATTGTGTTTGGTTTTATGTTGGAATAGTATTATGTTAAGATTTTGTAAAATATTAATTTATATATGTTCGTTGACAAAAACTCCTATCAGACGGTCTAACGGGCCAAAATCCGTTAGGCGGATCCTAAAACTGACTCGGTGGCATTTTTGTAATATTAGGCAGTGACATATAATCAGTAAAACCCTGAAAAGTATTAATTTTTCTCTTAAATGTATTAGCAATCCTTCTGAAAAGTATTAATAGTTTCTTGAACAGTACTTTTAGTAGTTCTCATGAACAATATTATTTTTTTCATTCAAAAGTATTAGTATTTTCCTAAAAGGTATGAATAGTCCCCTATAAAAGTATTATGTTTTCTGATTAAAAGTATTTTAGTATTTTCTCTTAAAAGTGTTAATTTTTCTCATAAAAAGTATTTGTAATCCCTCATAAAAGTATTAGTGATCTCCTATAAAAGTATTAAGTTTTCTGATTAAAGGTGTTTTAGTATTTCCCTTTAAAAGTATTAGTTTTTCTCACAAAAAGTATTCATAGTTCTCCATAAAAGTATTAGTAGTCCTCCCAAAAATATTTAATAATCCCCACAAAAAATATTAGTTTTTAAACCCAAATGGTGAGACTCCATTATAGGTTATTGGCAAACGAGAGGCATATATATATATTGGACTACCACACAAGAAGCAATTGGTGTAAACATAAAGCAATCGAGGACCTCACAATCTTGCTGATGAAGATATTGAAGTCTCTGTTTTCTTAGAATTTTGAAGTGTGAGAGGCTAGTATAAATTAGGGGTCCAGGGATTAGAGAAAGGGAAATTAATTTTGGAGAAAAAAATAACATGTGTTATAATAGAGATATATTGGCTATTATTTTGGTGTGCAAAATGAAGGGTTGTCATTCATCTCCTTGAATGTAACAGCACAGCAGCATGGGTGCCGCAGCATCGAGAATTAAATGCCGGCTCCTTGTTCTTTTGACCAAGAATTTGAATATTTATACAAAGTGTAGTTGACTAGTGGTTACGTTTGAAAATTGGGGGATCCGGATTCGGATCCGTCCGATTGATTAGATCCGTCAAACGGTCTGACAGGAGACCTACTCATGTTCGTTAGTTGGGGGCCCATGTTGGAATCAGTGTTTTGAAATTCGGACTAGACTGACCGGTTCAATTGGTTCGACCGGGAACCGGCCATTGATCTGATCCAAAACATCTACATAACCGAATTTCCGGTTTAACTGGTTGGCTGGCAAAAAACTGGGAACCGGCAGTTATATTGGACCACCCGGTTTTCCATAAAAAGTGGGGAAAGAAAATTTAAAAATTTAAACTCTTAACATGAACCTGAAGCTTCGTTTCTCTGATTCATCTCCTTCGACGGCATCAACACTCCTTAAATCAACTTCACTCCTTAAACCAGATTCAGTCTTTTTGATTCTTTTTAACAATCTTCCTCAATCCACATGGACTCTGTTTGACATTACATAAGTTATTAACTTTCATTCGGCGGTCCGACCGGTCAGACTGCTAACCGGTAGCAAATCCGTTTGCTCTGCTTTTAAAACATTGGCTGAAATATTTTAGATGTGAGATGTCATTATGTAATGATAGGAATTATGTGGGATCCACACATTTTTATTTACATGTAATAATTGTGTAATTGGTTATCTAAAGTCCTAAAATTTGGAAATGAGAGACGTTTAATGAAAACATGACAAAAACAAACTTGTAGAATTTTGATTAGTATATAAACTTGGGAAGGTTCTTTTGCAATGATATTTCATCCTCTTTTGATGGGCTTGATGTGGAGCTATCTTCAAATTCTGTTGATAATTTTTTCTTGAAGGCAACCACTCTTTATCTCTAACTTGTGTCTTCACCTTCATCTCTTTGTTTAAAACTCAGAAACGTCTAAAAGACGACCTGACTTTCGATCATGGCCGATTCTTGTGCAGGTCAAAGACAATTACATGCACTCGGAAGGGGCCGACGTAATAGAACATATGATCGATCATCTTCTTTTATAATTTATAGGCGCACGACAACATCATTTTTCGACTCGATCTTTTGGAAGAAGATTATTTATAAATATCGGTGGTGATTTGCCTCTGTGTAAGCCAATGTCACAGAAGTATCAGGTTTTGCTGAACAATTATGAGAAAGTTTTGCGTATTTTTCTCCTCTCTGTACATGCCACTTTCAGTGGATTCATAAATGGATAAATGTTGTGTAAGACCCCATATTTGGATAACAGTGTAATTAACATTATAATAAATATTGTATATCATATGTCAATCTTTTTTTGATTTTATGCTATAATGGTTACTAATTATGTTTATTATTATTTAGTGGATAACAATAGTGTAAGCTTGATATATTAAGTTAAAACTACGTTTGTCTTCCATTAATATATAAATATTTGTTTTTGGATTATCTTTCATTATTCGATTCGAAAGCTAATAGTTATGCATAAAATTTATTTCCGTTAATAATTTAGTTAAAGTGCGTTGATATATAATATGGCTTACTAGGTTTAAGTGGGATTTATTTAACTCAAGTTCTTGAGCTATTAGTTTTAGAGTTTAGAAGTTGTAAGTAGTTGATTGATATTAGTTTATGAGATTAAATTTATTAGAATTAAGATTAAGTTTGATTTTAGAACCTTTGATTACCCATTTATTTTAGTCACTACCTAGTCAATTATTTGAGCACATTTGCTTAGCTAAAATTCAAAACAATCTTTTGATCCACGGATTCAATTTAAATCTTTATTTAATAAGCCTAGATAAAATAGTTTCAAAGTCCAACTATAATATAAATAAACCAAATTCTGAAATCATTTTGCTTACAAAACTTGGTCCAATTTCATTTGTTTTTCTTTTTCTTTTTTTTTTTTTGTTAGAATCAAGGCCAACAATTAAAAGCAACTCATTTCATTAAATGTAGCCCAACTTTGAGTCCAAATGCTACTTATAAGTAGCTAAGTCATGGTGCCCATTTATTTAATTAAGGGTTAATTACAAAAAGTACCCTTGAGGTTGACCTAATTACAAAAAAACTCAGCTATTTTTTGAAATTACAAAAATTCCCGAGGTTTTATTTTGTCTAACAATTAACCCTTTATAAGCAAAAAATTTCAAAATCCCCTTCATATTTATAAAATCATTGCGGATATCCCTTAATTTTAACAATGAATCAAACATCAAAGGTATTTTTGTAATTTTAAAAGTTAGCTAGGTTTTTGTAATTAGGTCAAACCTCTGGGATACTTTTGTAATTATCCCTTTAATTAATATATAGATGGATTGATGACAAGAATCATCATTTTCACACTCATTTCTTACACATTTGGTCTCAACTCTCAAGCAAGAACATGAGCACTCTCATCTCCTCACAGCAACTAGCATCCAATCATTTGATACACTATTAACATCAATTTGAGGGCAAAAAATTTGCAAGGGCCATGAGCTAGAACTCCAATTTGAGGTGAAAGAATTGCTTAATCTTACATGCCGCCTCGGAATTAGTCTGACCAACAATTGTAGTTTCAAATCCTTTAATATCAAATCTCTCCATTTGACAATTCTTGTTTGGATATGATGTCAATTTGTGAAAGGATTAAATCCAGTAGAAAGTTTTTTTCTTTTTATAATTCACTACAAGAAAACAATGAAATTCCAACTGGAAAAAATATGTTGGAATTTGGCCAACTACTGTTGGAATTATCGATTCCAACAGAAAATGCATCGTTGGTAAAATGGCCGTTGGAATGGCAAAATTCCAATGGAAAAATATTCCAACGGTACTTCCAACGTTATTTATCCATTGGAATATTCAACCGTTAGAAAAAACTCCAACATTTTTTCCAACACTAATTCCAACAGAGTTATACAATTGATATTTAGTCCAACGGTATATCCACCGGAATATATATAATCGTTGGAAAAACTCCAATGGTTATTCAAATGGAGTTATACCATTGGAATTTAGTCAAATGGTAATTCCAATGGTATACATCCGTTGAAATATTCAATTATTTTATCTTATTATCTAATATCTTTAACTTTCCAGTAGGCCACCCGTCATCAATTTGTCCCAAGTCAAGCACATTTAACTATGTAGTTTTAATATAATTGACTCCAGAAGAGAAGATATATTTTATCGATATGGATAATACTATTAAATCTTTTAATCCCTATTGAAATTTTCCAATGATATTGAAATTTCCAGTGGTATTTTCCAACAACCTGTTGTAACATTGAAATTTCCGTTGGAATTTAAAAACTCCAACGGAAATTCCAACGATTAATTCCAACATTTTGTTTAACGTTGGAATTTTTGTTGGAATTTTCCAATGATATATTTAGCTATGGAATTTCTGTTGGAATTATTAAAATTCCAATAGTATTTCCAATGGTTTATTCCAACGATTTTATTACTGTAGGAATTACTGTTGGAATTTTCCAGTGGTTTGTTATGGTGTTGAAATTTTCTTTGAAATATTAAATTCCAATGGGAACTCTAACAGTTTATACCAACGATTTTGTTTATGGTTAGAATTCTCATTGGAATTTTCCAACGGTATAATGTAGTATTGGAATTTCCGTTGGAATTTTTAAAATTCCAACAGTTTTCTATTTCGTTGGAATTATTTTGTTGGAATTTGTTTGTTTTCTTGTAGTGATTGTTTTTCACTAAATAATAGAAACATGTAAATTTAAAATAGTTTGTGTGTGTGATAGTAATTTGATCATGGATGCCCTCCGACGCTCAAGTCAATACGTATAGAAAGAATTACCTCTTATACCTGGATGATGGACCTCATGGACTTAGTATAATAAAATGGGCCTCTTGGACTGTAAAAGGCCTTGTGAGCCGATTAGTAATATTCGAACCCAATAATTAACATTCATATGTGAATGATTAAATAATGATATATATATATATATTAATTATAGAAAGCATCCAACATGGGTGACTGATTAAAGCATGATCCCCAACCTATGTGTTATACTCTGTTGTAAAAATCTCCGCCTAACCCCGATTAATCCCCGCCTAGGCGCTAGGCCCCCTTGTCCGCTTACGAATTTTTTTTTCGATTAGGCCCGTCTAATCCCACACAGGTCCTGCCGAACTCCGCCTAGGCTTCGCCTAGGAAATAGGCCCCAATTTGTCGCCTAGCGAGCGTCTAGCGCTTTTTACAACATTGGTATTATATCAAATTGTATTACTTACAAAAGATCATATACAAAAACGAAACCTACACGGCTACACCTTGTTTCCTTGGCGAAGAACATGTGAGAATAGAAGGGACGTCCCATGTAAAAGATTTCTGATTTTTGAAAGAGCAATTTGATATCTCCAATTCCCCAAAATTAGGTTGAGAAACAACATTGTAATTATTTGTAAAGCAGCAGGCAATCAATTTCAATGACGGCATTAGACAATTGGTATTGTTCCAAGACCTGTAGTCTTTTTTCAAATGTCAAACATTCCATAGTAAAGCTGTCAATACACACTTGAGTTTTATCACAGAAACCCCATCGAATGTTACCATTATAATCCCTTAATACCCCACTCAAACCAACTTCATTAACAAGGCCTTTGATGATATAATTAAGTAAAAGAAATGTAATTACGACTTTATTCCAAACAATATTGTAGTTATATAACCACAAGCCTTATAGTTCAAGTGGTGTTGCTTAGTGCTCACCCTTTGCAACTGGATTGAACCCTTGTGGTGTTGCTTAGTGCTTACTCATTGGTCAGGGTTCGAACCATGAGTCTTTAGGTGTGATTGTATATGCTTTTATTTTGAAAATTTTCTTTTTGCTAGAGAATAGTGGTAAAAAAATTTTTTGAAAAAAAAAAGTGAATTTTGAGAATGTGATTGGATGTGAGATGAAAAATTATGATGAAAGTTGATTTGATTTAAAAATAGTAAAATAATAATTGATAGTTAGAAATATGTGAGTGAATGAATAGTGAAATTTGTGGCAAATGTGTAATAATAATTAGTTTTTGCGAAAAAATTTGTGTAGATGTGATTGATAAGAGAAAAATGTGAAAAAGTAAAAGTGATATAATAATATATTTTTAAAAATCTTCATAAACAATTTTGGGCTAAAAAAATTCTCCAATGAACTAAAATGGAAATCCTTCCATATCCAATCGCAAGTTTTTGAAATTTATCACCCCTTCTCCTATCAACGCATTAAAAAAATAACAAAAAATATTGAACTTAAAATACTTAAACTTTAAAATTCTATTTGTATTTTAATAATATTAAATAATTAATATAAATTAGTCAAAGTGTACACTTACATAGTTGAATCTTATGCTTTATCTACTATATAATACAATACAATAAAATTAAATTATTTTTATTTTCTTTTTTAAAAAAATCTTAATAAAACCCTACGATCTTGTTTTAAAGATATATTATGCTTTATCTACTATATAATACAATACAATAAAATTAAATTATTTTTATTTTCTTTTTTAAAAAAATCTTAATAAAACCCTACGATCTTGTTTTAAAGATATATTAGCTCATTTTATAAAAACTATACCAGTAACTTTGAGGATATTTTAAAAGCCTTTTGAAACACTAGATCAGCCATGTTCACATGCTTCTTGGATCAAGAAACAAAATATTTAAGACGTGTGACTTGGAAAATAAATATGAACGGCTGGAAATATGTAATGGCTAATTCTGCCTTTTTATTACTAATACCGAGCAGAACATGTCTGGTCGGCCTTTTTTACTCAGTTTGAATTTTACAAGTTATATAGTCGATTTTTTCTCTTGTCCTTTTCCTAATAAATGTCATCTATTTATACTAATACAACTAGTGGACTAATCATCATTATATTAAGATAATAGTGGGACACTTGTCTTCTCTCTGGCGTGCATGGGGCGCATACTGGCCATGTGTTGAGAGGAGCTTGTTGACTTGTCCCGTTGACTCGTTGACAGATGGCACTATGGTCTGCCACTGGTGTGTTGGATCCACTTAGTGGGAGATTTATTGAGTGGAGCACTTACTGGAATTATTTTTGTTGTAGTGGGCCGAGCTTGGAGGCTTACGTCATCTTCTTACGTCACCCTAGACAGTCTACATCATTTTGGAGGCTTACGTCATCTTCACCTGAATGGCCACATGGATGTGTTTTTGTCCAGCTCGGCTTGGGTATCATCAATGGCCCTCAAACGATTTTGAACTTTAATTGGAAAGAGAAAAATAAGAAGTCAAACGATTTTTAAACTGTTGACAGCTGTCACCTGTCCATCAATGCCTGAAACATCATATTAAATGAGTCCCATGATGATAGACACATGGCATCTCTACGATCTCAAAGCATTTAAACCTGACAGGGGGCATATTTCATTTCAAGATTTATCAACTGACTTGGATAGCTCTAAGCTTGGCTAAGTGCTACTGCAGTTCAGGTGCCTATTGCTCAATTGAATTGTGTAACCGAATCTGTTGGACCATCACGGTGCGGGAAATGTGGGGACGTGACAATTACTCAACTTTTTTGAATTTCGAAAAGATGGGCCCTTTCAACTGGTGCGTTATTTCCGAGGGAAGTTAGACTATAAATATGGGTTTCCTCTTTCATTTTCCACTTCTGCATTCACTCTATACAGACTAACATTTGCAGAGACCGAGCAGAAGATTCAGGTCGGCTTTGAGAACAGAGCTCAAGGATACCTAGGTAACTTTTAAAAAATTTCCTTTCTGTAAATCCTTCATCTGTAAATCCTTCGCCGGAAAGAGAAGCAACTCTGGAAAGTCCCAATATCATCGACGTCTCCAGTTCTAGCCACAGTCCTAATCCAGAGGTCCCTTTGAGTGATCAGTACGTAGTTTTCAACGCCACCCCCATTACAGTGACCCGCGAGGCCAAGTGTACAAGACGCACTTGTCTCCGGAGGAGGAGTCAGGTGAGCAAGCAGAAGCTTCAGACAATCAAGAAGATAACCCAGAAGATTCGACCATGGAACCTGAACGCATGGCCGTGAGGAGGTCGTGGTCTTGGAAGGTACGGCGCGACCATCTGCAGAGGTCCCAAGCATCCGGGAGGAGCATGGTAGCCGGACGTGGTCGAGCGTAGGGATCGAGCCGAGCAGACCGAGGTCACGGCTGGGCTAAGCGGCGAGCCCCTAAGAATACGGGGAGAATGGACCAAGACCGATCAGAACAATCAATTGGGCTTGATGATGTCGCACGAGTTAGAGGCCCTTTATTAGAGGCATCAAATCCCTCCATCTGTCCACTTCTGGTTGTCTGACCATGATGAGGTGCCCGAGCCGCGCCACGGGTGCATTGCTATGTATGCCCCACTGATCTTCAGACGGGCCGAGGTTCCACTTGCCGATGCTAATCACCAAATGGTTTAGGAGGTGGGGCCTCCTTTGTCCCAGTGCATCCGATGACCTGGGGTCTACTGATTGGGCTGCTCGTCCTTTTCTCCCGACAGGGGTATCCACACCCTCATTTTGAAGAGCTGAACGAGCGGGAGGAGGCCATCGAGGTGGTACTATGTACAGACCCAACCCGACTATCCAAATGGGTTGGTTTTGGGCCTTCCACAATCCTTGAAGGAGTTGAAGGATAAATGGTTCTGGACCAGTGGAAACTGGCAGACCCCATGCGAGGATGGAGATTCATTTCTTGCCCCTCCGCTTCAATTCCGATATGATTTTCCTAAGTGTATCTCCGTTCTTTAAATTTCAAGAAAATTTTCTAATCGTTAATTCTTTATTCTTTTTGTGCAGGGAATCGTCCTTCCCAGAGCCGTCTTTTAGCCGACTTCGTGTACTGGCTAGAAAATATCCAAGACTTACCCGAGTAGGACATAAAGATAAAGTTTCTGACTATAGAGGCAGAACTGTCTCGGGCCAACCTGCGTACTAGGTTGCTTGACGAGTCGGAGGCCGAGCATGAGGTATTTTGGGAAGAGCAAGGTGGGGGGAGTCCACCACGAGCAGGGTGGGGTGGAACACCGGTGCTAGAGCCACAACCTACAAGGGTTGAATAAGTTGGGTCGCCTCCGTTAAGGCCTGAGCCCTTAGTCAAGTGCCTCCAATGGCTGAGCAGATCGGGCAGCCGCATTAGACTGAAACCCGAGGTAATCATACTTTCGTAGGTTTTTAATTCCCTTGCATTTTGATATTCCTTATTCTCCTTTTGACATCTTTAATGTTTGTTGCAGGCCCGACAAGGGTGGATAAGGTAGACTGCTGCCCGGGGGACCAGGATGAATACTGGACAGACCGCCGAGACCAAGGAGAAAAGATGGGCTGAAATTCAGTGCAGCAAACGGAAGGCTACAGACGAGCCAGAAGAAGAATAATAGCCTCTCAGGCGGAGAAGAGGGTGGGATTGAGATAAATGAGCCCGGTTAGATTGAAAGGACTGGGCCGACTCCGCGAGTACCTACAATCAATGTCCCTTTGGGAGACATCGAATGAAGCCCGACGGCGGGCATTCTCGGATGACTTGGGGCATGAAGGGCATTTTATCCCTCCAAACCTTGGCGGGGAGGAGGAGGCTTGTAAAGGCATGGCCTATGAGGCCTCAATGGTTTGTTGAGTTTGCCAAGTGATCAAGGCCCGATCGAGCATGTGGCGGATTGCCTCGAGGCGGTCGGGCAAAGACGGGGGCGTGCGGCTGGGCCTAGACTACCAGGATTGAGCAGTTCTGCACGGAAACCGGGTGGGAAGAGAAGGTCCAATACGCCATGGGGTTATCTGGCCGAATCATAGGCACCCTATGGCATATGATTGGGCAAGGGTGCGACCTTGAAAGACGACATGCCGACTTGCAGGACGCGCCCACGCCACTCTGCACGGGATTTAGGAGTCCCTGGTGTCTCGGACTAAGGAGGCCATGGTGGCGACTAATACTGCAAGAAGGTCCACCAAGTATGCCATAGCCACTCGGGATAAGGCGGAAAAAGCTGAGGAAGAGCTTCGCTAGGAGGTTGTGGAGCTGAGGAAGGCGGTGGCCACGCACTGGGGGGAGTTGGTGAGGCGAGAGGCTGAGATCCGGAGGGAGATGGAGGAGGCCTTCAAGAAACAGTTGGAGGAGGCTTGGGTGGAGGTAGTGTGGGTCTATAAATGGTCGGGGGAGTATGCATTCATGCTGACCTACGGGCATACGACCAGTGTCGAAGGTATTCTTGAAAGCCTCAAGAAGGGCAAGACCGTGGCCGATCTGGAGGGGGAGCTTGATGCCCTGAATGCTGACTTAGAAGTGCTTCGTCCTCAGTACCCGGGCACTATTTCCGAGCGGGATGCCCCTCCTGCCAATGACAACGGGGAAGAAGTGGCCTCTAGTGGTCCGACCCAGGCTTCTGCTCCTGGTGCAACCCAACCTCCCACTCCGTAGAATGTTCTATTTTTTTTCTTTTTGCTTTTGATGTAATCGGCCTTGGGCTCCCATGTACATACTCTTGTTTTTTATGAAATTTCCCTTTAGTCGCCTTTTCACATTATTTTTTCATAAATGTTTCCAAGTGTTGGGCTCGGCATATTTGTCGAGCACAAAGATACATGAATTAGATGCTTGACTTTAAGTTGATATGCAGAAATATTTGAGTAAATTTTTTCTAAGTGTTGTGCTCAGGGCTAGGCCGAGTCTTGTTTGTGGCGAGCTCGATGCTAGGTCGCGTTTTGAAAATAGTTACTTATGACGTGCTCGGATCTAGGCCGAGACGTAAAGTAAAGTTGTATGCTGTGCTCGGGGCTTGGCCGAGACGAGTAAAGTTTAAGACATATGATTTTTGCTCGGAAATTTTGAACTTTATTGATAATATTTTTTTAGATAGGACATATTCCATGGGTGATTGAACTTTTCCCCACTCAAGATCTTTCATTCTTAGCAAAGTTATTATCATGGAAGCAAATTTGACATGCATTCCTATGTTCACTGTTGAAGAATTTGATGACTGGAAGATTCGTATGCAGGCTCATCTATCTGCTTTACATGATGAAATGTGGCTAGTGATAGAGGATGGGCCACTACAAATACTTAAGGTGAACACAGCTGTAAGGGTAGCAACTGTAATAGCAGAAGCGGCTTAAGAAAGACCAACCATGGTTGAAAAGCCAAGGACTGAGTGGACTAACGTTGACAGAAAGAGATACAACTTGGACAATGTGGCCAAGGACATACTCTACAAGACACTGGACAAAGCAATGTTCAATAAAGTTAAATCTTGCAAATCTGCAAAAGAAATCTGGGATAAACTAACTTTAATTTGGGAAGGATCTGAGCAAATTAAAGAATAAATTGTCTGTTGCTGTACAAAAATTTGAAAATTTTAAAATACTTGCAGGTGAAACCTTGGATCAACTGGATGCCATATTCACCGAAATCACAAATGAGCTATCAGCACTTGGGAAAGAATACACACAAAAGGAAATGCGTATGAATATTTTGAGAAGCCTCCCAGCTAAATGGGAAATGAAGGTCATGGTCCTGAGACATTCAATGAACCTAACAACAACATCCAATCATGAGATGTTCTCAGATCTCTAAGCCTATGAGTTTGAGCTGAGAAGAAAAGAGCAAGAGGGGACAGCTGTACCCAAGACAGCTGCACTTATAGTCAAGGATGGAAAGAGAGCTGAAGTTAAGGAAGCCATAGACCATGAGAAATAAGGGTGAAACCTCCCGAAGACATTCAGCACCCTCTAAGTCAAGGGAAGATAGGCCACCCAAGAGAGCTGAGCATCAAAGGGTTGAATATCAGAGAGTTGATAACCCAAGAACAGAAAGAGCTGATCAAAGAGCTGAGAACCTATGTTGGAATTGTAGACAACCAGGACATTTTATAGTTGACTGTTCCTATCCACCAGTCAACAAATACAGGAATGAAGAAGAAATAAAAGTCTTCAGAGAAAGAAGACAGGAAAAGAAGAAAGCCAAGTTGGCTGTTGAGACTGCTGAGACAGCTAAGTCTAAAGAAGCAACAGACTCAGAAGTAGTGAAGCCGACTACTCAAGTGATTCTGAAGAAGAAGCCATGATCTACATTATGGCTAAAGAACAAGATCAACCAGACCAAGAAGATGAGGTACACTCTAACTCATCACATTCAGATTCAGGTGATAGTGATTGTGACACACACACTTCATCACCCACTGATCTTTATGATTCATTAGGTAAAATAATGAAAGACTTTGAGCACATTAAATCCTCACACACACTTTTAAATGAGGAAAACAGCCAATCAAGAGCCAAAACTCGCAGCTGACTAAGAAGCTGAGTACTCTAAGTCACATAGCTGATGAAAAGAATGTGGAGATAAGACATGCATAGGATTCAATTCTTTTGTGCACAGTCAAACTCCAAGAGTGATTTTGGAAAAAATGATCTTCTAGCAATGAAGCATCTCAAAAACCCAAAATACCAAATGTTGCACCCACATTCATCCCAAAGCACAATCACAAACAAACTGGCCTTGGATATAAAGGGAAAGGAAAAATGACCAATTGAGCATGTTTGAGAGGGCAGAGAAGAAATCCAGCAGATTTCCTCAGCAAACTCCAAATAGAAAGTACTCTATAAAGAACAAACAGAACTACTAAAAATCCCAGAAGTTTCATCACAGAAACACATATGTTGGGGAATGGTAGAAACTATCCAAGCCAAGCCGATTGGAACAATGTGAAAAATCAAAGAAAGACCAATGGAATACAAGCCTAGATGGCAAAGACCTAAACCTCAACAAAGGTCATTCCAAAGGCAAAAGAGCTATTATCAGCACACATATGCACCCAAGCCCTACACTCAAAAATATCACAACTACCCAAAGAAGGCAATTGCTAAAACACACACACACACATGCATACAAAAAAAGAGACAAATTGTATGAACCTAAAGCCCCCAAGCAATTTGCCAAAGTGAATTATGATTATGACACGGATAGATTGCAACCTCTTAGTGAGTCAAGTCATTTGGCTATAAGTTGGTTGGATCATCTTCAAAGACTAATCCTCAGACCCAGGCAAATATGGGTACCTAAAAACTAATTTCCTTGATTGCGGAGTTCAAGGAACAAAATGAAAGTGCCAAGGAACCTGGTACATGGATAGTGGGTCGTTTCTAGACACATGATAGGGAACAAGAAGAACTCCGTCAAGATTTAAGGAGATTAGAGGTGCAAAAGTCATATTTGGAGGAAATGAAGATCCAGGGGAAATCAAAGACACTGGATCCATCAAGAAGAATGGATTAGAAATCACGGATGTTGCTTATGTTGAAGGCCTCAACTTCAACATGTTAAGCATCGACCAACTCTGTGACAAGGGCTACAATGTTGGATTCAATATTGGAGTGTGCCATATCAAAGATACCGAATCAAATGAAATAGTGTTGCAAGGATCAAGACAAGAATATGTATGTAGTAGATTGGTCTACCGCCACACCAAGCACTTGTCTCATTAGCAAAGAGCACAACCGAATCAAGTTGGTCGGGCACAAGAAGGTTCGAGTCATCCGAATTTCAAGACAATTAATAAGCTTGCAAGGAGTCATCTTGTGGAAAGATTGTCGGACTTCGAAGTACAAGAAAGAAAGTGTATGTGATGCATGCCATATGGGAAAGCAAATAAAATCTTCATTCAAGGATAAGCCTAGTCCTTCTTCAACAAGGATATTTCATCTGCATGCATATGGATCCATTTGGTCCAAATTGAACCACCCGCATAAGTGGAAAGAAATACACCCTGGTAGTGGTGGATGATTACTCAAGATATACATGGACAATATTCATGTGCAAAAAGAAGGAAACTTTGCGAAGTTACCTCAACTCGATGAAAAGAGTTCAAAATGAAAAGATCCAAACCATTATAATGATAAGATGTGATAGAGGAACCGAGTTTGTCAATGGGATAATAACTCAATATTGTGTTGAAAATGGTATTGCTCACGAGTTATCTCGCAAAGAAGAACACCACAAAGCGTGAGAATGGAGTAGGCTGAAAGAAGAAAGCAGAACTCTCGAGAAGTGCAAGAACCATGTTAGTGGTCGGATTGCTAAGAGATTTTGGGGTCAAGCCATTAACACATCATGATATACTCAAAATAGATGCATGATTAACAGGAAACTAACCAAGACTCCCTATGAAATCTGGAAGTAAATGTTTCATCCACAACAATGGCAAGGATAATTTGAAGGCTTTTGATGCTAAAGCTGATGAAGGTATCTTTTTGGGATACTCAGCTTAAAGTAAAGCCTGTAGAGTGCTACACAAAAGGACTATGGTTACAGAAGAGTCCATCCATGTGGTTTTTGATGAACCTAATGTGAATGGATAAGACATTGAAGAGTTAGCTGATAAGCTGAATCAGCCAACTATACAGAAGAGTCCTTATGTTGAAGCTGAAGTAAGAGCAATCAATCAAGATGAAGATGAGATAGTTGAATCTCAAAGACAGCTGGAAAACCTGTTGCTGAATGATGATGAAAGAGTTGTTCAAGACAATGTAGCTGCGAGACAACCGAATCCAGCTGATTTACTCCAACCTGATGTAAGATGGCTGAGAGACCATCCCCCAGAGTTAGTCATTGGAGATATTAGAGATGGTGTAAGAACCAGATCCAGAGCTCAGCAAGAAGCGATGTTCACTTGTTTTATTTTCCAAATAGAGCCAAAAGATGTGTCTCAAGCATTGGATGACACACATTGGATTCAAGCCATGCAAGAAGAGCTGAATCAGTTTGAAAGGAACAAAGTATGGGAATTGGTGCAAAAACCAACCCATCAAAATGTTATTGGCATAAAATGGGTTTTCAGAAACAAGATAAATGAGGAAGGATCTGTGGTAAGAAACAAAGCAAGATTGGTAGCCAAAGGGTATTGCCAAGAAGAGGGAATATATTTTGATGAAACATTCGCTCCTGTTGCAAGATTAGAAGCAATAAGGATGTTTCTTGCCTATGCTGCATACAAGAACTTCACTGTATATCAAATGGATGTGAAAAGTGCATTTCTAAATGGACTGCTAGAGGAAAAAGTCTATGTTGAGCAACCTCTAGGTTTTGAGCAGAAGACTATTGGAGATAAGGTGTACATGCTCAAGAAAGCATTATATAGATTGAAACAAGCACCAAGAGCTTGGTATGATACGTTGTCTCAATTTCTGACTGACAATGGATTCACCAAAGGCAAGGAGGACAGAACACTCTTCAGAATTCAAGATGGAGAGACTATACTGCTTGTTCAAATATATGTGGATGATATCATTTTTGGATCCACAAATAAAGACCTGTGTGATAAGTTCTCAAACCTCATGCAAGGCAAGTTTGAGATGAGCATGATGGGAGAGCTGACTTTCTTCCTAGGACTTCAAGTTAAGCAATTGAAGGATGGAACCTTCATAAGTCAAACAAAGTACACAAAGATTTAATGAATAAATTCGGTATGGAAGAGAAGTCTTCAGTGAAAATACTAATGAACACATCAGTAGAGATGGATATGGATGCATGGTAAGGTCAGATCAAACAAGATATAGAGCACTTAGAGGGTGTTTGGCCGAGCTTATAAGCTCTTAAAATGTGTTTGGTAATTTTTTTCCAAAAGAGCTTATAAGCTCTAAAAATAAGTTGTTGTCGAGAGCTTATAAGCTCCTAAAAAAGTACCTCCACCCCAACTTTTTTTTAAAAGAGCTTATAAGCTCCTTATTTTAAACATTCAAAAAACAAAAATATACTTAATAATTTTATAAGATATAAAAATAACTTATAACTCAACTATCTTATTTTATCCAAACACTCTGACAGCTTATTTTTAAAATAAGATCTAACATCTTATAAGCTCCTAAAACAACTTATCGGATGTAGGAGCTTATAAGATGTTTTAAATAAGCTTAGCCAAACACCCTCTTATTAAATCATTGCTCTCTTACTTAATGACCACAGAATACATCACCTTTGCGGTAGAGTGTATGTGCACGATTTCAATCAAGGCCAAAGGAGAGCCACATGACTACAACTAAGAGAATCCTAAGATATTTGAAGGGATGCCAGGAAGTTGGATTATGGTATCCAAAGGAAGGTGGATTCAAGCTTATTGGTTATTCAGACTGTGGCTATGCTAGATGTAGAATCGACAGAAAGAGTACTTCGGGTATATGTCAAATGCTTGAAAACAGATTGGTTTCCTGGTTTAGTAAGAAGCAAAACTCAATAGCCACATCCACAGCTGAAGCAGAGTACTTAGCTACGGGCATCTGTTGTGCCCAAGTCTTATGGATGAGACAACAACCGAGAGATTATGAGATTGAAGAAAAAGAGATTCCAATTATGTGTGATAACACAAGTGCTATTGCAATCACTCAGATTCCCGTGTTGCATTCAAGAACAAAGCACATTGATATCAGATATCATTTTATAAGAGATCATGTTGAAAAGAAAGACATCACTTTGGAATATATCTCAACTGATAAGCAGTTAGCTGACATTTTCACCAAGCCTCTATGTGAATCAAGATTTGAAGAGATTAAGAATGAGCTAGGGTTAATTGAGCTGAGTTGACACTCAGAAGACTCAATCAGAAGAGATGGAAGATGAAAATATGAAAATTGAACAAGTTTCACTAATCAACCATCTGAAACAGCTATGTCGAAAAGTCAGTTGTATCGAGTTAGCTGACAGCTGAGTCGCTTAATGAAAGGAGAGAAGCAGAGTTAAGTCATTTTTGAAATAAGCTGAGTCATTTATGAGCTAAGTGACAAAAACGCAGTTGTTTTTTACGAGCGGGAATGTTTTTAAGGATGACGTCAGCATAATAATGACGGGTACAATCAAAAGCTGCACAGTAAGCATATGATTGGATATAAATGCTGCCGCATTAAATGCGAGGAAAATGCGGTTTGACATGCTAAATCTGAACCGTCGATCTCGATCAAATTTCAAAAACCAAATACATGTCCTTTCATAACCCTTATATATACATTTTTCCAGCTTTCTCTCTCTCATTCAGAAACTGTTCATCTTCAAGCAAAAAGAAAGCAATTTTTTTTTCTCTCTCGAAAACCCTAAGTGTCCTCAAGCAAGTTCGTCAAGTTTTAATTGGTGAAAATTTCTGAAAATGGCACCGAAGTTTGATTTTGTTAAACTCTCTAAGCAAATCCACTCAGGATCATCAGTGGATTTCGAAGGTATGGTGAAGCAGGGTTCTGATGAAACCCTTGTCAAGAAAATCACTGAAATGCTAGAAAAGTCAGGTCTCAAGGCTTTTCTGACTTTGGAATACTCGCATAGCTATCTCAAGGAGGTGGCGATGTTCTATGTAAATGCGAAAGTGCAGGACGAAGGAATCAAGTCTTCTGTCCACCACAAGGACATAATGATAAATGCTAAGGACCTTGCGGAGCACTGCTTGTTGCCGTCGGAAGGCATGAAAGAGATTAATGAAGCTGATGTTGATTTGGCTGCTACGTGGAAATGTAGCCAAACCGGAGTGTGCTGCTAAGGTGGTCTACATAGCTGATAAGAAGCTGCTGAAGGACAACTATCATAAGTTGATGGATGCCGTCTCAAAGTGTGTAGACATGAAGTTTGGAAGCTTTAATCAGCTGTCCAAGACAAAGCTGATCGTCATGGCTGCGATCATGCAGGGCAACAAAGTCAACTGGGCTGAGTTTGTGTACAGCAGACTCTGCCTAAATGTCATGAATAAGTTATTCAGGGAAGACGAATCCTTTGGAGGATCTCTTGGATATGGCCTCGTGATTGGCCACTTGATGGAAGTGAAGGGTATTCCCCTTCGACATGGAAAACCCTTCCATGTCAACAAGAAGATGTTCAGGGCGAACCTCTCTGGAGCCTAGAAGAGAGCCCACGCAGAGAATGCGAGAACAAGTGAGGGGGAATCAGCTGAACTCGAGGACACAACTGCCACCCCTCCACCAAAGAAGAAAGCTGCCCCTGCAGCTAAGAAAAAGGATGCACCTGCCCGTGGAACCGAGTCGCCTACCCATGCAGCCGAGTCTCCTGCTCCTGTAGCCGATGCTGAGAAGGAACCCCAAATCCCTTCTCTAGCCATACAAAAGAAGAGGACTGCCAAGTCAAGGAAGGCATCTCTCTCCAAGAAAGATGCCCCGGCCTCTGCCGCCAAAGATTCAGAAGAACCAGAAGTCCCTCTGGTTCTGACCAAAAGAAGAAGAATTTTCAAGCAATCAGAGCTTCAAAAGAGAGCTGAAATTGCCATTCAGCTGGAATCACAAGTTGAGACTGCCGGTAATCTAGAAGAGCAGTCTCCCGAAGTCATTGATGTACCTGCCAAATCTGCTGAGGAGATCAAGCAGAGGCTCATCAAGACTCACCAAGGCGACAAATTTTGAGGAGGAAAAGCAGCAGAGACAAATGAACATCATGTTGAAAAGGTTGTCTCTCCACCTACCTCTGATGCTGCTGAAGGAGAGGAGCAGTAGAGTATCTTGCCTTCAATCCCAGAAAAGGAAGGACAAGAAGAAGAAGAAGATGATGATGTTGTCATGTATTCTCCTCTGTATCTAGATATCCAGAGACGTCTTAGCGAATGGAGAGCATGGAAACTTGATCACTCAAGGGCGCAGTTCGCTCACCCTGAGTATATTGAAGAAGAAGAGGAATTGCTGCAATTTCTCGATGTTGCCACAGTACGACAGACCCTTGATGAAGAAAATTGCATGAATATTCTTCGAATCATCAAGGAAGAAGAGAAAGAAAAGGCAGCCGAGGAAGCCCGTGTCCTAGAAAAGGCCAAGATGTGTGAATTCACAAACTCTCCCTCTCACACTCACACACATCTACACATATACTCAAAAAGTGATGAGGAACCCATTGCTGCATCAGAGAAGTCAGATGATAGGTGTGAGTTTTACATGTATTTTGAGGCATATTTCTGGCTATAATGATGGGTAAACATGCACATACTCGCGTTAAATGTTACATATTCACTCATGGTGGAAAAGATATTACACTTTGCTTGTTTTGTAGGAATTTCATGATATTTGAAGCAAATTGAATACGAATACGAGGATAGCAAAGTGGAAACACGGCGAATTGAGTGAGTATACGAAAAGTGAAGCCAAAAAGAGCGAAAGATGAGCGTCTAAGGAAAAGACAGGGAGCGCACGGGTTGGGCGTGCCTCAGGCACCACCCGTGCACCCCTGAATGAAGAAAATTTGAGCCTCTGCATGGCGCACGGGTAGCCCGCGCACCGACGCATGACCCGTGCGCCCGACAGAGAATGGATGATTTCAACGGGATGGCGCACGGGTAGACCGTGCTCCTACGCACCACCCGTGCGCTCTCAGAGACGGATGATTTCAACAGGGGCGCACGGGTAGCCCGTGCTCGACGCACCACCGTGTGTCTGCAAGCTGAATCCCATAACTGCAACATTATGCCCTAAACTCAAAGGTGGGTATAAAAAGGCTTTTTGGGGGCACACAAGGATATATTCTGGCATTTTTGGGATCTACAACACAAGACAAGAGTCTATTCTTGGAAGAAGACATCAAGGAGACAATCGGGTTGCATCGGAGCTTGAGGAACGGAGATACATCGAGAGATTGTCGACTTTCCTAAGTTTTTCTTGCTTCTCTTTTAGTTTCAATCTTTCATTTACATTTGTAATGGCTTTGAACAATTTGTTTATGAGTTGTTTAGAAATCATGTGTAGCTAAACTCTTGAGATTTCCTAAGGGTTTTGAAGTAGATTAATGAACTCTTGTTGGATGTTTTAATCTTAGTTGAAGTTATTATCTTGAAGCCTATTTGAGTATTTGGAGCTTATTCTTGTTTTATCATTGATCAATGATTTAACTTGTTTGATATATTGATTCATAATTCGAAAGATGAGTTTCAATATTAGATCTTGAATACTCGACACAAATATTTGCATGAACGAGAGGTTTGTAAATATTTGTGAGGATATTTGATCTTTTAAACTTTTGGGAGTTGAATGCTTCATGTTGAGTAGAGATGCTAGCATAAGTATTTCAATCTACGTTTTATATGCATCTCGAGAGGGAGGATAAAATAGCTTTGTGATCGTCTTATAGGAATATTGATAATAACGTGGCTTGATTAAATCGAATAACAAGAGGATTATTAATCAAAACCTTAACTCGGAAATCCATTTCATTATCTTGATACTTTTATCATTTGTATTATCTTAATCTTGTGTTTTAGTGATTTAAATTGTCTTAATCTCAATACAACAATCATCCAATATCGATCGTCTAAATAAAAATAAGATTATCTTAGATCAATACTTAGCATATTAATTTATTAGTCTCCGTGGATACGACCTTGCTTACCCTATTCTATAAACTACACCGTACACTTGCGGTGGAGCTAAAAATAAGGCGAACATCAGACATGCAACAAGCAATGAGAGAATCCAGGCAGTTGTATGAGCAACAATTATTTGAAGGACCAGGAGAGTCGTCTCAATCTCTCCTGCAAATTGACCCTTTGGGAGTAGTGCAGCAGATTGACACAGACATTGCTACAACTACGTCCCTGGTACTTTCGGAGGATGGGTCCAAGGGACTTGGCAATGAAACTGGGATCTTGGGCACCCAAGTTGAGCCAACCCCTGATGAAGGTGTTTTACCACCTGCCCCAGCGGCTGAGCACTCAATGAAAGAAGTCGCGAGTCAGGAGAAGAGCGACCCCACCTTTCGTCACTCAGCTGGTGCGCCAGTTGAGGGGGAAACTCACTCCACTGCAGTAGGGTCGGAGGATGCTGCAGATGACTCTCTTTTGAAGAAAGGTGACGAAGTGGAAACTGAGAAAGAACCACAGCAGAGTGACATTAACAAAGCTCGGACAGTTGAGTCTGTCCCAGCTGAAATGTCAGCTGCTATGAAGGCTAATGACACTGTTCTTACAGTTGAGGCACATGATGGAAATGCCCCAGGAGTTAACACTCTGGGTAGTGAAAGTACAATCCTAGGGGTTGAGACTCCTATGGATGCTATGGTCCAAGACCCTAAGACAGCTGCGACTGTTGAAGGGAATATTGAAGGCCTCGCTGCATTTGAGACTGCTGGAGGTAGTGAAGGCCCAAGGGAGGTTGAGACTTCCCTGGGTAAAGTTCAAGAGACACGAACATTCCTCATGTTCAAAGCATCAAATAGAAGAGGAGATAAGTGCACTTCATGACTCCCAGAGAACTTAGACACATCATTCTTGGGGTCCAAGATGAAGTCGTGTCCACTCCTCTGCGCTTGCATCCAATCAGC
Source organism: Rehmannia glutinosa (assembly GCA_016081115.2). NCBI lineage: Eukaryota > Viridiplantae > Streptophyta > Magnoliopsida > Lamiales > Orobanchaceae > Rehmannia > Rehmannia glutinosa. The sequence goes on along the minus strand of JABTTQ020003402.1, from coordinate 334,756 downwards.
ACCCGGATGAGGATGTTCTCAAAACCACGAGTCAGCTAAGTGATAAAGCTGCTCGTCAGAAATTTAATTTCGATGATGAGCTAAGCCCACATATCTCATCATCATCCGATGATGCTGATGATGCAATAGAGGAACCAGTTATTCACTTAGAAAAATCCACTGAGACCAAGACATTGTTAAGACAAAGGGCTCGATCAATCGGGAAAATATCTCAATCAGCTTTGCCGGTGAGACACGATCCCATCACAAGCAGCTCCCACAAACAACAAAGAATTACTACTCAAGCTCACACAGTGCTCCCACAACCGTGACCACTACCGACGAAGTTGTCGCAAATGAGGTGCGAAGAGTCAATCATCACAGGCAAAACCCTCACAACCAATCCCATATGTGAGTGATGATGCCTTTCCAAAGGTATTCCCTTTCACACCGATCCTACCAGACTTGGAGGAAGAGACCCCTGCTGACCAACATAGATTCATCGTGAGAGAAGATCCAATCATCCCTACTGACACAATTGTTCCAAATAGAGTTCAACTTTGTCAAGAGTGGTCTGCACAATCAAGTGACACAAATGAATTTCGTGAAATCTTCAAGAAGATCTGTGAAGAGATTGAGAAGATCGAAAGACATCAGGCCTCACTCGACTTAATACTGGACAACAGGGATGCTACCCTCGCAGCAGACTTGAGAGGGATAGTGGTGCGAATCCGCGAATGGTCTCAATAGCAATCTGCCATGAAAATCGAGCAAGTTCATTATTTTAAGGCACTGTATGGCAGAATGCTTGTCTGGATGGCTGACAATGCTGATTTGAAGCAAAGATGCAGGCGTATATTGAAAGGTTGCATGCTTCTCACAAAACAGAAATGGAGCTACTGCGTGAATTTTAGAGAAAAGAAGTTATGCGACTTGAGGAGACTATTAATGCAAAATTCAGCCTCCTCATGACTGAAATGAAAATAGTGGCAGCCGAGTCCAAAGCCACTCGCTCAGAATTTCGCATAGCTTACGCAGCAACAGACTCCAAATAGAATTCCGCGCTCAGCGGACTCGACTTTATGCTCGTATGCATGTTTCTATTAGGGTCCCTCTTTCCTTTGATGATGCCAAAAAGGGGGAAGAGGACTACTTAAGGAAGTTGAAAGAAGAGAAGTTGAAGGAATCTGAAGCTGAGAAGAAGGAAAAAGCAGCTGAGGGGGAAGGCTCCAAAGATTTAACCTTGATGATAGCTGAAACCCCCCAGCAAGGTCAAGTCACAGCCTCCATCATGAGCAAATTCCCTGTAACCCTGCCAATGGGACACTCCGCTGTGCCAATAACAGAAAGAAGGAAGATCATTGAAGCAGAAATTGAAGAGTTCTCTAAAAAACAAGAAGCTCATGTTCAGAAGATCTTAAAAGAGCACGGTAGACTCCCAACTGAATTAAGCAAGGCTCTAATTGACCCTCCTAGTGAATTAATGCATCTTGGTGGATTTGAGCCTAGATCCATGGAAGAATTCAAAACACTGGAAGCTGAAGGCTACTTCAAGGGACTCCTCTAACCAAGGCATGGGATCTATACTTGGGAAAAAGAATGGAGATATGCAAGACAAACGAGAAACAACAAAGCTCTAGCAGACACTCACCAGGAAATTCCAAAGCTCTGCAGAGACACTCTTAGAGAAAGAGGAGCTGAGTCAGGAAAGGAGCGAAAAAGAGACATTGTGTATTGGACTGGGCACGATCATTTGACAAATTTAGAAGATCAACGCAAAATTGAAGAAGCCAAAAGAAGAATGGCAGCAGAAAGTGCCAAAGCCCAATGCGAATGGGAGAAAAGGCAGAAAAGAGATGACCCTGCTGCAAAAAGAGCTTACGAAAAGAAAAAGAAGGAAGAAGAAAAGAAGAAGAGAGAAAAAGAAGATAAAAAGAGAAAAAGAGCTGATGACTTTGACAAAGTCAAGAGGAAAGAAGAGGCAATGGGCGATGAAGTGTTGCTGCGAACCCTTCATGTACTTTACTTATGTAAATACATTCATGTAAGTCATCCGTATACTTAGTGAAGTTTTACGTAATTTTTCACTTTGTATTTGTATCCTAGCATAGATGTCTGTATTTTGCTTTGATATAGAATGCCCTAATACTAAATGTAAATAGCTGTGTAAAGGATAAGAATGCTATGATCAATAAAATGATCAATTCTATGCATACATTCTTTGTTCTTGCATTGTATGTATGTATCTTTGTCGTTTATATTTTCTTGAATGCATTGTATGTATGTATCTTTGCTTATATATTTTTCTTGAATGTTTTTAAGTTTTGGCATCATCAAAAAGGGGAAATTGTTGGGAAATTTATTTTATAGATTTTGATGAATGCCATGTAAAACTTAAACTAGAAAGTTGGCACCCCATTTTCCTTGTAATTTTCATTGTAATAGATAGAATGGGAAAAGCCGAGTCAAGTCACTATGCCTGGAAATACAAGAGGTCAATCAAGATCGAAATGAAGACTCATTGTGGAACAAATTGAGTATGGCCAAGATAGAAGATGAAGAACTCGATCAAGATGTATCACCGAGGAACAATCGTGTAAAGAGTCGGTCAAAGTCAACTCAAGAAGCCAAGTCTCAAGTTGAAGTGACGGATGAGTCTTCCAATGATTGGAGCGACTCAAGTCACCTGGGAAAAAAGCAAAGACAAGAGGAGTTAATCGAAATGAATCCGTTGCCTGTACGTAAGTCAAGAACAATACTTAAATAAGTAATACTTCCATGTTTGCCAGGTCTTAAAGTGCTTATCCTAAGCGTGCAAAAGGAATAAACCAACGGGAAGCACTACACCGTGTCGAACCGAAAAAGTCGCACATTCATTTAATACGAGGATATGTCTACATCTCAAGATTGAGGACCAAGAAAAGACAAGCCAACGAACACAAGTGACTTTTTGAAATCAAATCTCTCTTCAACGAGCGATTTTTGAAAGTTCACTATAAAAGGTGAGGAAATTCATTGAGAAAAAAGGTAACCTTGCACACCGAAAAATCAAGCATTATTCAACCCGTTAACTCCGCAAAAATTCTCAAAGATATTCAAGCAAATCCTCAATCCACGAAACTCGAAGGAAATCGATCCAACACAAGTCGTGAAGGAAAGACAACTTCAAATCAAGTTGAAGAGGAAACTTTTGAAGAATCAAAAGGGTCTACCATCCAAGGAGGATTGTAGGAAGGTTCAAGGTAGAACCAAGATCAAGTTATTGGAGGGCTTCGTGATCAAATCCAAGAGCTTGAGAAAGTGAGTCAAGAGTAGCAAGGTAGTCCGCCTGTGAAGAAGTTCGAGTCGGAAGAGAGGCTTTGTGTGACCAAGGTCGTCTCTAGACGCTCACCACTCAGAACCGATCTGTTACTAAGTGGATTCCTCCAGAATTGGAGAAGAGAGGATTAGAAGAATTACCCCATCTTCGAACCTCTATAAAAATTAACCGTGTCATTTATTTTTCAGCACATTTACATTTTCTGCATACTTACTTTATATCTGTTGATAAACTTATTTGCTATCCAACTGATTAATAACCAAGAGCTAAAATCAAGTGTTAAAACAAGTCTAAAACAAATTAAAGGGTGTTAAGTCTTCCGATAAAACCAACACGACCAAGTTAAGGTTCGGTTAAACAATCGAGTTATTCTATCAACGGCTCTATCGAGTCGTGACCGCTAACTCGTTGAATAACCAACTTAGCTATCCCTCAGGACTTAATTTTTGTGTTAACTCTGTTATATTTTAAAAGGACTAAAATCGAAAAGTTAGTAAGGTTTATTCAACCCCCCTTCTAAACCTTACTCACACCCCTTGGGACCTACAAGACGCATCTTGCTTCAAAGGCTGCCAATAGTACCCTTATCGAATCAGCTTGTATGCTAATGTCTGGCCCCTTGCATGATTCCCACATATTCCTTCATGCACTTCACGGAGAGCGTAGTCAGCGTCGGCTTCTGATAAGCACCTCAGCAGTGGGACCAAGTACCCACATTTGTATAGGACCCCGTCTACTATGGTGTACCGAGCTGCCTGCATTCTTAATGTTCTGGCCTCGACCTTGTTTTCTGGTTGAATTCCATGCTCCAAGTACTAAATGATGGGCGTCATCCATGTCGGCTCGACATCTTCGCTAGCATTTATCTTCTTCGTGTGTAATGAAGGGGAAGATATGTGTGTAACAATTACGTCTTCAATTAGGCGGTGTATCACTTCCGCCTCAAACTGAGAAAGTCAGCTTCTTGCCAGCTCCAAATACTGTGTTATCTTTGATTCCTTTGCTTCATAATCCCCGTTGATCTGGTTGACTACTAACTGGGAGTCAGTGTGAACGAGCAGTCTTTTCAAACCCATCGAAGCTGCCATCTCCAGACCTGTTATTAAAGCTTCATACTCAGCCTCATTATTTGTCATCGGGAACTGGAACTGTACGGCCGAGAAGTAGCTCTTGTGTTTTGGATTGATTATCACAATCCCACCCCTAATCAGTCTGCGGTGGAAGAGCAGTCGATAAATAATTTCCACACTTGTTCTTTGATGATGTCCAGTTGAATCGACGGGATGAACTCTGCTATGAAGTCCGCCAGTGCCTGTCCCTTGATACGAGATTTCGAATTAGCTGAGCTCCACGGCCCATTTGATCATCCGACCAGAAGTGTCTGGTCGGTGTATAACTTGCTTTAAAGGATAGTTTGTTAAGACTATGATCTTGTGTTCCAAAAAATATGGCCTTAGCTTCCGTGCCGAGATAACTAATGCATATACCAACTTTTCCATTAGAGGATGTCGCAGTTCGGCGTCGTGCAAGGATTGACTGATGTAATAGACTGGATGTTGAATTGAGTTATCCAGTCGGATGAGTACCGAGCTGACGGCATATTCAGAAACTGTGAGATACAAGTACAAGTGTTTGCCCCGACTCGGTTTCTGTAGAACAGGGACGGATGCCCAATGCTGTTTCAGTGATTCAAATGTTGCCTATGTCTGCTCGGTCCATTCGAAATCCTTGTTTTTCGTGATTATCTCAAAGAATGGTTTACATTTATCTATTGATCTCGATACGAACCTATTTAAAACGGCTAGGCGCTCGGTTAAACTTTGAACTTTTTTAACAGAATTAGGGGACTCCAGGTCAATTATGGCTTTGATTTTATCAGGATTGGCTTTAATTCCCCTCTGACTGACCATGTATCCTAAAAATTTACCCGAGTTTTTGGATTTAACATCATCTTATACTCGTGTAAAAATGTAAACATTTCATTAAGATCGGAAATGTGGTCGTCAACATACAAGGATTTTACAAGCATATCATCTACATTGACCTCCATTGTATGCCCTATCAACTTCTCAAACATTCTATTGACTAACCTTTGATAGGACGCCCCTGCATTCTTCAAGCCAAACGACATCATTTTGTATCAATACACGCCCCGAGCTGAGTAGAAAAAAGTGTTTTCCTCGTCGTCTGAGTGCATCTAGATTTGATTGTAGCCCGAGTACCATCCATGAAACTCATTAGCTCATGCCCAGCCGTGGCATCAACCATGTAATAGATATTTGGCAAAGGGTAGCTGTCTTTTGGGCATGCTTTATTCAAATCAGTGAAGTCCACGCAGATGCGCCACTGCCCGTTACTCCTTTTGACCAATACAGGGTTGGCTACCCATAGCGGGTAAAGTGCCTCCCTGATGAATTGATTATCGAACAACTTTTCCACCTCGGATTCCAGCGCTGCTTGTCTGTTCGGGCCGAGTTTCTTTCTCTTCTGGATCACCGGCCGATAGGTAAGGTCGATGTTCAGGCGGTGGCAGACATGTTTGGGGTCGATGCTAGGCATGTCCGCGTGAGTCCACGCGAATACGTCCAGGATTTTGCTCAAAAATTTGATAAGCTCTGATCGGAGCAGCTTTTGCAAATTATGTCCAATTCTCAGTTGATGCCCCCCGTGCTGCTTATCGACATCTACTATGTTGACCTCTTCGACCTGTTCGGCGTGTTTGCGCTTCTTACTTTGTCCTTTTTTCTACATGATCAATTCTTCTTCTTCAGGGATCGGTTCTTTCCCAGGTTGCCTACTCGGTGTTCGGCTTGGTTATGCTGGCAAACCTGTTGGATTCTCCTTTTTTTTGTTACATTTATCTCCACCGGCCTTATTTTTAGGGAGCACTCCCTCGATTCTCGCTGGTTCCCCTTGTGGATGCCTTCTCCATCCGGAGTTGGAAACTTGATACAAAAGTGGTAGACCGAGACGGCCGCTTTCAGATGATAAAGCAGTGGTCGTCCGATGATGGCATTGTATTCAGAATCAGAATTGATGATTTTAAAGGTGGTTATGACCGTCCTCTTATGCACCCCCTGACCGAGATGTATGGACAAATCTACCTAACTGAGTGGGATAATCCTTCCTCCTCCAAAACCCAGGATGTTATCATTGCAGTGTCGAATATAACTGTCGTCGACATTCAACCTTCTAAAAGCTCTGATGTATATGACTGAAGCATAGCTCCAAAAGTCGACCAAGATCCTGTGCACGGGATGCCCAGGACTGGCACCGTCATGACCAGAGGGTCGGAATGGGGATGTACGAGTTGGTCGGCGTCTTGCTCGGAGAAAGTGAAGTATCCTGTTGGTCGGCCTTTCTTGATTTTAGCAACACAGACCCGTTGCCCAGCATTCACAGCTTCTCTAACTTCTGCCTTTCTTTTTCGGATGGACTGATTATCTTCGGCACTATTGGTGTTGATCAATTTCAAGATTTCTTCCCCGGCGTTCGTTAAGAGGTGGTAGACAGTGGATTAGCCATCCTCTAGATTTGTTCGACATTGAGAGGTGGTGGTGATGGGAGTTCGTGAACGTATCGTTTTAACCCTCCTCTTTGGACGATTCTAATGATTTCTTGAATGAGGTCCCGACATTCGTCGGTCTCATGCCCGATTGACTTATGATAGCAACAATATATGTTTTTCGTCCGTTTAGACGGATCCAGCAATGGCGGCGGGTGGTAGTAAGTTGAGGTTCTTGATGTCATTCCAAATTGCCGAGTATGAGTATGGTGCTTCTCATTGCCACCACCTCGACTCGGACTTCTTGGTAAGATTTTTAACACAGTAGTGGAACTGTCGGAAAATGATTTAAATCAAGCTAACCTGGATGGGGGATCTTTTTGAAATCTTTCTTCGTACTCTATTGTTTTACGTTCGGCGATGGGTTCTACCGTTGCTTCCTCTGCACAAATATGTCTTTCCACACGAATGAGGAACTCCTGGAAGGTGCTAACACGATGTTCATGCATCGAAAACCAAAATCGTGAATTTGGGGCTAAGCCCGAGATTGCACCATTAACATGGCATCATTCGACACCGGTTCCATCTCGCGAATTTGCTTGTTGAATCTGGAGATGTAACTTTTGAGGGGCTCGTCCTTGTTTTGCTTGATGATGACCAGGGAATCCTTCGGAGCGGCCCGAACTCTGGATGCCAGGAAATGAGTAGTGAAAGCGGTATCAAATCATTCCACGAGCGAATGGAGCCGTTAGGTAAATCCTGAACCAATGATGGGCTCGGTCGCCCAGCGCCAACGGGAATGCCCTACAATGAATGTCGTCGCTTGGGCAATACAACTCCGTCCATGCCAGGTATTTATGGATGTGTGTAGTGGGATCAGTCTCACCGTCATATAGGCCGATCTGTGGGACTTTCAACTTTGTAGGGAGCGGGGTCGTCAAAATGTGGGGAGCAAAAGGCGATTCGACATCCGGTCAACCTAACAACGAACTCGACTGATAGGGACCATCGCTCGGTGTCTCCTCGAGTTCATTAAGACAACGTCTCAGACGAAGTATTTCTACCTCTTTTTCATTAATTGGGCTGGGGTTATGAGCTCGGTTAACCCCTAGTTGTTCTCTGTTGTCAGGAAATTGGACTCTTGACTGAATAGATTGCACGGGACGTTGTTGGATTAGGTCCAGCCCCAGGCGTCTGGCAAACACTAAACGAGCCCGACGCCGGCAATGAAGCAAAGGCGATGTTTCCGCCGCTCAGCTCTATTCCCGGGCATCATCGCGTTGTCTTCTTCTATCCTTCCTGTCATCAGGCTGCCTACGTTGGGAATTCACTTCTTGGCTATCCTGGTTAAAGGGGGGTTGATTTTAGGTATTTCGCGGGGGATCTGCTTTCGGGGGGGGTTTATCGGTGGAGGAGGTTGAATTTGCGGCTGGGTGTTTGCGAGTGCATGGGCGACCTGCTGGTTCATTTTTTTGAGAAAACTTGGGTTTGTAAGGAGTTGTGTAATAGGTAATAAAACCGCGCCCCCAATCCCGACTGGAATTTTGGCCATTTTGGGTATCTTGTGGTGGATCTTTTGGCCTACGAGGATTTCTCGAATTTCCACTCATTTTTCCAATAGGATGGAATGTGTTACCTTGGCTGAAATTCTTTGGACTTCTCGAAATGATGATCGGACCAAATGGGCCCCTCCTTCAGCGTCGAATTTGTTGACGCGTCTTTGATCATCAAACAAAATACTTAAGACGTGTGACTTGAAATAAATATGAACGCCTGAAATATGTAATGGCTAATTTTGCCTTTTTTATTACTAATGTCGAAAGCGAACGTGTTTGGTCGGCCTTTTCCACTCAGTTTGAATTTTACAAGTTATATAGTCGATTCTCTCTCTTGTCATTTTCCTAATAAATGTCATCTATTTATACTAATACAATTAGTGGACTAATCATTATTATATTAAGATAACAAAGGATACTTGTCTTCTCCTCGGCGTGCATGGTAGCGCATATTGACCATGTATTGAGAGAGTTTGTTGACTTGTCCCGTTGACTCGTTGACAGGTGGCACTATGGTCTGCCACTGGTGTGTTGGATCCACTTAGTGGGAGATTTGTTGAGTGGAACACTTACTGGAATTGTTTTTATTGTAGTGGGCCGAGCTCGGCTTGGTCAACGCCATCGCCTCGGCTTACGTCATCATCACCTAAATGGCCACGTGGATGTGTTTTTGTTTGTCAGCTTTCTCGATCATCAAGTCATTAACTCTTATAAACGATCACCAAAAATATCCAAGAAAATATCTACATATACATACATGACTTTAAAAAAAAAATACTTAAAAATATCCAAAAGATCTAGTACTTGAAAATATCCAAAAATATCATAGTTTCCTAAAATACATAGCGATATTTACAATTTCTAAACTAGATAATTACACATGCCTCCATCTAAAGTCAAAAGCACGCGCCATTGATTAAATTCTCTCCCGCACACGCCCCCTTTGACTTCATACCCTACGATAAAGGACTGGGAGTAGCAGAGCCGTCCGATCTCCTCTCTCTCCTCTTCTTCCGGCCAACTTTCGGCGGCGGCGCATATTTTCCGGCGTCCGACGGAAAATTCAAAATTGCTTTGCTGCCCCTCATCTCGAAGGCGGCGCAGTCATACGCCCTGGCCGCATCCAAATCAGTGTCGTAAGTACCCAACCATACCCGACTCCCTTTCCGGGTCGGGTCCCGAATCTCCGCCGCGTACTTCCCCCACGGCCGCCGCCTGACTCCCCTGTAGTGCCTCCCGGCCGCCTCCAATAGACCCGACCCGTTACCCAGCTCAGCGAATTCGGGTTCGGGCTTCACGGGATTATCTAAGGAGGGGCTCGAGCTAATTTGGGGCTTCATTTCGAAATCGAAGAAATTAGGGGTGAAATCGAAGTAACGGGTAATGGGTGAGTCGGGTCGGTTCAGGTCCGACCCGGAAGATGGGGAGTCGATTTGATCATCTGAGAAAAACAGAGTAAGGTTGTCGAAGAAGAATGAATCTGAGGAAGCGAAATCTTCGAGGAGGTGTTGGCGTATGAGCTCCAGCTTCAGGGAATCATCTGATGAGGTTGTCATGAATTGATGATGAATTGATCACACCAAAAACATGCACTTATATATTATATATAGAGATATATTTAGATTTGTAGTTGTATATAATAGTATAAAATGGAAAGATTTTTGCTAGATATATTTGGAGAAAAGATTGGAAGGAAAGTGGCATATAAATATATACATATCTTTGTGGGTGGGATTGGGGGTGGGGTGGGGTGTAGGGTTTGGAAAATGAAACAACAACTCGATCTTGACTGATCGATCGTTAAAAGCTCGGTTTATTAATGCAATAAACCAAAATTGAATACATTTTTTCCGTTTGATAATATTTAAAGCTCCGCCGAGCTCAACTTGATTAGTAAAGAAAAATAAGTGTAAAAATATCAAGCTCTTCTCGAAATTTCATATTCGGTTTAATTAAATCTAATTTTAGCTCGACCCAATTAATAATTAAACAAACTCAAACACAATTTTGTAAGCTAGATAAATATTCAAACAAATTTAATAAATACTATTTTAGTCTTTACTCGATTCGTTTAAACCCTTAGTTGGGTGGGTTCTTGATTTTTTATTCCACTTTATTACTCTATTTTGTATTATTGAATGAAATAATTATTTGATGTATAAATATATATATTGCTGATTATATAAATGTATCTTATATTATGAACCCCATGAATGACATGTGTTTCTTTAATAATAATTTTTTATTATATAAGTGTGTCTTATTTCATGAATACATATCAATATAAAACATGTGTCGTTTTCACCATGGTATATGTTGGGGGCAAAAACGATAATGAATTAATTAGTATATAATTTAATTTATATATATTTATTTAATATTAATTACCCAATGAGCTCTTAATAAATAATCGGTCCAATGGTGTCCAGAAGCGCCCATAAAGCCGATTTCTCCCTACGCGACGAGCCCATAGGCCAAATTATTCTACACGGCCCACAAGGCCCATCTCCCAGACCCTCTTATTATCTGTAAGTCAATTAATTGATAATTCTGCTACGCATTTAATTAAATATTCGTTTACTATTTTATTTTCTCGTTCACCGTGCTGACTTTAGCCTCGGAGGGGTCTCCATGGGACAACCCCCGGGACCCTCTAAAGTTTGTGCATGTGTGCAGACAAGTTACTAGTGAAAGGATTTTTCAGCTCTCGGAGAAGAAGACTTGAAGACTTCTCACTCGGGGATCGGATCTGATCAACCCCATTGACTTGGAGTAAGAATGATAATGGGTAGGGTATCCCCCATTTAAGAGTATTTATACCCCAACCCTATAATATTATTACTACCCGTATCTGTCCCGAACCCGCTTAAAAAATTACACCTATTACCCGTACTCATCCCAAACTCATTTGCTAATACCCGCATACTACCCGTACCCACCCAAAGCCCATTTATTTTATAAAAAGATTCTAAATATATAAATATTTAAATGGCTATATATTTAAATAGGTACTCTAACACAAATAAATTATTATATAAGACTATTTGTTCGCGAAAATCTACCTCAAGCGTACGGTGTCAAGTTTTAGTATAGGTTTTGAAAGTAGGGTTATCGTCTCCATAGGGATTGTTATCGAATTTTATACTAAGTACTATAATTAAAATAGCTTAATTCTATCTAGAAATCGAAAAGAGATGGATTTTTATTAAACTAAAAATAAACTAAAAATAAGCAACTAATTGGTTCAGACAATTAATCAAACACTTGAGAAATGAATTCTAGAGGGTTGATTTCACCTAGTTATCCCCTATGTTTTCAATCCAGTTTATTAATCACAAATTATTAATCTATAAGCCAATATTCCTACTGTTTATCACTTCCTCTCTCGAGTGCCAAGTGATTCTAGGTTCCAATTTTTGATTTCGATATCTCTATAAAAATCATAAATTAAACCCTAATGCGCTCAATGAATATTCTATCACAGGCTTCAAAAGATTCATAAATCTCTCGATTCTATGAAACCCTAGGTTGTGCTATTCTATGGCCGGCGTTCAATTACCTCTCTCGAGCGTCAAATCAAACACACCAAACAATCTAAATTATTGATCAGATAATCCAGATGCAATCAAATCAAATAGCACAAATAGATTAAATAATATGCGAGTTTCATAAACTGGAAATCAAAACATAGGGTTCAAACGTAAGTTACATCAATCCCCTAGGAATATGGGTTTAGTTCATGTTGGATGTACAAAAATTCGTGGAGAAATAATTATACATCTCAAGAAATCAACAAAGAAAAACAAAGAAAGAATTGAGAGAAAAAGAGAAGGAATTCTCTCTGTGTCCAGACGAGAAGTGCCGCCAATTGCCGTCCCGACCCCTAGCTCTGTGTCTCTTGCCTTGCGTTGTGCTCAAAATAATGTCCAACCCCCTGTTTGTGCGTCCCTGTGGTGTATTTATAAGTCGAAACCCTCGAAAACCCATCAAAAAGGCCCAAAATATAACTCGCGCACGTTCAGGCCCATACCGCGCCTGCAGCGCTGAAGTCGCGCGCTGCTGGCGTTGGGACATATTGCTGCTGGTCGTGTTGCGCGCTGCAACCTTTGGAGCTAGGCGCTGCAGCGCGCATGCATGTCTGCTTCCTATCGCCGTTTTTTGCTCGCTGCTTGCTGCCCGCAAATCACCTGCTGCCTGCTTGATTGACGCGCACCTAACGTCGTCCCACTTCTGCTGGCTGTATATTGGGGCGCTGCAACCCTTGCTTTGGGTCCTGCAGCGCCACTCCTTTTCCCTACGTCTTTGCCACCATTTTCACCCCGTGACGGCGGGGGTTTTGGCGCCAATGGCGCTTGTGCTCCGTCGATAATTTTCCATTTTTTCAGACTCTCAAACGACAACAAATGACACGAACTCGACTCAAACGACACTAAAATACTCGAAAACACCGCAAAATCGTAGTCTAGAATACTCAATACATTGGTATAAAAACCAACTTAACACTATTCATCAATTAAATTAACTCTTGGAAACTATCGGTGCAACTCGTTTTTAATTTGAATGAATGTAGTAGGGTACTAAGGTTCTGTAGGTTTTAATTGTGTATATAAAGCTTTCTATTTAAGTTAAAAATATTTTTCTTAATTATTCTGAAAATATTTTATTATATATATATATGGAAATATTTAGATAGGTACTTATATGGTCGGGTATCCACGGATACCCTACACCCATACACAATTATCTAAGCGGGATCGAGTAGAGGGTACCCTAGGGGTAAATCCATACCTTACCCATTTATAAATAGGTATTGATCCCATACCCATCCCAAACCCAAATTAACTTACCAATACCCGTCCCATTAGGGTTTGGGCGGTTGGGTACCCATATCTACTTGTCTTGCTGCCATCCCTAACTTAGGGTGATCTGCACATAAAAAGCAACATCATTTTGGCGCTGTGTGTGGGAAACAACCAAAAGTACATGAAGATGCAAACCCAATCGCAAGCACATGAAGTGATCTCAAGTTGCAGGCCGTGGTGTCGGAGGCCGGCAAGAAGAATGACCGCCCAAAAGGCGGGAGCCAACCCTCCTCTGTTCGCAAGAAGGTAACTGCCCCCGCCTCCTAGGGGGGCTCCGACCGCTGAAGAAATTCGTATATCCCGGGAAGGCCTCTAGACTCTCCTGGATGAAGCTGCTCTAAATGCTTTGAGGCATCAAGCCGCAGCCCATGCCACATGAAACCACCGCGGGCTCCACCCGCCGCTGTAGAGCCTGACCATGATGATCAGGATGATAGAGAGAAGAAGGTCGCTGTGAGAATCAGAATTGTGAAGAGCTGCCACCAGTTAAAGAATCTCAAAGCAGTGCAACCTAGCTAAGCCAACTCGCGAGCAACTACATTGATGAAGAGGAGCCCTTTGGCCCCTGTTAAGTTGTCTGAACCTCTACCATCATAAATTAAGACCTCCAACCCCCGGAGTATAATGGAGAAGCTTACTGAAGCCTTTATGTAGCAGTTTTCCATCAATAGAAAGTGACCCAAGACTATCTATCGCTCACCTCTTTCAGGTGAAACAGAAGTAATGAGAAACACTGCGGGAGTTTATGAAATTGTTCGTGGAAGCCGTCAATGAAGTTGCCAATGTCGGCAATGATGAGACTTGGCCGGGATATTACAATGAGAATCTCGCCAAGGCGTCAAGGAGTCTCGGCCGAAGCCTCGCTTTAACATTGAAGTGATATTGGATGATGTATCATGATGAATCGGAGAGGTCACCTGTAGAGTTGGAACGGGAAAAGAACTCTAAAAAAAGGCGTCTGGCAGAGTCCCACATGGTTGTGTGGATTTTTGCCAATACCACATGCCCGTATGGGATCACACGGTCGGGTCGTGCGGTCTTGGTTTCGTCCCCTGTTTTTGTCCCTTTTTCACACGGTTATGTCATTCCACATCGGCATTTTCACACGGCCGCGTGACACCACACAGTCTGGGTGTGTGGCGTGTTTCAGTCCATGTTTTTGTCTGACTTTGCTCCTGGAGTCTTTATGAATGTTGTAGTCCTTTCTCTTAGCTTTCCATAGCCACTTGAATCATCTCAATATCAATTTTGTAGAGAACGTTATGGCTAAAATACTAAACCCTACCAGTGTTGGAAATTGTTAGCGCATTTGGACGTTTTTGAAGGAAATTCTCTTTTGTTCGATCGTCCATGCTTCCCTCCTTCACATATTTGCTCGTATCTTAGTTATTGAACTATACTTTGGAACATGATATCGTTTTATATCCAATTCAGCTCCATTTCAATAAGAAATTACAAGAATATACAGTATCACACTCAACAAGGAAAACCAAGTAAAACACACTAAATATGCGTGCAAATGCATCAAATATATATCATTTTAAACCCCAAAATACATGTATATTTTACACTCATCAAAATACCCCAAACTTAAAGCATTGCTCGTCCTCGAGCAAATTAAGAAAAATAATATCAAGGGGTAAAAGAACACACATGAACACTATGAACATTAAATAACATTTGACTCCACACTTAAGAAAACCATGTAATTCATAATCAAGAAGTCATCATTCATAAACTCGGCATAATCAATACTCTTTTGGGTACTTGACATCGCGACTCACAAGTATATATTGTATCACTCGATTCTCAGAAGTGTATGGATAGTGTTTACGCTCAAATTTAATTCAGTGAAACTAGAAGTACCGTAGGATTGCAAATCGTCTAACATCTCGACCATTTTTGTGTGCACAATCTAAGAATCAAAAAGGACTTTTATTAGGTTGTAATGTAGGCTCTTTGGTAAGGTAGGGAAAATTTGGGTTAAGTGACTTGACTTGAGCAAATAGAATTTAGCGCCTTTGCAATTCACCAACCCAATTTCAAAGATAATACTCATTTTCTTTTTCAATTCGATTCCACCTTTATTTCTCCTTTTTTCATTCTTAGGAATTTTTGCCTTCTTTTCTTTTTCTTTAGCCTCAAGCTCTCATTTTTTTTTTCACAATTTTCAGATTTTTTCATTAGCTTTGCTCGATTTTCTCTTTCTGTTTTTAAGAGATATTTCTTTCTTTTTCGAGCTTCATTCTTCTTCATTTACCCAGATACTGCTCATCTCTCTTTCTTGTGCCAACTTGCTCGCTTTTTTCATAAATTTTAACCACATCTCCCCCAAACTTATTTATTTTCTATAAGCTCAAGAAATTTCAGGGATAAAATCATTTTGCAATTTTAAAGATCAACGTGGCTAAGAATAAAAGTTTTGGCTCAAAATCAGCTAAATAGGGAATCATGAGTTCATAGATAGGCTTTTTAGGCTAAGTAGGCTAAAACAAAGATGGCCTTAAATCATTTTCAAAAATTGCAAACACACATGGCTTCAATGAAGATACCAGAGCAAGTTCTAAAGTTCTATCAATCATGAATAACACACTCAAGAAAAAATAAGTCTACATAATATAAAGTAGTTATAGGCACAAAAACTCACAGGCTTATTTTTCGCAACATGCTCAAATACCCAATTTTTTTAAGTATTGCCAAACAAATTAATGACATCTCCTCAACTATTCATCGCATTATTCACAAAAATATGTTATCTCATAAAATTAATTGCTCATAGTAAAATCATACAGAAGCTTTGGGCATATTCGAAAAACTTGGTTAATATCACACACAAAAGCAATTAAACGTGCTAAAAATAAAAATAAAATAAAAAATATGAAAATCTAAGAAAAAATTTATGCAAATTTTTATGCTCTACATGCAATCCTAGATGCAATACAATATATGCAACAATACAAATTTACGCATTCTTGACAACCCCCCAAAACTTAAAATATGCTTCATCCCGAACATATGAGGAAATTATCAAAAGAAAAGAGGAATGCGTAAAGAGTACTTACATGGATAGTTCCAATCAAACTTTCTGACGGGCCACACAGCCCGTGTGATGCCGCACGGACCGGCCCTGCGTGTCCTACTGTCTGTCCTGCCGTAGCCCACACGGGCGTGTGGTGGCCACACGGCCTGGCCGTGTGGTGCTGGGCGCTTCATCCTCTCACACGGTCTGGTCGTGTGGTATCACATGGCCGTGTGAGGTGATTTTCATATTTTACCCCCAGGGTTTGTCGCGACGTTTCTTTGGTTGCCTCCCACAAAGCGTAAGTTTTTCGTCTTCAGCCAGACTCAGATTTCTAGTATCACTTTCGATGAACCGTGTCGGTTGAAATCCTTGAGCCCTCATATTCTGTACCATCCATCAGACGAATGGTGTTGAATTATTGTCTCGGATTAAGTTCAATATCGCTTGGGGATTTGCCCTTTTGATGTTGGCCTCCCACCTGCGATTGCGATTTGGACTACTTGTATCTCCGAGATTCCATCTTGCATTCAACAAAAACGATGTTAGAAACGAAGAAGAGAAAAATTAAAATAAAAAATTGAAAAAAAGAAAAAAATATTTACAAAAAATATGCTTCAATTAAGATTGAACTACTTATATCTATATCTAAGTAGAATCTAATTAATCCCCGGTAATGACGCCAAAAACTTGTTCGCCAAAAATATTTGGTTCATACAACTACAAGTGTACAGTGTAGTTTATATGATAATGACAAGCAAGGTTGTATTCCTCAAGGATTGATATTCAAAACACTTAGGCTATAATAACATCGCATTCCAATTTTATTGAAGCGGCCGAATATAAATTTTAATAAAAATCGAAAATTAAAAAGAAAAATAAATAAATTTGTGAACCCCACAAGTATTTTCAACAACTACAGGAGCAACCTTAGGCACATAATCTCAACATGTTTCTTAAATATTAAATATAAATAAAGTTTTAAAAACCAATTTATGCAATTTTATGGGTTCAATTCCTAGTCTATTCCCTTTCTCGGTGATAAATAAACAGTAGATTAATAACAATTGTAGATCTCCCGATACGTTACAACTATTATTAACTCCCAAAATATTTATGAATTGAATGACTCCCCACAAATAGTTGTAGGTCTCCCGACACGTTACATCCGTTTATGTCTGAATTCAATTTCCATTTTTGTTAGAACTCATCTCGCGAATATCACACTAACAAATATGACATGCAAATTATTGACCAAATAAAAAGTAATTATAAATAAGCACTCAAATTCATAAAATAGAAAGCATGAATTAATTAAGAAAATAAATAATCATATTTAACATGAATCTACAGTTTCGATTATGCCCCTAAGATCCGAAAGATATGCCAAACATTGATTACAAACTCATAGATAAATTCGAATCAATATTATGACATCGTTTAAGCACAAACAAGAGATCTTAGACATAGAAATAAAACCCCTTCTAGTCAGGATGGATTCTTTTTCCAAGCCTTAGAAGCTCTTGTGCTCCTGTAGATGCAAATGCCTTGTGGTGTTCTTCGCGACCTAGCCTTCTTCGCTCAGAAGATCTTCGATTCTTGCATTTCTTTGTAATTTGACATGTGTTCTCTGTATCAAATGATATTGGATGATGTATGATGATGAAAATTCGTTCAGGCCTTGGTCCCCTTTATATAGGTGCTTGGAGAGGTCACTTATAGAGTTGGAACGAGAAAAAAACTACAAAAAATGCATTTGGCAGAGTCCCACACGGCCTGGCCGTGTGGCACCACACGGTTGTGAGGATTTTTGTCCAATACCACACGCCCATGTGGGCTCACACGGTCGGGTCGTGCGGGCTTGGTTCCGTCCCTGTTTTCGTCCCTTCTTCACACGGTTGTGTCATTCCACACCGGTCTTGTCACACGACTGTGTGACACACATGGTCCGGCCGTGTGACGTGTTTTTGTCTATGCATTTGTCCGAATTTGCTCCTGGAGTCTTCATGAAAGTTGTAACCTTTTTCTTAGCTTTCCATAGCCACTTGAATCACCTTAATATCAATTTGTTTAGAGAAAGTTAAGACCAAAATACTAAACCCTGCTAGTATTGGAAACTGTTAGCGCATTTGGACGTTTTTGAAGGAAATTGATCGTCCATGCTTCTCTCTCCTTCAACTATTTGATCGTATCTTAGCTCTTGACCTATACTTTGGAATATGATATCGTTTTATATCCAATTTAGCTCTATTTCCTGTAAGAAGTTACAAGAATACACAGTATCACGCCCAACAAGGGAACCAAGTAAAACACACTAAATATACGTGCAAATGCATCAAATATATATCATTTTAAATTCTCAAATGCACGTATATTTTACACTCATCAAGAAGCATATTCGAGTGAAGAAGTCCACCAACCCTGAACCCGGTGTCAAGTGCAAGTCCCTGGAAGAAGATAAGAACCAACTGCGGAAGGGTTCGAGGAAATATTATAGGCCAAGCTACATACATATCAACGCTCCAATAGGGGAGGTGTTAATAGTCGCTCAGAAAAAGTGGATTATTGATCGTCCGCAACCATTGAGGAGCAACCCTTCACGGGCACACTCGAATTTATACTGTCGATATCACGAAGACAGGGGGCACACCATCAAGACTATTTCATTTTAAAGAAGGAGATAGAGCGACTTATCCGGAAAGGCTACCTTAAGGACTACATGGATCGAGAGAAAGTTTTTTGTGATCCTGGGACCGCATGAAGAATAATCTCAACAAAACCAAATATTACTCGACAAACACAAGGAGGAGAAACGCGACAATAATGTTGCCGAAGTCATTAATGTGATCTGAGGATCAAGATGAAAGACCCCAGTGCTCTCCAGGAATGTAGCAAGGAGAGAAGAGGGCGACCCGAGGAGAACCCGTCCAAGAGAAGAATCGTGGAACATCCTCAGGCCAAGAGCATGCCTATCACATTCAACACCCAATACTACATCCCAGAAACCCAATTTCACCATGATCCATCGTCATATCAGTTATGCTGGCCTACTTTGTGGATAGACCCCAGATAGGAAGGCCTCCTCATTGAGGTTCTAGTAATTCACCTCTCCAGGCTAAGACCCCGGAGGGGAAAACCTTACCCAGCTAAGACCTCAAGCGAGAAGATCTATTCCGACTAAAACTCCTGATGGAAGGGGCCTCCTCATGTAGGTCCTAGTAATTCACCACCTCTAGCTAAGCCCCATAAGGGAAGACCACACCCGTAAAGACCAGTGGGAAGACCTCTTTCGGATAAGACCCCGTATATGAGGGGCCTCTTCATCGGGAGGTCCTAGTAAAAATTCTCCTCCTTCGGCTAAGACCCCAGAGGAAGAAGCCTCATCGCAAGAGTCCCATTGAATTCGTCTCCATGATGAAAATGTGTAAGAGAAAGAAGGCGAAAATACTAACATATGTGGAAAAAGATAAAAAAGGGCAAAGCAAAAACTGGGAGAAAATTCCAGGGGGATGCCCATTCCGAGCTCCGGAAGGGCACCCCGGGATTTACAAAGGGGCGCCCTCCTTCGGGTTCTGGAAGAGAACCTCATGATATTAAAATACAAGATATAATCCAATCTCCCGTATAAAGTCACATGCAGATATCACAAGTAGAACATGATAAAGGAAAATAAATATGCATAAGGAAGGCATCGAATCATCCAGCCCCACGGGGCAAATAAAACATCTCAAGACAAAAAGAGAAAGGGAAAAATCCAAGTATATAAAAGCATGCCCTAAACAGATGGGCATGGGTCAAGGGTCGTCTAGGTCAAAAAATAACTATCACAACTCAAGTAGGGGGCGCCTCATCTCCATCAGCAGCATCAGCCTCTCGAGGCTCATCTCGATCACCACCAGCATCGTCGGGAAGATCCTGTAAGGCCTCAACCTCTCCATCATCCTCATCAGAGACACCACAGTCCAATATGTCAATTAACTTGCTAGAAGCCTTCCCACTCCGCCGTAGAAAATTCTGACAATGGCGTACCGCTCTATCAAGAAAGACAGAAGACTCCTGCAATAACTCTGAGCGATAATCTAGAGATGCTCTGTAGCCTCAATTGAGCGGGACCTCACCTAAACTAACATTTGGGCACCAACTGAAGTATAGAGAAAGACATCACCCGTCTTCGGGTTGTGGTCGAGGTGGGCCTTCGCCTACTCAAACTCCTTCGATAGCTCAGATATCTTGCCCTCATGCTAAGTCGTATCTTTTGTCAAGCTCTTCACCTTATCCCGAAGCTGACGATTCTTAGCCTCTGTCACCTTGCCTCGATGATTTGAACCCGCTGCAAAGTTTAAAATCAATAGCAAAATTTGTACAAGTCTCAGCCAAGTAAAGAGACAAAGCATGACGAATTAAAATGCAAAGAAACCATGGAAGCTTACCCGGACAACATCCCCACAAAGGTGAGTTTCGATGTCCTTGAAGGACAAAGACTAAGACGGACACGATTATCGGTAGAAAACTCCTCTCAGATGGCATAGCCCAAGCTCTATATGCATAGTCCCAATAGGATTGGATCCCCTCGCGGTGGTTCACTCCGCCAGAGAAGATAACTCGAGGACCAACAGTCTCAGAAGTAGCAACCCCATGCTCCATCCTCGGCCTCTTCCCTCCATAAGGGCTTGAAGGAGGGGGAGGAGTCGGAACCTAGTCATCACGGTCACTAGAGCATGAGACCGGGCGTCTATTACTCTCATGGCGAGGAGGGCGCGACCTATCACTCCTGGATGGGTGCTCGAGCTCCCAATTGCAACAGACTTTCCCTTGTCCTTATCTTTTTTCTTCTTCTTAAAGACCATCAACTCCGCAATGCTATAACTCTCCTTACCTAAAAAGCAAGCAGAAGCAATATCTGAAAATGGAAGCAGTAAGAATATACAAGTAAAGCCAGAAGCAATGTATAGAAGTAAAATAAGGTGAGATACCCAAGAATTCCTTAACATTCAGAAAATTCTTAAATAAACCCTAAGATCTATAAACTTCCGTCATCTCTTTTCGGGAAACACGAGTACCTCAGGCAGTCATAACTTCCGAAACCCACTTGTAAGAGAGCTTGCAACCATTATCCCTCACATAGAAGAAATCCTCATTCCACAACCCGCCAAAAGAAGAAAATCCTTCAAGAAACTTGCACTGGGGACACGGGAAGAAGTGGAAGAAGGTGTCACTAGGTACTACATCCTAGCATAGAACAGAGAATGAAATCCTTCTACAGTCGGAGTTAATCCCAACTGCCTCATTGCATGCTCATAACCCCGTATACATGCATAAGCTAGGGGAATCAACTGACCAATATATGTTCCCACGGATCTAAGGATCACAATGAGGAAAGTATCCGGAGGAAGCATAAAGACAACAAAGAAGCTGTAAAGGTACACCATGATGAAGCCCTCGAGTGGAGTAGTGAGCCTGTTGCCCAAACCCGGGGCCAATATCACAAACGCTGAAGGAAGCTCTAGCCGCTCCCGCAACCTACGAAGATAAACAAAGGACACTCGGCTGACCAACTCTCTTGGGACAACTGCCCGACTCTTGGGAGGAGACCTATGTTTATACTTGGTGGGGCAAACCTCTTTAGGACTATCTTCCTCGGACTCCACTTTGGAAGACTCATCACTTGAGCTCGAATCTGACTCAAGCTCTACTACTCCTTCGCAATCAAAACACAACTCTTGAGTAAGAGAAGGAATATCAAACTCTGTGGAAAAAAGTGAAATGGAATGATCAACCAAACGAGCGTCCCAGAACACCTCGATCTCCTAATGATCTGAGAAGAAATCTTAGAATGCGGGATATGACTTGAAGTATACAAAAACTCGGGAGAAGATAGGGAAAAACGAGAAGAAAAATGGACCAGAACGCTTGGGATGTTCCCCCGGGGGCGCCCTCATTTGCTGGGGAGGGCACCCGAGGGCGCTCTTCCCTTGCCCACTCCAGAGAGGTGCCCCGGGGTGCCCTCTATCGCTTATGGTGCTCTCATCTCTCTCTCTCTCTCTCTCTCCGCTTGACACACCCACTCATCACTCTAACTCTCCATGGATTCTCACCCTACCTCTCACCTCAACTTTCAAGAAATTTCCTAAGTCTTCTACAAAACAAAAAATTTCAAAGTTGAAAGGTAGAGATATAAGCATTACATTTGGAAGACATGGTCACAAGCTCTCCTTCCAAGTGTCCTTATGCAAATAGTGGTCAAAGATTCTGCAAAGGCAAGACAAGATATACAACAAGACAAGCCATATATTTCTACTTCGGATTAGCTCCCACACTGCTTCATCCCTCCGTAGCACCGGAGCTGGGGGATTATGTTGGGGGCAAACACGGTATTTAATTAATTAATATATAATTCAATTTATATATATTTATTTAATATTAATTGTCCAATGAGCTCTTAATAAATAACGACCCAATGGTGTCCGGGACTGACCCATATGCCGATTTCTCCTATGCGGACTGGCCCATAGGCTGAATTCTCCTACACGGCCCGTGGGGCTCATCTCTCAGGTATAAAAGGTCCCTCCTATGATCTGTAAGTTAATTAATTGGTAATTCTCCCACATATTTAATTTAATATTCGTTACTGTTTTATTGCCTCGTTCACCGTGGTGACTTGAGCGTCGGAGGGGCCTCCCTAAAACAACCCCCGGGGCCCTCTAACGTTTGCGCGTGTGTGCATGCAAGTTTCAAGTTAAAGGATTTTTCAGCTCTCGGAGAAGAAGACTTGAAGACTTCCCCCTTGAAAAGAGAATCTGGTCAACCCCGTAACTTAGAGTGATCTGCCTTTAAAAGAGCATTAGTATATAAGATGGAATATGAAATATGAAGCCGGGTGGAGCTAGGGTGTTGTCGTAAACGGTTTGGACACAAAATTAGGTTTTAGTTTTATTAATAGCTGGGGACACGCAGATATCTATGTACGTATATATGCACAAATTATATTTCACTTTTAAAATATTTAAAATATTAAGTCAATCCAACATAATTTAACTAACTAATGAGACATGAGACCTATATGATTTTTACTTTTATACTGTAATATAATTTTCAATGTAATAAATCAATATTCTTATATAAAATATTCAATTATAATATTCATTTTGACACAAGATCAATGCAAGAACTATAATTACATTTGAAAAATATAGAAAACAAAAAAAAAGAAAAACTAACCTTTAGATTTAAGTCATTCCCCATATATAATACATGTATATTGTAACTGCTTATATCTTGGAGGTGACAATTAATATTACTGGTGAATGTAATTTTTTATCTACAAAATATTGGGGGTGGGGCAGGGGGTTGTGGCAGCAAGTATATGCATAGTAACGGCTGAGAGTAGAGATGGAAAAGAGCCGGCCCGACCCTAGGACTAAGTGAAAAAATCGGACTGGATCGATCAAAATATCACCGGGGTGCATTTTTCGTGCCCCAATCCAACCAATTAAGTATATTTTTGATGGGGCCACATTCGAACTTGTCGGGCTTTGAACCTTTTGGATCTGACCAAAATAAGCCAGTTTTTTCGGGCGGCTAAAAATAAAATTTAACCCAACTCTATATGCGCGCTGGTCCATCGGATCGAACCAATTTTGACAGCTAGACGCTGATAGATGACACCAAATTGTGCAGTCACAAAGTGACAACATATTTACATAGTCACAAACTGAGATGGGACCTTATGGTTGATGTTATTACACATACATGCAACAACTCCATTCTTTTTTTTTTTTTTCATTTTTCTCTCAAGTGGATGAATATGGGGTCCTTTGGCTTTAAGGTTTTCAGATTTTGGGATGCTAATAACCTAAGCCTGGAAAAGTAAGTTAAATTATTTAATAATTAACTAAAAATCAATATTCATTGTTGAATCTGGCGAGCAACAATATTATCTTGCGTCTGTCTTATTTGGTATATTCGGAATGGTTTGACTTTCAACGATAGGACCTACACGGTAGACAATTCTATAGTCCAACTTCGGGTTCTCATTGTTGAATCTTCATCTTTAGATCAATGTTGCATGAATAATGATCAAAGGGATCTTTTCATCCTAAGGAGACTTCGGGCTTGTATGGATGTATTTCCAAGTCCAATTTCCAGTTTCTAGTGTTGGAAAATGAATTTTCAAACTTTATTGGTTTTCGTGTGAGAATTGAGAATATGTTTGGTTTGTTGTCTGAATTTCTGTTTGAAAATGAGAATATGTTTGGTTATAATTTTTCAAATGTATTTTTGACATAGGATTGCGTGATTGTAGTGTATTTTTAACTAGGTTTGCGTGATTGGAATGAAAAATTATTTGGTTGTGTTTTCAAAAGGATATTTCCATAAAAAAGTGAAAATTGGAAATGACTTCATTTCTACTTAGAACTTTTGAAACAAACATAAACCTATTTTCTGGAATAGTTGGAAACTGAAAAAATGGTGTTGGAAACACAACCATACAAGGCCGCATGTTCCTGGTCGGCCATGAAAAGCTCCTAAAATCGTACAGGTCGATTGGCAAACCCCCCTTCCTGTTTAGGTTAAGGTGAATACAAATGGTAGCGCTTCGGGAGCGCCGGGACATCTTACGGCATTTGGAGTCTTCCGGAATTACAGAGGCTTCTTTCGGGATTGCTTTATGGAGTGATGTGGTGTCGGTTATGCTTTTAAGGCAGAGTTGGTTGCGGCAATGTGGGCTATTCACTATACATTCGTTAAGGGCTGGACTCAACTTTGGCTCGAGTCGGATTCCGCTTATGTGTGGATCTGCTTCATAAAAGATCTGCTGTCGTCCCCTGGAGACACTTGAGTAAATGACGGTATACTTTTCATTTGATTTCCCAGATGGATTTGGTGGTTTCACATATCTCTCGTGAAGGCAATCGCGTGGCAGATCTCCTGAGTAAGAAATCGCATTAGCGTCTTGGTGGGGTGTTCCTCCTGAGGATATCGTGTCTCTTCTCACGGAAAAGTATGTTGGCCAATCTACTTATAGATTTGTTAGATAATACATCTTGGTGTTTATTTTTTTTATCTTTTGGGTCGTTTTTTTATGGGGGAATACTCTTTTTTTTTTCTGTAAGGGTTTTTCCCACAATGGGTTTTACCTTGGGAGGAGGTTTTAGCGGCGCAACTATTTAGCTATCTGGTCGGCTTGTGATCAGTACGCTTTACATTATGACTTGAGTTTCGACTCTTTACTGTCGCTACCTGGTCGACTTATGATCAGGATCACTTTTTTCATTTTTATTTTTTCTTCAATTCATTCAAAAAAACTCAAATCAATATTCGATTTGTTATTTTAACATGTTATGAAGTTTGAACTCACTTTTTTTGTTCATCATAATTTGAAAGCTCAACCACTCAATTAGTTAAAAAAAATTAAAACGTATGACTAAATTAGATTATTTGAGATGGATTCAAAGCCCGAATTTATTATTATTGTTACATCGACTTCTTTAAAAATAGAAGTTTAATGTGCTTGAAATCTCCAGCAATCAAGAAATCTAGCAAATCTTTTGCCTCCAATCAAAAATCAGTTCGACCTAGCTATAAAGCGCTAGGGTTGGCCAACATAGATCAAAATAACTCGCTGGACATAAAAACAAACTTTTCCTTGGACAAAACCTTATTTAGGTGTCGGTCAAGATATTTGAATTGGTAGAAGTATTCTATTACATTCATAACATATGAAAATCTAAGGCCTTTATGGTTTTGATCCTTGAGTTGTTTCTTAATTTTAAGTGTCGATGTATATACTTTTAAGTGGGAATATCTCATTTTCAAAATTCTCAGTTTTCAATCTCAATCATATATTCTCAATTCTCAATATATTCAATTTCCATCAACCCTCATCAATGAGACGACACACTACAACCACTACATATTCAATTTTAACATGCATAAAAATTATCATTTTCAATTCAAAGTTTCAAAATTGACCTCACAACAATTAACTTTATCTAATTTTTATATTACAACTTTTTAAACAACACCATTGATTAAACGAGTCGAGTATATATCATCCACACAAATTAATGAAATACACACTTTCTCGTATTTCTCAAGGAGAAAAATTCAAAAAAAAAAAAGCACTAAACTAAACATATTTTCATTTTATAAATTCTTCATTGATATATTTATATTCACACACATTTCCATATCTATATAAATTCCAATAAAAAGTTGGAAAATAATTCTCAATGAATGGGATGAAAAAATGAGATTTCTCAAGTGATGAAAAACATACAAGCCCTAACACACAAGTGTAAGGAGCATAAATGAGTATTTTCACGTCTCACTAAATAATTAAGGAGCATTAATATGTATAGATATACACACACAAATGTAAATGATGCCTAGCGACTTACAAAAGTTGTCCCCCGACGCATTTATTCAGTGGACCAATTGATCATTGCAAGTAGTGGAGCATCGTTACTCATTAATGTCACATCCGTGTGTGACAAAATATGATACATACATAGCAGCACACATATAAGATAAAATAAAATAAATAAGTGACTAAACTAATCGTATACCACATTTTATATGAACTTTTCAATAAACATATAGCTGATATAGGAAGGCTATTTTTTAGCAAAGAGAAAAAAATAAGGTAAAAACTAGTGTTTTGGTACAATGTACATAATAACACTAAAAGAAAGAACTGGTCTACCTACATAAAAATCTTTAATTAAATGTTAAGCAGATAACTGTAAATGTAGGTAAAATTATTATAGGTTAATATTTACCCACATAATCTAAAACTATTGGTAAATACCTACAATATTTCTGTCGGTAAATTTAATAACTGTAGGTGATCTGTCGCCAATTTGCCAGTATAATTTGGAGGAAAAAATATATTTTTTTATTTTATTTTGTAGGTAACTATAAAATTTAGTGATAAACAAAAATCTTCTTGTAGTGGAATAAAATTAATTTTGAATAAAATATATGAGCCGAAAATAAAGGTATTATATAAAAAACAAAGAGAGAATTTGTTGCTGGCGGTTATTGCAAGAAAGATACACAATTAATCTGGTGTGACTTAAGGTATATGTTGGGGGCAAAAACGATATTTAATAATTAAATATGTAATTCAGTTTATATATTAATTTAATATTATTTGCCGAATGGACTATTAATGGAATAATCAGGTCGAAAGGAGTCCAAGACTGGCCCATAGGCCGATTTATTCTACGCGGCCCACAAAGCCACTACCCAAGTATAAAAAAGTTCATCTTCCTCATTTGTAGGTAGATTCACTCATAATTACTTTTTGACGCTTTTAATTCAATATTCGATTACTGTTTTATTCTCTCTCGATCACTGTGCTGACTTGAGTGTCAGGCGGGCCTCCTTGGGACAATCGTGGTGCCCTCTAACGTTTCCGTGTGTGCAGACAAGTTCCCGTCTGAAGAACTTCCAACTTTCAGAGAAGAAGACTTGAAGACTTTTCCATTGGAAAGAAGAACTTTGCCATAAACCTTAGTTTTAGAGTGATCTGCCATAATGATATATATATATATATAATATATATATATATATATATATATAGGATTTGGTTCAAATGAGACCACCCTTCCTAGGTGAGACAGTGTGGGCTCATCTTATCCTTTGATCTTAAAAAATGAAGGGATGTGATTAATTCAGTTTTTTAAATTATTTCCTAATTTTCGTTGATTTTAAGAGTAAGATTGTAATTTTGTAATTCAAATTAGTGGTCCCAACGGATTTTATGGGCTGAAATTGACACTGCCGGATTTTGTGGCGGAATTTAAGGAACCTGTTTTCTTTCTAAATATTTTTATTCTACAACATAGTTAGGGGTCTTCTACTGCATAATTAGACATCAAATAATGCATATTTAGTTATTTTGTTGGCACTGTTTTACGAAAACAAGACATAATTGAATATAACGTACTACATATATAGTTATACTACACTGCATAAATATGTTCAATATAATGTATATTTAGTTATGAAAATGGGATGTTGCTTTTGGAAATTATAAAAATGGGATGTTACATAATGTACTGCATATTTAGTTATTCCATAATGCATAGATAGTTTCTAGATAATACATAGTTAGTTGATTTTGTTGCATAGTTTATGACGTCTTGCACAGTTGGATATACTGTACTACATATTAGTTTTTTTACGTTGCATAGATAGTTTTCAAATAATGCATATTTAGTTGAGTTTTGTTGCATATTTAGTTTTCAAAATCAGTGTTTGTTATTTCTCTGCAATATTGCACCGATTTTTCTTGTTTTTTCTCTGTAATTTTCATGAACTGTAATTTTCGAGTTCTTCACAGTTTTCTTTAGTTGCGTTAATGGAGGAATGAGAGAGAGATAAAGAGAAAGAGAGAGGGAGATAGAGAGACGTGAGATTGGGGAAATTGAGAGATGTATGAGAGAGAAAGAAATTTGATTCCATTTTTGTAACTAACTTGTTATGTTATTTTATCCTACTACCCTTATATTGATTAATTAATATTTTAATATATTTTTTATCCATTACATCATACCCATTGATTAATAGTGAGGGATGGTTGATATTAGTCCATTGTGTCTCACCTAGAGACATGGTCTCACTTGATCCTCCCTTATATATATATAATTACTCGAAAGAGTGATAATCAATAAACCTAAATACTCATGATACTCATGATGAAAAAGAACCTTTTTTACACCTCGAATGTTAAAACTTAATGTATCAATCAATAAAGTGTTACTTTAGTGATAGGAAAGAAAACTCCAAAAGTTCAGGGTCATATTCCTATAAATGTAAGATCTAATCAAGACTGTACTTAATTAATATTCAAATAAATTCTAATATCTTGATGTAATTAATCATATCTTTAAGGAAAAAAAATATCTGTACTTCATGGTAGCAATATCAAAAATAATCAGGACCGACATCCTCTTTTGTCTTTAGCAGTTCTCATACATAAGACGCAATTACTAAAAAAAAAAATTGGAAAACAGAAATTATTACCTAAGATCTCTTTTGGAAGATCACTTTTGAGAATTAGACTTTATCTTTCATAAATTGCAAGACTTAAACGCTGCTGTTTTTTTCATGGTTATGAAACCACGACTTCAGTTTCTGTGTTGGACCGTAACCGCGCACCTTGTAAGTTGTAACTATGTAAAAAAAGTTTAATATAATATAGTAATTAATTATTTTTTAAACTAACAAAATACAAAATATTTATATCTATAATTGATTTGAAGTACAATTAATATGCATCTTTGTTGAATGGGCAACTAGAAATTTTCTTTGAATTGTCAGGGCGCGATTGAATATACTTTCATTTTGAAAATTTTCATTTTGCTAGAGAATAGTGGTAAAAAAATTTTTGGAAGAAAAAATATGATTTTCGAGAGTGTGATTGGATGTGAAATGAAAAAGTAATGATGACAGTTGATTTGATTTAAAAATAGTAAAATGATGATTGGATATGATTGGTAGTTAGAAATGTGTGAGTAAGTGAATAGTAAAATTTGTAGGACAATGTGTAATAATGATTAGTTTTTTTTGTGAAAAATGTGTAGATGTGATTGGTAAGAGAGAAAATGAGAAAAAGTAAAAGTGAGATAATAGTATATTTTCGGAAAATTTTCATAAATAATCGCATATTTAGTCAAAAAAAATTCTCCAACGAAACAAAAATGAAATCTCTTCCACATCCAATCGTAGCCTCACTCTCTGAATTGAACCCCTACAGTCAGTCAATCAGATCTATAAGTTTTATAGCTCAAATTGAATTTATCCACATTTACCTTTTGTTACAATCTTTCCAGTTGGACTTCTCAAGCTTGTAATCATGATTATGAAGAGTACAATATAAGGTAAGCTATTTAAGATTTAAAATATTTATTTAAAAAATTGTGAAATTAAAAAAAAAAATCGGTATGACAATAAAACCCCACAATTTAGACTTGATTTATGCTCCAAAATTAATATGCTAACTTCTATACACGTGTCAATTATTCGTTCGATGGAATATGAGATGAAACGCCACCATGAAATAGAAGATTCCATCTGCTCAAAAATTGTAGTAATTGTTAAACTTGGGTGACTTAGTTCGGCCCACACTAGAAGTGTTACCTAATATAAGAGGGAGAGCTTTAGCTTCCAGTTTATCGACATAAATGATTTTGTTACTAAATTTTACTATAGAATACCTACATAATAAATTTTTTTTGCCAGATTATATCGACCAATTACCGACAAATCACCAATAATTTTTAAATTTACGGACATAAATATTTACCAGCTCTAGATTATGTTGGTAAATATTTACCACAATGATTTTACCTACAACTATTTTACCTACACTTAACAATTATTTTATTTAAAACTTACCTACAAATTTTTCTGTAGGTAGATTGATTTTTTCTTATAGTGCACTGGTACACATAAGAGGGAGAGTTTTGGCTACCCAAATGAGGTTCCATCCTAAAATCAATTGGTGATAAGAGGAATAAAATTCTAAACTTATAAATTAGACACTCTCTTTCTAATTAATCAATTTAGGATGGCTCACAAGTGTCATAATTATAATATTATGTATCAAGTGAATACCTTTTTATTTTAAAACAACACTAATTTTTACAAACTTAATATTGATTATATATGTACGTCTATTGAATATATATATGTACGTCTTTGAGTTTTATGATATATATTAAATATCAACATTCTAAAAAGTGATAGGCGCTAGGCATATAATAGATTGGGCCTAGTGCCTAAGGGAGTTAGGCGAGGCATAAATAGAATTAGACGAAACTTAATCGGAATAAAAACGTAGGTGGTTAAGGAAAGCCCAATGCCTAGGCGGGGATTATTAGTACAATGGTAAATATATTAAGTGAACACTTTTTAATTTAATACAACAACAATTTTTACAAAACTTAATACTGATAACATTCGTACAGGTCGACTGGTTTTACAATATACTACTCGAACTTGATTCGTATTCTACTCAACTAAATGTCGTTCAATCTCGATATAGTTAATAATCAAACAAACTCAAATACTATTTTTAATATTCGATAAAAAAATTCAAATAAACTTGAACAATAAACATGTGCAAACACTTAATCACCGTTGCCTTTTTTAAAAAAAAAAAACCTAGATGACTCGTAATGGGATTGATGGAGAGTCTAATAAATCTCTTATTTCACTTCCTATTAAGAATGTAAGTAACTTGACTCAACTTGTATATATAAGTGTTTTATTCTAATAAACCTCTTCGCGATAGAAGGAACATAAATATGGGACCAACGAAAGAAACTGGATAATGAAGGAGCCAAGTTGCTGGAAAATGTTGGTTTAATCATTAATGATGGATGTATACTGGTTCTCGAATCAAATGGTGATATAGCATAGTGATAATTGGATGCCCCATATTGCCTTGATTAGAAAATATTGTTATTTTAGATTAGATTTGATGTGGGTTGAAATTGAATCCGATCTACTAGAGTAGGATCAAATTTGGGCTGAACTTATGTCGTTAAAGTTAGGGATAGAAAAAACATATAATCTTTAATCGTAACCCATCAAGATCAACAATTCTTTCATTTATCAAACTGAAGTTGGACACACAAACATATCATCTAATAAAGGGATAATTACAAAACTACCCCTGAAGTTTGTACTAATCATAAAAAACCCACATATTTTTTAAAATTACCAAAAAATCTCGTGAAGTTTGATTCTGTATAACACTTTATCCCCTTGAAAAGTAAACGCATTTCAATACCACTCTTATATTTGTAAAAATATTGCAATTACCCTTTACATTTAACACAATATCAAACAATAATGGATTTTTTTTTTTTGTATTTTTCAGACATCTTTGGTTTATTTTTTTGGATGAAAAGATTTCAAATCCAATGTATTTGAAAATGAATGGATTTTAAATACCTTAAATTTGAAATCCATCTCTTGTTTGGATGATGTTGATTTATGTAGGGATTTTAAACACATCGTAAAATTTTGATAGAAAAAATTTAAAAGCTCTATTCCTTTTCTTAATTGACATTTAATAAATAAAAATAATAGGTAATCTTATTATTTCATAAATAATTATAATTTTATACACTAATAAAAATATGAATATGATTTTTATTATGTGTGAATATGAATATGTGAGAGAGAATGTATGTAAATATGTGCAGAGTGTGTAAATGTGCAGTGTGTGTAAGTATGTGCAAATGTGTGTAGTGTGTGTATTGTGTGTTTAAATGTGTGCAATATGTGTAAGTGTGTGCAGTGTGTGTGTGAATATGCAAGAGTGCATAAAGAAGAAAAAAAAAAGAATGAATTTCAAATGACTAGATTTTAAGAGAGATTTAAAATCCTTTGAAAATGAACTAAAACTTAAAGATGGATTTGGAATCCAAAAATTTGGATTTATAAGCCAAACAAGGGTGTATATTTAGCTAAGGATCCCAAATCCCTCATCCCAAATCCCTATCCAAATGCACCCATAGTAGTTTTTTTAATTATCCCTCAAATAAATACTAAAGATAATTAATATTTACTAAGTTATATTGAGCATGTGAGCTCATTATGTTGGTCATGGAAAACTTGAGCGTGGTGTACGCGTATACATCATATTACATCAGACCTGTCGGAAGCAAGTTACAGAAGATGGTCACAAGTAACGGTTTAATTGCTCAACTGGCGACTTGTTGACAAATATGAAGAGTGGAAATAGCAGACAATACCAAGAAAATCCTTGCTATCTAACATCCATTAAAATATCCATTTATGCGATTCCACAAGTTTGTCGTTTTGTCCAAACGATTCATTTGGAAATCAATGTCAAGCTTGTATGGTCTCATTTCAAACGAGTATTTGTAATTTTATTATTTTTGTTGAAATTTAAATTGTTTATTATTGTTGGGGCGAGGAATTTACCCACCGAGAAAATCCGATTTCCGATGTTTGTTCTGTCTTGACGCCTGCAAAACAACAGTGAGAAGGGGGCCGGAGGATTTTTCCGTTATACCATCTCCGACGTTCAAGTCAGAAATCTATTAAAAGAGAATACTCGAATAATTCATGTGAAGATGTAATGTAGAAGAGAGAGGAGAATAAAAATACTTCATTTTCATGGAAAGCCATCTTTCTCGGAAGATTAGTAATTAAGATAAAAATTCCACAACAGTATATATTTGGTATATTTATCATATATTTTTTAATATAAAATATTACCAATTATGGCCCTAATAGAGTTCATTTTCGTATTTGGGCCCATTTTTAATATTGAGACGCAAATTATATTGATCCAATATAATTTAATATGACAAATCTAGGTCCTAGCAATTATTTTTACGTAAAACTTTGAATGGAACATTCCCCCATTCTTTAATGTTTTTAAATAAATAAAAATATATAAAAAGAAAGAGAAAAGTCCTGATCACAAGTGGATCATGTAGTAAAGGAAAAACAGTGCAAAATTTTAGGGAAAAAACCACAAAAATAACTTAAAAATATAATTTAAGTGAAGGACGTTTATGTCTCAAGGATTTTTGAGTGATATTATCATTTGTTGGTTTTGCACGTGCTCGAGTATCGTCTTGATGATCTGATGTATCTTGTGGAATGTCGGCCCAGGATCCTCGAGCCACAATTTCCATATTCTTCATAGCTTCTGAGCGAGCACATGAGTGAATGACAAGCGGAGTAGTTGAGGAGTCGCTTAGCTTGGTCTTTAAAGCTTCTGATTTGTCTTGTTCTTCTTCATCTTGCTCTTCTTCTTCTGCCATATCAGACCACCTCTTTTCGGGCTGCTGCCGCCATGGCTTGAAAGCTCTCCGAAGGTTCATTCGAATTCAATTCATATTCATTCAACGACAAATATTTGGAAACTTCATCCATCGCATGTTGCAAGTCGGCTTTTCTTGATCACCGTGTTTTTAGAAGCCACAATAACTCCCTGTTGCTTGGGAGAGGGAGGATATTCCACCTGCAGTAGTTTGGGGAATATATTTTGCACCTTTTCAGCAACCACAATTGAACGATCCTCATTAGAAATAATGGGTTCCAATCCCTTCTCTGTTGAATTGTCTACATCATCCCCACTCAAAATCTCAAAGGAATTCTTTATAATTATGTCATGGGAAGATGTTCCACCTTCATTAACTCGAGCAGATCATTTTTTCACGTGAACCCATGTTTCAGACTCCACGACCTTCCTCTTATTAACCTGGACCCGACCACGATTAGCAGATCGTGCACGAACTGGGCTAGCCTCCTTGGTACTAGTCTCCGCCTTATTAGAAGCCTCTTTAGTAGTAGTATGTCTACAATGATTATTATTATGCCCAACAATGCATGTTTGAGTAGAACAAGTATTCAAGCTATTCTTGACTTGGCTAGAGTTTTGTTTGTGAATAGTTAAATTTGTTTGGTTTATTATGCTTTGATTCTTTAAGTTGTTGGGGTTATTCTTGTTAATTTGTCTTTTGTTTTCAAGAACTGAAATAATTTGTAATCTGCTTGTTTAGTGTGACTGATAGATAATGTTTTGGTTTTGTTTTGTGCTCAAATACTTAGTAAAACTCTTGAATTTAGCATGCGAAATAGTTTCTGAAATAATATTACTTGAGATGAAAAGAGAAGTAAATATCATGAATGAAAATGACTTGCCTATTAGTGGTTTTAACCAATCTTGTTCGTTTGCGGATTCTTCTCGGTCGGAAGAGAAAGTGGTGGAATTGCCTAAGAGAGGCGGTGATAGGAAGGTGAGGGGTGGTGGGGGCTATTACATGGTGGCAATGGCTTGGTTTGGTTTTGTTTACTCTTGGATTTATTTGCATGAGTTGCAATGGGACATTTGTGCAGGAAAGTGAGTTGATCCTAGTCCCAACATAGGTATGTCGCATGCATCCATCTGTTTTGGTTTTATAAATCTATATTTGGATTTTAATATTAGAATTTGATGGAGGGTTGCAGGATTAATGGTTTTATTTGTGACTATTGTTAATTTGCAATTGTGTAGATTACAATTTTTGTTTTGTCAATAGTAGTTTTCATAAAAAAAAATTATCTTTATTAGAAGTGCCAAACTACAAATTATATCACCAAACAAGTAATAATTTACAAATGAACTTGTTATAAGTTCTGATTTCATCAGCTATAATTAGCTTATTGTACTAAAAATTGCTCCCATCTTTTCAGGTGATTTTACCAGAGGGGTCGAAGGATGTTTCAGGACGTGTTTGTTCTATTTTCACTAGCACTCATTAGATTTTGTTCATAAACATTACTAGTAAGGATTTGCAATGTAATTTGACCAAATGGAAACTATGAGGATGTTTCAACATTAAGGACTTTAAGTACTCGTTTTTATAGCCACATTTTGGCCTTTACATATACTCGTTGTGCACATTTTGAATGAATGGTTTAGTGCAGGTTATATTTGTTAATTTCGATTGTACTTAATTTTTTTGTTGGTTTATATTGGAGAATATTGGTGCTATTGTCGTTAATTAGAGGGGTTAAAAACACAATATTGTTGAACGAAATGAAATCAGTTAAAAAAACAAACATCGGTTATAAATTGATGTGTTAAAATGTAACGACAACAGTTATGCTATTATACACATCGCTTCTTGAAACCGATGTCATTTCCTAACTAACTAAAACCAAAACAACACTTATAAGCCGTTGTGCTTACATGTATCGACATCGGTTCTAAACCGATGTTACAAAGTGATGTTGTTCAAAGAAACAACATCGGTTAATAACCGTTGTTAAATAACTCCCACTTTAACAATAGGGGCTTTAACAACACTTATATTTCTTAAACAACATCGTTTTTTAACCGATATTGTTTCACTTATTGACATCGGTGAATAACCGATGTTGAAAACCCCTTTAACACAGGGCTTTCAACATCGGTTTTTTTCATCATTATACATCGGTTTTTAACCGATGTCTATTATCTTTATTTTTGTAATGTTAATACAACAATGTATATAGAAATCAGGCAGATTCTCGTAACTAAGAGAAACAACGGAGCAATGGCCCACTCTTTCTACCATCACAAATTCTTATAGGGGTTTGTTTAAATCAAGTTCCACAAGAACTCGAACAAATTGGCCAACTTCCCCCGACAAAGAATGATTGTCAATTTGGATTGGCATGACGATTGCGGATGCAATTTTGCTAATTAATGAATTATGCTAGTACTCATAGCTTAATTCATAAATACGAATCCAAACCTGCGCAACCGAAGTGTTTATCTTGTAGGGATTAAAGTCAGGCACCCAATTCATCAAACGAATAGATCCAGGCTGCAAATTCCAAGATGTTTTCGAAAAAAACATGACCACGATCATTCATAGAGGTAAGTTGAATGTTGTAATATCCTTTCCTAAGTGGCACATGCTTCCAGCAATCCGTAGTATGCCAAACTGATGATAATTTAACTTTGAAATCTTCCAATGAATAAGGTTTCGTACCTTTGGGCTGCAGCAGTCGACCGATTAAAGAATCTTTTAATTCTGACGTTCAATTTTTGTAGATTTCCTCATCCATGTGACAAAAAAATAATCGCCTTTTTTCACCGGACGTAAATCCTCTCAGGAGCTAGGGATTGGGCAAAGGTTTGAGGCAAATTCGTATCAAAATTTGCATGTTGAGTTTTATTATTAAAATTAGGGTTTATCGTGGGGCTTAAGGGAGCCCGATTCAAAACCCTAGTGTTAGAAGATGAAGGACCCATATCATTCCGCTAAGTAAATCGCAAGTCAGATATAGCATCGTGATGATGTTGAGATTCCAAAATTCTGATTTGAAGATGGGATCGATCGAAAGGGAAAGTTAGGGTATGACTTATCTGATGAATTTGAAGGTTGCATCGCATGAGAATACACACAACATCTTCCTGAATGGCTGCGTATATTTTAGATTCAGATCTATTAATCTCTGGGAATAAAAATGAATCGAAATCCATGATTGAAGATCAAGATTGGACGGAAGGAAGGCGTTGAGATGAGAGAAAATTGAGCATCGTGCCTTTTCTTATCGCCCTAGGTCGTATCAATTATTTTTGTTGTAATTTTTTAATTTTTAAAAGGGCGTGTTACTGGGTGATCAGACCCAGTTTCGAATCATATCTCCATCTCATCCCAGGACATCCCATTCAATTTTTCCCTTTTCCCGCTTCCAAATCATTTATCATTTCTTTTAAAAATTATTACACACACAAAGCGCTTAAGTTGTATATTATATAATATATAGTTTTGGTATTATCATTTGATATCTTATCTAGTCCCTTTGGGGATATTCGATAAAATCAGAACAATGCAAATTAAGAAAATTAGCATGGTACGTAAGAATGACACACATAAATCTAGAAATTGTCCAAATTTTAAGTTAAGATGAATCAATTGACTTTTAGAGTTTCGCATATCTACAAGGAAGGAAATGATGCTGCTAATCTGCTCTCGAAAGCGAATTTGGGTAACAAATGGTGGAATTATGCGCCTCCTTGCTTAACGTCTACTTTATTTCAAGACATGTTTTTATTTAACCATGTTAGATTTTGATTTTCTGTTTTTTCTGGGTACTTTTTTTTTCATATAGTGGATTTTTCCTTTGGGATTTTTTTTGCTATATGGGTTTTAATGAGGATCCTTTGTTTCATTGAAGTTGCTTTGTGATTGAGATTGGATTTTCCTTGTATTCTCTTCTTTTCATTAATGTATGAGCATCGCGCCACTTTATCTAACTTGTTTTTTAACATCTTTATCTGTAAAGGTGAGTACAAATCATGTAATCGTGTTGTGTTCCATGTCCACACGATAATGACACGATGATAAGGGATTATACTTATATGAACATCATATTTTTTGTGTTGACATGACATGACACGCGGCACGACACAATTTGACACGATGAGTTGAAAATAAAATTAAATTGATTAAGTTGAATGATATATACGATATCACATGTTAATATATGATAACATATTAAACAACATGATACTATATTATATTACATTACACGATACAAACTACAAACTATCCACTAAAAAACATATCAAGAATCAAGTTATCGTTCCACTATTGTGTCATTAACAAGTACTAAACATGTCATTATCAGATACGTGTTTGAAAGAAGATCATGTCACTAACAGATTAACAACGTTAATAGGTTAATGCTCCGTGTTTATCGGGTTGGCACCAACATGACGCAATACGACACGATAATATCACGAACAAGACTTAATACTAACCCATTATTTTCGCATCGTTTTCCTATCGTTCTATCGTGTCATGTCGAATATTGTCACACATATTTATCACTATATGTATATGTTGGAAATATAATAGATATTTCCGGGTGAATGAGAAATTGTTGCCAAAAGGTGTGACTGTTCATTCGAAACTATTCGGATTGAAAATGTTTATTCGATTGTGTTGTTTCGTTTGAAATCAATGGACGTGTCTGTTCAAATAAATGGCATGTCCGTTCCAACAGTTGTGTTGTTTCACTTGTGACTTTTAGTAATCTATATATATCCCAGAATCTGCAGATTATTCATAAGCATTTTGCATACATACATATTCAATTTGTATACAAACACAAGCATATTTTCTGTCAAAAATTTTGATAAAAAAATAGAGAGTACAAAATATTCGAAGTTCGCCGTCTCTTATTATTTGGAGTGCTACTACATCAAGAGGAGACCGTTGTATTTTAGGAGACATTTGCTATTCAACCATGAGCACCGTAGCGGGGCAATTTGAAAACAAACACTTGCGCTTTACCAATGTGGAAAACGGCACTACCTCCTCCAGTGCAAAGATGCTCTTTTCATGAGGATGACGGGGATATTATTTTCCAATCATTAGTTTGTTAGAATATAATTTCATTTGGCCAATCATTATAGAGACATGTGTCCATCTAGATTATTCCTTTTTGTACTATAAATACGCGGGTAGTGGTCACACAATGTGTACCAAGAATTGAAGAAAATCCATTCAATATTATCTTGTTACATTCTCTCTTGCAATTATTCTTTGAGCATTAAAACCTTCTTTCTCCATTAATGGAGTCTGTTATTTCTCTATATGGTATCAGAGCGGGATAGACTCCCGCCTCTGTGCCATCCTCCATTTTATTTTCTCTTTTATTCAATGAATAACCAAACTACAGGGCATACAACCATGGAACAACCCATTCAACCTCGTAGTCATTTACATCCAAGCTCACATATTCTAATTTCTTGGTATGGAAGATGCAAGTTCTTGCAGCCGTGAAAGGCTACAATCTTGAAGGCTATCTCACTGGAGAAACAAAAGCCCCTGAAGAATTCTTAGAAGGAACCTCAGAAAATGAAGTTGCTGTCAATCCAACTCACAATCTATGGGTAAGACAAGACCAACTCTTAATGTCTTGGCTACTCTCTTCATTATCTGAAAATATTTTGATTACCATTTGTTGGCTCAAAACCTCAAGGAGGTCTGGAAATGTCTTGAAACCAATTTTGCTAGTCAAAATCTTTGCAGAAAAATAATGCAATACAGATGCGCTTACAAACTTTGAAGAAGGGAACTCAATGTATGAGGGATTACCTCAACAAAGTGAAATCCTGTTGTGACTTACTTGTTGCAGCTGGCTACAGACTTGAAGAACCAGAACAGATTATGTACATTCTCTCTGGTTTGGGATCAGAATATAACTCAGTTTTGGTTACCCTCACCTCTAAGATGGATCAATACACTCTCAGTGATGCTCACTCTATGCTGCTTAGCTTCGAAAACAGGCTCGAAAATACTGATAACAACACGGTTAACTTGGAAGGTTCACATTTTTCTGTCAATATGGCAATTTAACCACAATAGGAGAGGAGGATATGGTTTTCAAGGAGGCAGAGGAAGGAATGTTAATTCAAACTTACCTAATAGAGGAGGCAGAAGTTATGCTAGAGGTGCAAGGGGAAGAGGGAGATTCAGCAACAATAAGCCTAGATGCCAGATATGTCACTATTCCAACCATACAGCAGACAAGTGCTTCTATAGGTGTGACTTAAATTTCACTCCATCCAACATCAGCAGTGGAAATTATTCAGGACAGTCCAGCAACTATAACACTTCTGTGAATGTGGCTAATGTTGGCAACACAGAAAATGCTCAAGACATGTGTTGGTATCCTGATTCGGGTGCTACCAATCATGTGACTTATGATTTATCCAACTCCGAATCTTGCAAAGCATCACCAGGGCATGAAAAGGTTCACATTGAAATGGAGCAGGTTTGACTATATCTCATTTTGGTAATTCTTTGGTTAAATCTCCTGGCAATTCTAATTCTTATTTTTCACTTAAAATTTGCTTCATGTTCCAAATTACCAAAAATTTGATTAGTGTCTCACAATTTGCTAAAGACAATAATGTTTTCTTTGAGTTTCACCCCTCATTTTGCCTTGTGAAGGATCAAACAACAAGAATGGTGCTACTCAAGGGGAACCTTAGAAATGGTCTCTATAGTTTCAATTTTCTGAAATCCAATCCCTCCAACAACTCCATGACTCAAGAATCTCTTCCCAGTGACAGCTTTCCTCCTGTTTCAACACAAGCTTCCAGTTTTTCTGCTGAAGTTAAAAATAAATGTAGCCTAGTTACTTGGCACAATAGACTAGGGCATGCGTCTTTTGACATTGTAAGAAAAGCTCTTATGAGTTGTAATATCTCATTTGATGATAATGAAAGAGACTTACTATGTTCTGCTTGCATGAAGTCCAAATTTCATAAACTCCCATTTCCTACTTCCTCTGAAAAACACTATCAACCCTTTGAATTGTTGCATTCTGATTTATGGGGTCCTGCCCCAGTAAGATCTTTCCATGGTTATCTATATTATGTCTGCTTTATTGATCATTCTAGTAGATACACCTGGTTTTATCTTCTAAAATGTAAGTCCTGATCTGATCCAAGCTTTCATTTTGAAAAGCCTAATTGAAACCCAATATAATGGTAAAATTAAAATGATACAGAGTGATGGAGGTGGGGAATTCCAAGCATTAGGAAAGGTCCTCACAGAAAATGGCATAAACCATAGGATTTCGTGTCCATATACCCCTGAACAGAATGGTTTAGCCGAAAGGAAGCATAGACACCTCGTTGAAGTTGGTCTCTCCCTTTTAGCTCAGTCTAATGTTCCCTCTCTACATTGGGATGATGCTTTTAGCAGTGCTTGTTTTCTCATCAATAGAACCCCATCTAGAGTCCTTCACTTCAAGAGTCCCTTTGAAATACTTACTAAGCAAAACCAGACTACTACGCTCAA
The DNA here is from genome assembly GCA_016081115.2 of Rehmannia glutinosa. NCBI lineage: Eukaryota > Viridiplantae > Streptophyta > Magnoliopsida > Lamiales > Orobanchaceae > Rehmannia > Rehmannia glutinosa. Next base: position 293,164 of record JABTTQ020003402.1, on the reverse strand, counting down.
AACATTTGGTTGCCTCTTTACCCCCTTCTCCTACCTTACAACAAAAACAAATTGCAATACAGAAGTGATGCTTGCACATTCCTTGGTTATAATGCTCATTATAAGGGTTACAAAGTGTTGCTTCCCAATAAAAAAGGTGATATTTACTAGGCACATCTTATTTGATGAAGAAACATTCCCTTTTCAAACCAAGAAATCTCACCCTCCTCCTCACAAAGACAACCACCGAGCTTTATCCATTACCTAATGTCCCTATTGTCTCAACGAAGTTCCACATCCATATTTTCCTAACCACGAACCAGCTTTCCCTCACCTTCTTTGCACTCTCACCAATCTTCGCAACCTCAGACGCCGCATCTTCGAAACCTCTTCTCATTCCCTACACTCATTGCCGAGGTAGAATAACCATTGATTTACCTATTGAGATTAATCAATCACCCGTTAACATTAACAATGATCGCAAGTTGCGGTACGCATCATATGATCACCGGATCAAAGGCGGGGATTTTAAGCTAAAGTTTTGATCACCTCATTGTGATGATAAAGAGCCGCTTTCATACCTTGAGGCATTATGTCTGCCAAAATGGAAGCAGGCCATGGAGACAGAGTTCGAAGCGTTGATCCGAAATAAAACCTGGAAATTGTGTGAGTTACCCCGAGATAAGAACTTAATTGGATGCAAGTGGGTTTACAAATTGAAAAGAAATGCTGATGGAAGTATAGCTAGGCACAAGGCAAGGCTTGTCGCCAAAGGTTACACACAAACACCAGGGTTTGACTTTCATGAAACCTACAGTCCTGTTGCCAAGCCAGCCACTATAAGGACTATTTTATCTATTGCTTTGTGTAATTCATGGACTGTCAAACAGTTAGACGTGGATAATGCGTTTCTCAACGGGGATCTTGATACACCTCTGTTCATGGAACAGCCACCAGGTTTCATCCAACCTGGGGAAGAAAATTTAGTTTGCAAACTTGCAAAACCTATATACGGTCTCAAACAATCGTCAAGGGCCTAGTTTGAAAAGTTTGGCAAAGAGGTTCAGTCCATTGGTTTCGTTTCTTCCAGAGCAGATTCTTCTCTTTTTTATAAACACACCACCAAAGGATGCATCTTGATTCTTGTATATGTAGATGATATAATAATAATCGGAAGTGATCAAGAAGAATACAAGCTAATCCCGCATTTGCTTCATCAAGCTTTTCCTTTAAAAGATTTGGGGAATATTAATTATTTTCTTGGTATTGAAATCATCCCAACATCTCAAGTCTTCTTCTTCCAAAGGAAATACATTGAGGAAATTCTAGATAGAGCGGGGATGAAAGGATGTAAAGGATTAAATACGCCAATGGTTAGCAACCCTCCTTTTTCCAAATATGAAGGGCACTATGCGGGAATGAAAAATTGTACAGTGTATTATTGGGGCTCTCCAATATGCAATCACAAGAGACTCGAGATCGCTTTTAGTGTAAATAAGGTCTCACAATTCATGCAATCTCCTTGATTCGCATTGGAAAGTCATTTTTTATTCTAAGGTACTTGGCAGGGACTTTTGATTATGGCCTTCATCTGAAATCCTATTCCAGGCCTCAGCTCACAGCTTTCTCTGATGCCGATTGGGCGTCGGACCCCGACGATAGACGATCAACCACAGGCACTTGTGTATTTTTGGAGGAAATTTGATTGCACTGGCTCAAAGAAACAAAGAGACATCTCGGGTCAAGCACGGCGGCGAGTGCAGGGGCTCTTGCACACTACATGTGACGTAATTTGGTTCCAGTCCTTACTAAAGGACTGGAACCAAATTACGTCACATGTATTGAAGATTCCACAGACACATCCCACAACCATTTGGATTGATAATCAAAGTGTTGTGTCGCTTGCTAACAACCCAGTATTTCATTCTCGTACAAAGCATTTGGAAATTGATCTTCATTTTATTAGAGATAAAGTTCAAGAGGGTATGATATCTGTTCGACACGTTCCAGGCATTGATCAAACAGCAGATATTTTTACTAAAGCTCTATCCGGACAATTCTTCGCTCGTCTGAGAAACAAATTATCTGTTGTTTCCAAAAGCTCGCTCGAATTGAGGGGGCGTGAAAACAAACACTGCCTTACCAATGTGGAAAACAACACTACCTCCTCCAGCTGCAAAGATGCTCTTTTCCAATGAGGATGCAGGATATTATTTTCCAATCATTAGTTTGTTAGAATATAATTTCATTTGGCCAATCATTATAGAGACATGTGTCCATCTAGATTATTCCTTTTTGTACTATAAATACGCAGGTAGTGGTCACACAATGTGTACCAAGAATTCAGAAGAAAATCCATTCAATATTACTGTTACATTCTCCGCAATTATTCTTTGAGCATTAAAACCTTCTTTCTCCATTAATGGAGTCTGTTATTTCTCTATACAATTCGTCTTAAAGACATAGAGTCGAACTCTAACCTTAGTCTAATTTCTGCATTTTCTGCAATTTCGTTTCTTTCTAGAATTCAAATAACTTTTCAGATTTAATTCGGAATATAATATCGCATGCACATGATAAATTCCCAATAGTATATAGATATATTTGTGTTTAAGTTATTGACTAACGGGCCTGTAGATATATATTAGCTTGCTTACCCTACGATATATAGTTGATAATATCTACACTTATACACATTAATTTATAATTGATCTAAAAAAAATTGCATGTCGCGCGAGAATTAAACATTTGGTTGAAAATGAATTAGCAAGAAATGGACAGTTTTGTTTGCAGCGGCTGCTGCCTGCTGGACCAAAAAAAAAAGGTCATTATTAAGGTACATGTCTTGTCTTATAAATTGATGAAAACCAGCTAAGGTTTCAACTCGTGGTCAACAAAATTTCAATTCCATTTTTGTATGGCGAACTTGTATAAATGATTATTTTAATAACTGCACATATTTCATATGTTGGGGACAATGGAATACTACAATATTTAAAATTAAAAAGCCTAATAGAAGTAGTAGAATGAATTGGGCTGAGCTAATAATTAAACTGTTTGAGTTAATTAATTGGAACTTTTCATGAAGTTCATTTTTTTTCAATTGTTTTAAATTTTAATTAATTTGATTATTCAAAGAGTTAAAACAGAATACGAAATAAGTTTTGAGTGGATACATATATTTCTAATTCTTGGCTGCCGGGCTGAGTTCAAGTTTAAGTTATTTTTCAAGACTTATTGAAGGACAAAAGGTGTTCAAACTTTATTTCCTATGTGCTTAATGAACCCTGCAATGATCAAATTAGATATTTTGTTGGAGGAAAAAATTGTAAGAATTCGAAATTGTAAAAAAATAAATAATAAACTTATAAAAAATTGACAATTTTTTTTTTGGCAAATAAATTAATAAGGGCATTTTGTATATATTTGAATCTTGGAGGTAATTAATAAGTTGTATTACCTTCCAAAAGTGTGGAATGACTGGGGAAGTGTCCCACTACACATTGTGACATTGCTGGAGTAATTTTCATTACACCATATATACACAAACGTTCATATGTATTTGACTTACACAAAAGTTCTTGCTTATAATTCAAGTGTAAAATGTGTAATAGGAGACGCCAATCCCTGTTGGGGGTAGTGTAATTTAGGGAAATTCTACTTTCAATTTAATTTCGTCACACCCAAGCTAATTATAAAATAAATAATTTGACATCACTCATTTTAATAGTACTTCAGATTAATTCGTGTTGTCAAGTAGGTAATTTGTCTACGTCTAAAAAGTTGTTACATCCGACGAAAATTCTTCGACGCTCAAGTCAATAAAAACAAGTGTTATAAGCCAGTCTATTTAAGAACGATTAAGTACATAATTGTGAAGAATTTGTTTTATAATGTCTCTTTAAGCTTCTATAGACTTTGTGAGAGCATTATATCCCGGTTTTTATGTATTAACTTGTGGATTCGACGAACATGACTCATCGACTTTTTTCCGTGTTCTAGTCTTATAATCAAGATAAATCTCTTGAATTTAACCTATTAGGTATAATCTCTGAGGTTAAAGAATTGAGTTTCTCTTTCGAGCAATTCATTCTTTGTTAAGTTAGACGATCTAGTAATAATGTAGCGCACCTTTTAGCGAGACACATTCTGTCTATTGATTCTCCTGACCCTAGTATTTGGGATATCCCAGAGCATATTATGTACTACGTACATTTGGAAACTCCCTCCCGATTTCATTTAATCCAAATGCATTTTCGTCTCCAAAAAAAAATCTAATAGGTTGTTGACGCGTATTTTTCTTTCCATTTTAATTGGTTTTTGCAAGGACTGGAACCGAACGAAGTTTATTCTTCGTCAACCTCATTGAACAGAGACATGGGACCAAAGGAAAAAAACCAGGACAATGAAGGTGCCAAGTAGCTGAAACATGTTGGTTCAATCATTAATGATGGATGTAGACTCAGCAGTAGGGGTGGCCAAATGGAACCGAAACCGGGTTGCAAATTGGAGCCGTGTCAACGGTTCCTAAACCGCAACCGTGGTCAACAGTTCCAAAACCGGAACCAGAACCGTGTAGACCGGTTCCGGTTCCTAGGTCTCAAAAACCGTGGAACCGGCGGTTTTAACCGTAGGTGGAACCGCGATGGAACCGTGATGGAACCGTTTATTTTAAGGTTAAAACCAACAATCTTGTTTTGGTAAATACATGTTAGAAGAAATGTTAAATGTTTATTATGATGTTTTATTTTCGTAACTACATGAGACACATTTTAGACCAAATGTTGTTTGCGAACTACGTGAACTTTGATTCTTCTATACTCTAATATTATATATAAATAGTTTAATATTATTATTAATATTAAGTATAAAACTTTATTGAATATTAAGTCCAAGTTTTTTTTCTTTATTTTCCTTTTTTTTTTAACTGAAATTGATAAACAATTTTAAGAAATAAAAAAATTATCAAAAGATAAACAAACGGTTTCGGTTAAAATCGGAACCGGAATCGTGGAGGAACCGGGTTCCGAACCGGACCGAAACCATCGGTTCCAGTTTTGGAACCGGAACCGTGAGGCAACAGTTCCGGTTCCGGTTCCTCCAAATGATAATTGGATGCCCCATGTTGCCTTGACCTCCCAACCAATACATTTCTTAATTAAAAAAATATATTATATTCTTTAATTGGATTCAACCTATGTAGTGCTCTAAAAATACTAAAGCGCTAGTCGGGCCGACAGATCGACTAGCGTCTAGACGGAGTTTGAGCGGGGTTATGTGGGGCATAATTGGGAAAAACAAACGTAGGCGGACAATTGAGGAGCTTAGCGCCCAAGTGGTGGCTAATCGGGACTATGCGGGGATTTTTAGAACACTGAACCTATGTCGTTAAATATAGAAATCGGTTCGGTTTGAAAGTGAAAAATTTGTTAGTTCGTTGGGACAAATTTCACCCAAAAGTCTTGAAAGAATTTAAGCACGGATATTTACCAAAAGTTTTGCAGAGTAAGGATGTGATTGCAGATGTGGTCACATTCACAATCACATGCAGCGGAATTTTGAAAACAATAAAGAGACACACGAAATAAAATTTGTCTACAAGCCAACAAGCTTGTAGACGTGCCAATATGGCAAAACTTTCCACTAGTAAAAACGTTTGATTCCGTATACAAAAGTACTCAAATTCAACTAGTAGAAACTCAATGAAAAACTCCTATCTAGAGTATATCTGATCTATGTAATTCAACTCATCCAACAATAGACATGTGTGGACTTCGTTAATCACAATACTAAAAACAATGGATGAAAAACCTAACAAACACAACTGCAGGGCTGAATGTGATCTCAGATGTAGTCACATTCGAGATCACATCCAGGGCAGCGAGACTCTTTGTGCTTGTATGACTCTTAACTCTCTCAAGACTCTTGTATCTCTGGTATATTTCTTGTGTATTGATTATGGACGTCCTCTTCTCTTTATATAGGCGTCCAAACCCTTCAAGAGTCCTAATAAACATGGAAAGAAGATATATACAAATATATGTCAAGTATATCACTTATGTTAGGAAACAAGATAAATATCAAAGAGTTCTAATATATCTATACCATATCAATATGAAATCTTTCCTAATCTATTTACAACTCAATCTTACCATAAGTCTAGAAAGGCAAAACAAATCAAAATCCAATCTTTTATTTTAGGAAATTACTTGGGCGAAAATTAACGCCCTAACAATCTCCCACTTTTTGCCTTTCTGGATAAAACACTTATCAAGCACAAAACAAACAAACTCCCCCTCAAAAAAAACAACTCCCCATAAATATCATGCTGAATAAAAATACTGAAACATATGCGATCACATTTCAGATCACATTCATAACTGCAGCAAAAATCCAGCAAACTCAATCAAATATCAAATATCCAGAAAACTCCCCCTAAATCGAAAGCATCACAATCAACCTTTTTCTCCCCCTTTTTGTCCAGAAAACATAGGTAATAATCATGTATGCTCCCCCTCATGTGGACACGTAAAAGTTCATTTCATATGCAAAAATTTGAGGAGAATAAAGGATCATAAGACTCTGAGAATTTTGGAAGATAAACATCAAAAAGATGATACAAAGATCAAGATTTTCCATAAAATAGGATTCCTAAAAATCAAGATTTTCCATGAAATAGAATCCTACAAATCAATGACACTCTTAACCAAAGATATAGATAATTAGGAGCAAAATCTATTCAAATCTTCCAAGTCCTTCAAACCGTGTATAACCCACCAATTATTATCCATCAAGATTTTCAAGATTTTGGGAAAGAGAAAAATATTACTCTCAGATTATATATGGAAACCAAATCTCAAAGAAAGAATCCAAGATCACCAGACATGCAAACCTAATATGCCTAATGCAAAGAAAAATTAAAAAAAAACGCACACACAAGGTGAAAAGTCTTTGCGGAATGGATGTAGGTTCAAATGTCGTCCCATTTTGAGTCACACATGTACTCGCTGATTCAATGAATCGCAATCCGAAATCCCAGCTTATCAAAATTTTCGAGTTTTCTTCACTTTTTCCGAGTCTCTCGTGAGGGAGTTAACCAAACAGGGAGCTTTCACTTAAGTGCCAAAGGTAGCTCTTTTTCACATGATCATGCCTTTGTTAAACAGTAGGATGCTTGATGAAATAGGTCACAAGGAATAGCCGCACACAATGGGTTGGTAGCTTTTTCCTGGAAGGCCTCAAGCATGATCAAGACTTTATTTTCAACTCAAATTCATCGGGAAAAATATCATCAATTTTTTGAATTGGAGAGATCGACTCACACCGGTTTTCCAAGGAGACAATATATGTGACTAGTTCGAACCATCAATCCACTTTTTGCGAAAATGCTTGAAGGCTTATAATGCAGGGATGTCTAAAAAAAATGAAAAAGAAATAGAGGAGAAGAGAAGGGATGCATTTTGGATGTCACAACGGATGTGATGTGCAATCTTTGTGATATCTCGTGTAACATCTCAAACAACACACAAACCGAGAGACTTCCTTAGATTGGAGAATCTCTCAAAATCCAAAGCCTTGGTGAAGATGTCGCAAGTGATTTTGAAAGAATATACTCAATTCGAATAATATTTTTCTCAACTAAATCTCGAATAAAGTGATGTCTAATATCTATGTGTTTAGTACGAGTGTTGGACAGGATTTTTTGAAATATCAATCGCACTCATATTATCACAATAAATGGTTAAAATATCACAATGAAAATCATTTTCTTTTCTATATCGATCAAAATCTTCATGCAAAGCATTATTCCGAACATCATCTTTCAAAGAATCAAACACATTTTTAGGCTCAGAAAATGTGACACAACAAGAGATTCTTACCATTGAACAAGTAGAAGACAAACACACTAGTCTTACCATATCTCGATAGTTTACCCTTTCTTTCTTTCTAGTTCTTATGCCTTCGAGACATCACCTATGACTTGAGAGATTGGATGATTCTTTTGAATCCTTGTAGGTATGTCACTGCCACGATCCACGATTGGGTTATTGGTTTCTTCAATAGGTTCATTGTCAGAATCAGAGTTTGACTCACCAGAAGCGACACGGATGTGGGCTCGGATGCCGTCACATTTGGTTCTCGCATTTGAGACATTTTGTGGATGGAGCTTCCCACATTCTCCATTACATTTGTGCCTACATCCTTTGTTTGGGCGATCTTAACAAACTCGAGCGAGATCCACCACATTATCTTCTTCACTCTTTCCCGCAATATCCGAGAGATCATCGAAGACAACATTTACAGATTCCATGATCATCTTAGTACGAAGATTATAAATTCGATAGGCATGACTATTCGAAGTGTAGCCTAGAAAAATACACTTGTCACTTTTGGAATCGAATTTACCAAGATTATCACGATCATTAAGAACATAGCACAAACACCCAAAAACATGAAAATATTTGAGGTTAGGTTTCTTTCCCATAAGAATTTCATAAGGGGTCATCAAACTTCCAGGCCTCAAATATACACGATTGGCAATATGACATGCAGTATTTAGAGCTTCTGCCCAAAAACCTTTTGAAAGTCTTTTAGAACTCAACATAACACAGGATGTCTCATGCAATGTACGATTTTTACTGTCTGCCACTCCATTATACTGTGGAGTTTTAGGTACGAAAAATTCATGAGAAATTCTCTTTCTATCACAAAAAGCCGAGAAAGAAGAGTTTGCAAATTCTTTACCATGGCCCGACCTAATTCTAACAACTGGTAGCATATACTGATTAACAACTCTTCTATGCCAACTTCTAAATACTTCAAATGTTTCAGATTTCTCACGTAAAAAATAGATCCAAGTAAAACGTGAAAAGTCATCAACAATCACAAAAAAATATTTCCTTCCACCAAGACCTTCAACTTCGACTGGACCCATAATGTCCATATGAAGCAATTCAAAACACCGTGTGGTATTGAAATGAGATAACATTTGGTGTGACACTCTTCTTTGTTTACTCTTTTGACAACTTCCACACACATTAGCATTTTTCATGCAAAATCTCGGTAAACCACGAACAACCTCAAATTTCACAAGATCCCTCATTTTCTTAAAACTTAGATGACCTAATTTTTGGTGCCATAGTCGATTCATCCGTGTGTGCAGTGTGACATATTTGTTTATTAGCATACTGATAGCAGTTATCAGATGATCTCAAACCAGTAAAAATACACGTGTTAGATTCATTAAAAACCTCACAAGATTTTTTCTTGAATTTAACATATAGGTTATTATCACACAATTGGCTAATACTAATGAGATTAGCATTTAGACCATCCACATGCAATACATTTCGTAGCCTAGGTAGGCCATCAACATTCAAAGTTCCCTTTCCAACAATTTTTCCTTTACCTCCACCTCCATAAGTCACATTACCACCATCATGCTTCTCATAGTCAGTCAAATACTCCAAAGTACCTATCATGTGTCGTGAACACCCGCTATCAAAGTACCAAGATCCTGCAATGTTAGATCTCAAAGAAGTATAAATAACATGACATTTAACATCAGATTTCTTAACCCAGACAGATTTGCAAAAATTTGAAATGTGATTACGAGGATGTCGTAACATTTCGGATGACATCTGACATGCAGAATTTTTGTTCGTCAAATCTGATTTCATTTTGTAACAAAATGGCCTAATGTGTCCAGGAGCATGACAATAGTGACAAATAAAGAGGCGTTTACGAGGTTTAGATTTCTGGGAAAATTTCCTTTTATTGTTGGAGGAATCCGAGGATTCTCCTTGTTCTTTTGCTTTAACAAAAACCGGAGTTTTATAACCAAGGCCAACTTTATCATCACTACTCATGGAGAGAATATCATCCAGTTTAGCTTTCCCAGAATTAAACTTTTTTATGCTTTCAAGAGATTCTTCAAGTTTAGAATTTACCTTTTCGAACTCCAGTTCTTTCTTGGTAAGAGAGACTTCTAACCTGGTAATCACTTCCCTTTGATCATCATTCTCCTTCTTGAGTCGATCATTCTCCTTCTTCATCATTTCATTCACTTTAATCCTCTTCAGCCAATCCTTATATAGGCTCGCGTACGTGTCTTCCAAACTTTCACCATCAGATTCATCATCCTGTTCGACATCATCAGGAGCAGAAGTAGAATTAAAACAAAAAAGGTTAGAGTCAGATAAGAAATCATGATCTTCAGATGTGACCTCAGATGTGATCGGAGAAGGTGTGATCACATCTCGGGGCACACCTCTGGCAACACCTGAAGGATTTATTTGGAGAGACTTTCGATCTTTCACCAAAGTGGTCAGAACCTTGTGATCTTCTTTCTGGACAACATTCTCATTGTCAGATTTATTGTCACTTAAGGTGACACTCAAACTCATTCCCTTTTTCACAAAAATATTTGCACATTTTTCAACTGAGGGACTAAAAGTAGGGATACTAGGAATTTCCATGCTAACAAATATACAGGATCAACACTTAGTGTCGTCAAGTGTAGGCTCTTGATGCCAATTGAAAGAATTTAAGCACGGATATTTACCAAAAGTTTTGCAGAGTAAGGATGTGATTGCAGATGTGGTCACATTCACAATCACATGCAGCGGAATTTTGAAAACAATAAAGAGACACACGAAATAAAAATTGTCTACAAGCCAACAAGCTTGTAGACGTGCCAATATGGCAAAACTTTCCACTAGTAAAACGTTTGATTCCGTATACAAAAGTACTCAAATCCAACTAGTAGAAACTCAATGAAAAACTCCTATCTAGAGTATATCTGATCTATGTAATTCAACTCATCCAACAATAGACATGTGTGGACTTCGTTAATCACAATACTAAAAACAATGGATGAAAAACCTAACAAACACAACTGCAGGGCTGAATGTGATCTCAGATGTAGTCACATTCGAGATCACATCCAGGGCAGCGAGACTCCTTGTGCTTGTATGACTCTTAACTCTCTCAAGACTCTTGTATCTCTGGTATATTTCTTGTGTATTGATTATGGACGTCCTCTTCTCTTTATATAGGCGTCCAAACCCTTCAAGAGTCCTAATAAACATGGAAAGAAGATATATACAAATATATGACAAGTATATCACTTATGTTAGGAAACAAGATAAATATCAAAGAATCCTAATATATCTATACCATATCAATATGAAATCTTTCCTAATCTATTTACAACTCAATCTTACCATAAGTCTAGAAAGGCAAAACAAATCAAAATCCAATCTTTTATTTTAGGAAATTACTTGGGCGAAAATTAACGCCCTAACAAGTCTTATGCTTAAGATAATAACAGATTTGGATAACTAAAAAGCCAAAAACCATGAGTGGCTAATTACCCAAAAAAAAAAACATAGATATTTTAAAAAATTACTAGAATCCCTTGTGATTTGATTTTGTCTTAAATTTAAAGGGGGCAACTGTAATATTTCTATAAAGGTTAGAAGAGTTTTGAAATATTTTTTGCTTATAACGGGAAAAAATATAAGACGAAATAAAACCTCAGAGTGGTTTTATAATTTTCAAAATCTCTGAGAGTTTTTGTAATAAGTTTAGAGCGAGTACATAAAAAGGATCATCTATAGAAAGATTTGATATGCAAGTTGCAAGTGTTCACTGGTGTTATCTCACATGCTCATGAAACTAGTAAGATTAATTATATTTGGATGTGATGATTTGGATTTCAAATGACTCCATCTAAGATGTATTTGAAATTCTCCCAAATGACTCCAAAAATAACTTCAAAGGATTTGAAATCTGTTATAAAATTAAAGACATTCCGAACAGAACTTTTTAGGGTTTTGAGAAAAGATGCTCTCTTTTCTCTCCTCCAAAACCTTCATGGTCGACGCATCTTGATCTTCTTCATGGAGCTCGATTTTCTCTTTTCCCTAATATTGCGAAATCTCATGATTCTTCTATCCCTGTTCTTAGGGTTTTACCAAGGGTTTCCCCAAACCCTAATTCTGCTACTCACAAGAATGGTGCAAGCTTCGAACAAGAAGATCAATATCAAACGATTTCTTTTACTACCTCTCTTGATCCTCCTACATAAACGTTTCAAACCACTGCAAGAATTGATCAAGAAAATCAAGATCTGTTACATTCCACATGTTTTCCTCAAGTTTTTGGATCATCCCTTCCATGATTCTTAAGAATCATCCAAGAACGAATCAAGATTTCCAAGCAACGAATGTGAAGAAATCTTTTGAAAAAATAGTGCACTCCGGGGAGGATACAATTCCAGTTAAGAAAGGGGATTATTATTCTGTAACGATAGGTGAAGAGATTTATCATCAACGAAGTTACGAGATTCATTAATCGGACGACTCATACTTCCAAAAGGGACAACGCAGTGCACGTTAGAGGCGCTCAAATCAAAATTGCATGTTGTTTGGAGAATTCAACATGCTTGGCGATTGGTACCACTAAGTAAGGGTTATTTTAGTTTACAATTTAATCATATAGTTGACCGCAATCGTGCTTTCGTTAAAGCTTCATGGAATTTGAATCCGTCTACAATTCACATCACTAATTGGATCCCAGATTTCAATCTTTATAAAATTAATACTTCTATGGCAGAAGTTTGGGTTCGGATTTATGAACTAAGTATCGAGTATTGGCATCCCTCTTTGATTACGAAGATTGCAAATGCGATAGGTACTCCGATCCAAATTGATGGTCGTTCGTTGTCTGAGAGGTGGGACATTTTGTTCGAGTATTAGTTGAACCTGATTTGAGTAAATCTCTTCAAGAATTTATTATGGTTGAAAGGGTGGGACATTGCTCTCGTTGTTTCGATCTTTTATGAGAACTTGTCGGATTTTTGCGTTAATTATCGGATTATTGGGCTTCAGATATTAATTATCGCCATCAAGATGCGACAAAAAAGCGAGACATTATTCAAACTAATACGAGCCCAATTTGTGGACGATTGGCCAGTAGGACGGGGAATCGTGGTAGGATTCCAGCTAACAATGGTAAGGAAATAGTTTTGAAAACTTGGGTTCAAGTTAAGCCCTAGAAAGCCTGTTCTATGGACATGAGTACTGGCCCTAAGGAGGGTGGACCATCTACTTCAGATATTCAAACACGAAATTCTTTTAACGCGTTGGGTGATACATCAAAGGATCTGCATAGAGTAAATGAGCCCTCACACGTCCATGCAGATGTGGGCCTCAAAGGTTTGAATGTCAATCTTGATGACTTGATAGGACTATGGTTCTTTATCAACCACCAGAATGGAGTTTAGTTATTGTTCATGAGGATACTGTGATTGCATCAAATTTAGATGAAACGAGTCAAGCGGATCTTCACATTGTCATGGAAGTTGTATCTAGAAGTCGTCCGCTTAATGATTATGTCCTTAGCTCTAACAATTCGTCAGAGGGTTTCAAAGCAAATGACTGCATCAGCATGGAAGCGTTGGTTTGATATGGCGGATGAAGAAGAACAAAACAAATCAAAAGCTTTAAAAACCAATCTAGGCAACTCCTCAACTACTCCACTTGTCATTCACTCATGTACTCCCTTAGAAACTATGAAGGCTATGGAAATTGTGGCTCGAGGATCTTGGGCCGACATTCCACAAGCTACGCCAGACAATCAAGACGATACTCGAGCACGTGCAAAAAAACAAATAACAATATCTCTCAAACATTCCTTGAGACATAAACACCCTTCATTTAAGTTGTGTCTTTAAGTTATTTTTGTTGTTTTTTCCCTAAAGTTTTGCATTGTTTTTCATTTGCTACCTGATCGCTTTGTGATTATGATCTTTTCCTTTTTTTTATATATATCCATTTATTTAAAAAAAACTGTTATAAAATTTCTCGATCCAATCAACTTTAATGGATTTGTTATTATGAATTTGAAATCATTCTCCAAATTCATTAATCCAAATGGAGTCTAAGAGAATTTATGACAATTCACGATTAGTACATGTCGAACCCAACCTTGATTTGGGTCAGATCTTGATCGATCCCCAATGTTTGGGGAAAAAGAGAAAAAAAAAAGGAAAATGAAAAGGCGCAAGTCCTTATCATATTTATAAAGAATGGAATCTTCAAGGGCGGAAGAGGAAAAATAAAGTATTTAACCCATCAAGATTGGAGACCAATAATTTTTTATGGTTCAACAAATACATGTTATATCGTCAAATAAATACAAAGATAATTAGTCTTTTTTTAGTACTTATCCTGGGAGGGGTGGAGCGATGGGAATCGAATCCGTAACCTTTGGTCAAAGTATGAGAGTTTTAACCATTGGTCTACTATTTTTATTGGTCGAAAAAGTTTAACACACTCAATACTTAGTATTAGGAATGAAAATGAGTAATGTCTTCCCAAACCCGCTTAAGACTGGTTTCAACATTATAAATAAATTCAACATTCAATAAATCTTGTAGTTTTTATTTTAAAACTAGCTCGATTGGTTTAACTTTTATATTTAGCATATATGAAATTGAATCATAAATGTTTTTAATGCAGCACATTTCAAATTAAAATAGGCAAAAACTTGTACGAGACGATCTCACGGACACAGTCCATTAGACATATTCTACATGTAAAATCGGATTCCAATCTAGTCCTAAATCCATAAAAAAATGTGACACGACACTTTCGGATAACTATGTAATATCGTCACAGTGGAAATTATGAAACAATTGGGATTTTTGAAATTGCATTTCTTAAGGATTAATTATATAATTAATAAAATATTTATATAATTTTAGGTTAAGTGATCTTATTTCATAAAAAGCTCAAACTTATTCAGTGGACACTTAACCACATAATAAAAACGGTCCTTTCGTTCACCAGTCTGCTTATTAATTTATGCAACAGTTGTGCAACAGTCTGCTTATTAATATTAGTAGCAGTTGTGCAAAAGCCTGCTTATTAATTTATGCAGCCGTTGTGCAGCAGCTTGCTTCATCAGCTAAATTGATTTACAGTTGTTTCTATTGCGTCAGCGCCTATGCAACCAGAAGTTTTTTGAAAACTATAAATAGAATGTTCCTATTATTTTTTCAGTTCATTCAGGAATCAACAAAATTTCGATTTTCTTTCATATTTTTATAAATTACTTCATATTCTCATCTCCGATTTATTCATATTTACTTCCAACACCATCACAATCTCATAGTAAACTACCGTTATGAGTCATCGCCAAAAGTCAATGTTGGAGTCGAACCTAGTGAAGGATTAGTACCTTGATTGCCCTGCTCAAATGAAGATCCGAACCAAATGTGGGTAAAATATCATTTTCCTAAAGAAATTAGTTTGCTTATAATTTCATAAATTTCACGGTATTAGCTATTTCATGAACTTCATGACATTAAACTATTTCGTAACTTCACGGTATACATCAATTTCACGATATACAATTGATCTATGATTCTTTTTCTTTTTGTTAAAGAAAATATAAATTGTATCATTCATAGTTTGGATTTACATTTCCGCTTGCATTATAACTCTTGTAACTTCTTGACTTGGTCTTTGGGCAAATAAATGTCACTTTGACAAAAGATTGACTGTTTGAGTCTATTGCGGTATGGGTAGGTTAGACAATGGATTGAGGAGGTTGCATGTGGTCCTTGTTTGACAATAGATTGAGCAGGTTGCATGTGCTCCACGATTTTTGTAAAACTTTTCAGAGACTGGACAATTTGAGATTGATGAGACCGGCATGAGACTTACAAATCAGGATTGCCCCAACCTAGCGAGATCCTTTTTGAAAGACTTATTTGTCGAAGATAGAACAATGTAACTATTTTATTTTGTAAAAATAGATTAATTGCAACTCTATTGAAATTGTAAGGATTCGTACACTTCCACTGTATTTATGGTTTTTAGTTATTTGTACTTTAGATAATAGCTCTTGTCGAGTATAAGTTAATGAATATGTGGGGTTGAAATTAATTGGATGTTATTCTGTTCTACTGTGTAATAGAATTGGGGCGTGACAAAAAACCCATAATTTTTGTATGAGACAGTCTCATATGAGATCACTTTACCCAAATAAACTAGTCCCATACCTACCACGTTATCATCATCTGTGTTAACTTTTGTAATTCATTTGTTGGTATGTTGAAGAACTTGAGTGTAGTTCATACTTCATACACGTTTTTTTCTCGAACGATAGTATTTTATTAGAACAACTCAAAAAACTGAAATTACAACTACAAACGTAGCCAACAGGCTAAGAGCCGACTTGACTAAATAAAAGTCAAGCGGGGAATTGGTAAGACCAATTCAGATCAACTTCACAAACTAAAACCTTCCCCCCCAAAACTAAAATACTCCACGCCGGGAGACTTCAGCACTTCTTAATGGAGACTGTAAAACACTAAAAGAAACCAAAACCGGGCACGAGCAACCACTACATACTACAGAACAGATAAAACTGATCCGCCTACGAGTTTCGCAAATCAACCGGAAAAACAAAAAACAAACAAAATAAAAAAGACTACAACTTAACAACAAAAAAAAAACAAAAAAATAAAGAAAAATTAACAGCCTAACAAACATAGAAAAGAAAAGATTCTCCCACCCCCAAAACCACCGCCACATCCGGCACCACCCCCTCCTCGCCTGCCTCGGTCTCTCTCTCACGGAGTCTAAACGGACTCCCCGTCGTCACGTCTCTGATCGTGTTTTTCAGCCTTGTTCTGGTCCCCGCCGCCATCCAAGTCGCCGGCACCGTCATGGCTTTACAACATCCATTTCTGACGATGGGGGTGTTCATTTTGACGGGGCTCTCGTCGCATACGTGGCGGAGCAAAAGGCTGAACAAACACATGAGGTCACCACAAAGTTTTCATTCTCATGGGAGAAGAAAGCATTTGCTTGGGAGGGGGAGAGGGGAGATGGGGTAGGCGGCTGGTTGGGGGTGGGAAAAGAGAGAGAAAATTTTAGGGTTTGAGTTGTAGAGAGAAGGTGGAGAGAAAAAAAAAAGAGAGAGATGAATAGTGTTGATATATACTTCATACACGTTACATAAGCCATTATTTATGGGTGGACAATTTGAATTTCCAACCATTTCCACGTTCAAATTAAAGGAAAAAACTGGACATCTACTGTATTATACATTAATTCTCCATATTACATCAGACTTGTGGAAACAAAGCTACAAAAGATGTCACTAGCTAGTAAACGGTTTAATTGCTCAACAATTCAATTGTTGACATTTGATAATTGCATTTGAGAAATAGCAGATCGAGACCAAGAAAAAATATTGTTCTGTGACATCCATTAAATATCCATTTTTAAGAAATTTGATAAGTTTTGTTGTTTTGTCCAAGCGATCTATGATGAAGACCGAAAATTTAATAAATTTGATTTTTTTTTGTTTTAAATTTATCCATAGTGTGGGTTATTGACTTATTGGTTGCAATTTTTTGATGTGAGTTAGTTTATTTTTATCATTTGGAATATAAAAGTTATCTTTGAACTTTAGTCCGATTGGAAAAAAAAAATGCAACTATGTTTCAGAATTATAAAAATCATTGAAGTATTACAAATACATACTTGAAATTTCCGTTTTGTTTTACAAAGAACTTTATCAATAAGTGCAATTAATTTGTAAAATAAAAGTAAATGTCAATTTTAAAAGATACTTGAATTTCTTTTCGCAACCAACTAAACTTTATAAATACTTTTATAGTTCACCGTATTATTTATTTTAATTACAAGATTATTGTAGATGTTAAAGTTTGATGGATTTCGATTGTATTACATTTTTATCGATATTGTGATTTTACAGTTTAACTAATTACTAAAAAAAACCCGAACATACGAAGATTCAAATAGATAAATATAAAGGAATATGGTCATTTCTACTCATTATTAATAGCAAACTACGTTTATAATCACTTTTAATGAAAATATTTGTTTTAAAGTTTTGCCCACGTTTTGGTTTAAAAGACATAAATGCACTTGTCTTCTTTCATTATATGCGAGATGGCAAGATGAAAAAATACAGATGTTCTGTTCTAGGTGGCACGATCACGCAACTCTAAGTGGCACGTGAAAGTAAACAAGCCCCTGATGACTCACCCGGATGACATCATTCATGACATCAAAAAAGTTGCAGAGATTCCCCCTGTCATTCTTATGCACAATATAATTTACTAATGATTTCTGGTGATTGTTTACAACAGATTGAATTACATGATGACACTTGGTTGGCTAAGATATCACTATTGTACTATAAATATTTACCTTCACAGTGCTGCTAAATCAATCAATGAAATATCTACTTTCTGCAATGCATATTCTAATTTCTGCAGTACATTAATTCCCATGGCTATTCAGCTTTTCCTTTATGGTATCAGAGCAGGTTGTTAATACATGTCTCTGATCCATTTTACAGCCTTTTGGTGTTCTTCGTCCTTTTATCCAAATGGCTGCAGTAAACACACCAGCAACTGGAAATAAGTAGATGGTTCATCCACAGAGTCAACTCGTCACTGTGAAACTCACAGAGAGTAATTATCTTGTATGGAAGCAACAAATCCTGGCTGCCATTAGAGGCTACGGTTTAGAAGGATATCCACTGGATCCACCACCATTCCTGTAGAGTTCACAACATGTAACTCGGAGGATCAAAGAATTGTTAACCCCTATTTTGTGTTATGACATAGGCATGATCAACTCCTCGCGTCCTGGCTTTTATCTTCCTTATCTGTGAGCATTTTGATTACTACTGTTGGTTGAAGTGCATCTAGAGAAATATGGGAGTGTCTGCAAACCACCTTTGCTAGTCAGAATCAGGCAAAAATCATGCAATATAGGTTGCATCTTCAAACCATGAGGAAGGGTGGTATGCGGATGAAGGAGTATCTTAATAAAATCAAAAGTTGTTGTGATTTACTTGGTTCAAAGAGAAAGCGCTTAGCCGTAAAGATCAAGTAATGTATGTTCTGAGTGGATTAGGCCCTGAATATAACCCAGTGGTTGTTTCAGCTACATCAAGGTTGGAGCCACGAAGCTTGAGTGAGCTCATGCATTGTTGTTAGGTTTTGAGATATATTTGAAACATTTGAGAACAGAAGCAATATCGATGATGGATCTTTCTTTGTACACCCGCCACTCATGCATACAACCCTGGCAACAGAAGAGGAGGTCATAAGTCAGCAACAAAAGAGGAGGTCATAGTAAAGCCAACAGAGGCAGAGGGAACTACCAGTCTCACAATTCCAACCCCAGCTTTTCCTTTAGCATGATCGTGTCACCGCACGGTCATGCCGAGATGGCAATTTTCATGTTCTATTTTTAGGTGGTATGATTGTGCCATGTTTTATAATATATATAGGGTGGCCCAACCATGTCACTTTAGTAAGAGTACTCTTGTCTTTATGGGTAAAAAATATATATTTTATTAAAATGAGAAGAAAAATGGTTTGACTATCCAAAAATGGTAAAAAAGAAAAACACCCGAAATTTAATATCCCTACACTTAACCAAGTCATGAAACTTAGATGAGAGAAAAAACAGATAAATAATTAGTCCTCGAGTTCACATTCTAACGATATGATTGGTATGTGAGAATGAAATGGGAATAGAATGGATATTCCCAAGTTCATTCTCATTCACACGAATGTTATGTTTTAAGATTAGGAATGTCCATTCATATGAGAATCCCTATACCATGTAGTATGAATTAGTCATTTTCCCTATCCCCCATGGTTTTAGTTATTCTCAATCTGTCAGGAATGAAGTTATTTTTACTTCGAATAAAATGTTCCTCCTATTAATCTCATAAAAAATATTATATAAAACTAAACATACACCAAGATTTAATATTTTTTTTCCTCACAATTGCAATCTTTTAATAATTTTAACATGTTCCTAACTCCATTTTTTTTGTTTGTCTTTTCATTTAACCATATTAATATTTGTGTAAATAAACACTAGAGTTGTCAAATGGGTCGGGCTAGGTGTCGGTCCGCTAGCCCAAGGGGAAAATTGGATTAGGTCGGGTCGGGTTGGGCCGGTATTTCAGGGCGAATGGGCCTGACCAAATAGGTCTGATTCTTTTGGGCTTCTTAAAATGAAGCTCGGTCCGACTTTTTTCCCAGGCTGGCCCATCGGACCGGGCTCACTTTGACAATTCTAATGTATACAAGGGAAATTTAATCTTGGATGGTTTGATAATTTGAGACATAATAAAATAAAATTGTGCCATTAATGCAAAACGAATATTTTGCATGAATATAAAAATATCTAAAAATGATTCAACTGTAATATTTTTTGTTTGAGAAAAAATGATTAATTATTTCAAATTTAAAGATAAAGTTAATAAACATAGTTGAAATCATTGTTTTTCAAAAAACAATTCTACTATAGGATAATTTAATTATTAAAAATATTTTATCACATTCCCATCATTTATTTTTAATTACCAATTATGAAAAGAATCAAGTTAGAAATGACTTTTTCATTCCTAACTGATATCAATCATAAGAAAGGAATACATATAACATTTCATTCCCTTAATTTGTTATTGCATTCCTAAGTTCATTTTATTCCTATCTAATTCCATTCATTCAATGTCAATCATGCTGTAATAGTTAGAATAAGTGGTAATGGGCCAAAAATAACCACTTCTATAATAAAAAAATAAAATAAATATTAGACATCTTTTGAAAACAAATGTTCAACCATTTTGGTAGAACAAAATATATTCATATCCTACTTAAAGACGTTTGTTTGATATTTGGCTTTCTTCTTTTCTTTAACTTATCCCTCTCGTATATATCCTCTTACTCTCTCTTTCAAACTTTTTATTAAAATTCCAAATAACATTGATGACAATCCATATATGCGTATCTCGAATATGATATTAAACTCTTTCGATATTTCATTTATTTGCGGGAACTTCCCTAACCGTTTGTTTCATGCGGTGAAGCGGTACATCAATTTTACGATGAAGAAAGAACATAAAATACATAAGTCCTCGACCGCGAAGCTCGTTACTCGGTATTGAGTTACTGTAGCTCGATATCGAGTTACGAACTACAGTATCGAGTTACGAGCTGTAGTAATTCTTGTCATCTTCCTCATTCACCCCAACCATCATTAACGATGCATCAAGGATTTCAACATCAACAATCTCAACCTAAAATATCTGTACATAACTAATTCAATAAAAAAATATAAAATTAATTGAATTGAATTTCGTATTTGTTTTGTCGTTGCTTCAGTCATAGGGATCGAAGTCATTAATCGATCGGTGCTCGTTCAATGGTAGTCAATTCTTTCTCTCAAGTTATGCTTGTCGAGTTAGCTAGAGATGTGTGTGTGTTTTTTGGTGTAATTAAATTGACTCAAGGGCAAATTGAAAAAGTTTTTCACGTAGTCAAATGACTAAAAAACAATGGTTTAAGGAAAATGACTAAAAAATATTTTGACATTAGTGAAAGTGCTAAAAAACCTGGGTACTCATTAGGATTATTAAAATATGTGGAATTTCCTTTAATGAACTATAGAAAGAATGGGTTGTCAATATTGCTGAAATTAATTTTTCAGAGAAAAAGAAAGATTAAAAAATAATTAATTGTCTCGAAAAATAGTGATCAGATTAGGATTACTATGTCATATCATTATTCTAAATAAAATTAAAGTGATATAAAATAATTAAATTCTGTTTTAGAACATTTCAAATTTAAGACAAAGTAAGAGAGACACTTTTGATTTGAAATAAGGAAGTTGCTACTTTCGCATCCCTTACAAAGTAATGAACAAATCTCACTCTAATATATCCATTACGGATAATTCAAGTCACTAATCATCTTCAACACCCCAAACGTTCTTAAATTCCTAAACCACCCCAGACATTTAGCGTCAGGTGCATTTTAGTCCTAGTCCAAAAGAACTCATCATATAACCATCAGCGTATTACAACCCAAACTTGGATGTGCAGATAACGGCGACAACAGCGGAACGTCAAATATACCCATCCCATCTCCGCCATCCCAAACCGCCGTCCAACTCGACGGCGTTAACGGCAACGCCGCCGTTAACTCACTTCCATTCTCTTCCCTCTTAACTTCTTTCACCTCTCTCTCTTCACACTCGCCCTCCCTCTCCCTTTTCCGGCACCCAATCGCCGCCGTCGCCGGCGCCGCCGCCTCAATTTCCGGCGGAGGGTTTGAACTCCCGATTTCAAGTGGGAAATTAAGTATGGCTTTCCTCCCCCTCAGCCTGAACGCCGCCCTGTCGTAGGCTTTCGCGGCCTCCACCGCCGTGTCGAAGGTTCCGAGCCAGACCCGGGCCCCTTTACGGGTCGGGTCGCGTATCTCCGCCGCAAACTTCCCCCACGGCCGCCGCCTCACGCCCCGGAAATGCTGCCTCTCGCCGGAATATTCTTTAACCGTTTGAGGAGGAATGGCTATGGTAAGAGAGGGCTTCCGTTCGGAGAAATTTTTCTGTTTTTTGGGATTATTTGAAGTGTTTATTTCAGGCTTCGTTTCGAATTCTATATATTCGAAAAACTCCAATTTCGGGCTAAAAAAAGTCGAAAATTCGAAATTCGAGGTCGTGGTGCTTGAAGTTCTTGAAATATGTGATTGGTCCGATGAAAGATCAGATTTTGGACAATAATTTTCCATGAAAGCATAATCATCGAAAAGGTGTTGGCGTATGATTTCCAGGGCTGAACTTTCAATGGATGAGGACATTTTTTTTTCTTTTTCGGCTTTGGACTAAAAAATTGTCTCAGAGATGAAAATGGTCTGTTGCTTTCTTGGTTTTGGATTCAAAAATGGGTTGTCTGATTTATTTGGAGTGGAAAAAGAGAGAGTGAAGAAGGTGATAATAAAGGAGTGGAAATTTAGGGAAAGGAGGTTTCATAGGAGGGTTCCGAGGAGGAGAGTAGAAGCATCCTGGGTAGCTCGGTAAAATGTCCACATGAGTGGAATCAGTTGGTTTTGGCAAAATGACAAAATATTTTAGTAAAAGAAAGGTGGAGAGTGGAAATAAAGTATATTAGTTAGATTTTGTTTGGCATAGGTTGCATTTGTAACAAAACGAGCCAGAGTCTTGAATTGGTTGTACATTGAGTCACCACAGAAGAAATCTTTTTATAACATGTTATCAGATAGATTCGAACATCTATATAGCGTGTGCTTTCAAGGCGACATCACATCACCCATGTCCTTTGCACCGTTGAATTATGCCCGAGGCTGGAGTCTTCTTTAATTATTGGGTTAGACATAGTTTTTCCCTTAAGGTTATGTCTCCATCTATATAAAAATACTAGTAAATTCAAATTCTTTCACTATTAAAATTATTAGTTTGTCAATCCCATAAAATTCCAAGATACTAATAATATTAATGGATAACAATTAATTGAGTTTATTTAAAGTTTCTTGATGTTGTTGTATAAATCAATCCAAGTCAAGGTGAATAGTCGAGTCCAATAATCCAACTCCAAGGATCAGGATAACTCCAAAGTCAAGATAATATTTTAGTGAGAACCATTCTACAATAACCAGACAAGGTTAGAAGGACCTTGAGATTATTCCAAAGAGACTCATCTAATGCTTATGTCAACAAGTTTAGGAGAAACTAATCCATAGCGCACGAAAGCACTAAAGTTAGATTAATGGAACATACTTACAAAAGAATATGGAAGAACCTTTATAGCTGGATGATAGGCCTCGTGGGCATGATTTGAGCTAGTGGGACTCAGGCCCCCATGGGCTCTAAATAATGATGTTGGCTTCATGGACTGTAAATAGTGGTGATCCTCATTCAATCGCTTAATAATGACTTAGGTCTCATGGACCAATTGATAATATTCGTACTTTCGATAATTAATATATATGGATAAATAATTAGATAATGACATAATTATTGGTTAAAATATATGGTGTATGGTTTCTGTTTTGGAAGAAAATGGCTAAGTGTATGGTTTAGTCGAGGCCAGAATTAGATTCTGTCTCATAAGAAGACGAAAATGCCCCGTATCTGGTGCTTACGGTTCAAGCGCTCCCCTCTAAGATACAACAACTTTTAACAGTCCTGATTAGCAGCACTAGCAAAATCGGAACAACAGCGAACAACAAAAGTTCGAACTTTCAAGCTTTGAACGAAGGAAAAATCAATATGCTCGTATGCAAAGATGACAGGTTATTATCTGATAGATTTCGTGTGTTTTCAATCTGCAGGGGCGAATAATTATAGGCCTCAGGTGCCTCGTATGGAAAGATCGCGTCTTTTGGCTCGAAAAGACACTTTTGCACTGAACAGACGCACCTGCGCAGGGGAGCACGACCAGACGCACGGGGTGTGCGCTGCCGTCTTAGTGCGCAAAAAGTTCGGCGTGGCGCAAGACCCCGACGCATGGGCTATCTCTTGCCGTCTGGCCGACTGAAAAACTCGGCGAGTAGCATGACCCGACCGCACGGACCATGCTCCCGCTCGTGCGCGGGGCCGATCCTCTTCCCAAGTTGAACTCTATTAGTTAATTACAAAAAATAATTAAAATCCATTTAATTATTTCAAAAATTAATTAAACATTTATTTTTTTAAAGGTTTTGGTCCAAAAAGAATAAGGGCCTTGAAGCCCAAGCCCGTGGCCCACGACCGGGCCGACCAACCGGGCGAAGCGGGGCGGCGGCGCGTGTGTGTTTTGAACCAAACCCACAAGCATGTAGGTCCTCACCCTTTAAAAACTTGGGTGCCCCCAAGGGCCCAAACCCATATGTCCAACTTGGGATATATTAAGTGTGTAACTTTATCCTCTTTTTCCTATGTGGGATGGAACATCTCTCCTTCCCCACATTTTCCATTTTTCATACCATTTATTTGTATTAAGTGGCTAATTTCTAGCATTAATTTCTCATTCACCCGGAATCGGTTTTAGAAATTCCAAATGCTATTCTCATCTACTCTCTTAGTAGAATTTTTACAAATAATTTAATTCCATTTTTCACAAATGGAAACCACTTAATTATTTGGTCAAAATCGGGTCAACACCCCATTTATCAAACACCAAATTCAAACAATCCCCCACATGAATGAAATTAATGCATGCGTGTATGCAGATTCGCTTGAAAGTCTCGGCGAATCGTTATTGCATCAGGATAGGTAGCTTGTGGCTTTGAACATTCCTTAGTAAAATACTATCGGATTTACTAGTTGTTTAGTGACGCGATGTCTTGAACTACTCAGCCGTTCGTGTAAACCAAGACAATAGTACTTACACAATAACAACTCTAACACTTGTTGTTCTCACGTTATGTCCATTTCGGCCCTGGACCATATCTTAGATTCATAAGTGTTTCTTTTGAAGTGGTCATTACTTCTCACTTATAATGGTGATCTCCTATTGAAGAGTATCCTGCAATACTCCACATTTCGGTATAGGAATCATTAAACTTAACCTCACCACATTCAGCAGGTTTACATACACTTGGATGTATCGAGAATGAGCTAACACATTTTCCAAGTGTTCAGCTGAACATTCATAACTTAGTTGTCCCATTGAACCAAGGTCTTGGGATCTCCAATTCACAAGGTTGGATTACCGCTATGAACATTCTTTAAGTTGTGGATTTCAAACCCATTCCTCTTAACAGTTTATATAGTTGATCTTGATTTATGCCTTTCGTGAGCGGATCCACAAGGTTTTCCTTTGACTTCACGTAGTCAACCGAAATAACCACATTCGAATCAAATGTTTAATGGTATTGTGTCTCCGACGTATATGTCTGCAGACTTACCATTATACATACTTGCTTTGTGCCCTTCCGATTCTTTGATTGACTATCACGATTGTATCATAACAAAGCAGGCACAAGCTTATTCCAACAAGGAATATCCTCTAGGAAGTTTCTAAGCCATTCAGCTTCTTCTCCAGCTTTATCTAAAGCAATAAACTCGGATTCCATAGTGGATCGAGCTATGCACGTCTGCTTAGAAGACTTCCACGACACCGCTCCTCCACCTATTGTGAAAATAAATCCACTTGTGGACTTGGAGTCTTTTGTGTCTGATATCCAATTGGCATCACAATATCCTTCTAATACTGCTGGATATCTCGTATAAAGTATTCCATAGTTCATGGTATACTTTAAATATCTAAGTACCCTTGTCACGGCTTTCCAGTGATCCATACTCGGGTTACTTGTGAACCTACTTAGTTTACACACTGAATATGCAATTTCTGGATATGTACAGTTCGTTAAGTGCATCAGACTGCCAATCACTCTTGCATATTCCAGCTGAGAAACTGGTTCAACTCTATTCTTGGCCAAGTGTAGACTTAGATCTGCAGGTGTCTTAGCCGGAGGATTGTCAAAAGCATTAAACCTTTTAAGTATGCTTTCGACATAATGGGACTGTGACAAGACAATTCCATCTAAAGTCCTAGAGATTTTAATCCCTAATATAACATCAGATAATCCCATATCCTTCATGTCAAAGTTCCTCTTTAACATGTTCTTAGTATTCACGATTAAATCATGACTACTACCCATAATCAACATATCATCCACATAAAGGCATACTATGACGTAATCATTTGTAGTACCTTTAATGTAGACACATTTGTCACATTCGTTGATCTTGAAACCATTTGACTTCATAGTTGAGTCAAACTTTTCATGCCATTGCTTAGGTCTTGTTTTAGTCCATAAAGTGACTTAACAAGTTTACACACCTTTCGCTCTTGACCGGTGCAACGTACCCATCGGGTTGTTCCATATAGATCTCCTCTTCAAGCTCACCATCCAAGAAGCGGTCTTAACGTCCATTTGATGTATCTCAAGGTTATGCAAAGTCTGCAATAGCAATGAGAACACGAATGGACGTAATCTAAATGACAGAGGAGAATATGTATCGAAGAAGTCATATCCCTCCTTTTGTCTAAACCCTTTAGCTACCAATCGGGCTTTATACTTGTCGATAGATCCATCTGCTTTATACTTCCTTTTAAGGATCCACTTGCATCCCAAAGGTTTGCAATCCGGTGGGAGATCAACCAACTCCCAAGTGTGATTTTGCATGATGGAATCTATCTCATTATTGATAGCTTCTTTCCAGAGAGGAGCTTCTAGACTAGACAATGCTTCTTGAATAGTTCGGGGTTCGTTTTCTAACATATAAGTTAGAAAATCAGGACCGAAAGACTTAACTACTTTTGTCCTTTTACTGTGTCTTGGTTCCTCTTTATCATCACTTTAAGGTAACCTTGCAGTATCATAAGTCCGTTTACTCGAACTTTCTTCTTTATGTTCTTTGTTCGGAAAGATATTCTCAAAGAATACAACATTCCTTGATTATATGATCATACCCTCATTTATATCAGGAATTGCTGATTTGTGCACTAAGAAGCGATATGCACTACTATTGTTAGCATATCTAATGAAAACATAATCGATCATCTTCGGACCGATTCTAACTTGTTTCAGCTTAGGTACTTCGACTTTAGCCAAACACCCCCACACTTTGAGGTATTTATATGACGGTTTACGTCCCTTCCATAACTCATATGGAGTTTCGTTTTTACCTTTGTGTGGGATCTTATTAAGAATGTAGTTCGCAGAAAGTATGGCTTCCCCCCACAAGTTTTGGGGTAGGCCAGAACTTATCAACATCGCATTCATCATCTCATTAAGAGTATGATTTTTGCGTTCTGCAACACCATTTGATTGAGGTGAGTAAGGTGCAGTCGTTTGATGAATTATACCCGCTTCCGAGCAAAATTCCTCAAACGGAGCAACATACTCTCCGTCTTTATCACTTCGAATCATCTTAATTTTCAAATTAAGCTGATTTTCAACTTCATTCTTATAAGCTTTAAAAGCTACTAAAGCTTCATCTTTGCTTATCAAAAGATACACATAGCAATATCTTGTGCAATCGTCTATAAACGTTATAAAGTACTTTTTCCACCTCGAGTTTGCACAAGTTTTAAATCACACACATCTGTATGAATTAACTCGAGTGGTTTGGTACTTCTCGTTACCGAATGAAACGGTGCTTTGGCCGATTTTGCTTTAACACAAATTTCGCATTTGTCTTGTGAATCGGTTTTAAACGTAGGTATTAATTCCAGATTCACTAACCATTTAATTGTGTTGAAGTTTACGTGTCCTAATCTATCATGCCATAAATTAGAACAATCCAACAAGTAAACAAAAGTAACATTTTTATTCTTCGCCTCTTGGCGGAAAACAGACATTACAGACATTTTAAACAGGCCCTTATCAAGGTAACCTTTACATAAAAACAGACCATTTGGTCATTACAAACTTGTCGGACTCAAACACTAGTCTAAACCCGGCCTTGCTAAAGAAAGGACCAGAAACTAAGTTCTTGCGGATGTCTGGGACATGCAGTACATCTACAAGCGTAAGCTCCTTCCCGGAAGTCATCTTGAGCACCACCATTCCAAGCCCAACAATGTTAGAAGTCGAAGAGTTCCCCATGAATAACTTCCTTCCATTAATCAGAGTGTAGGATGAGAACATCTCTTCGTCGGCACAAATATGACGAGTAGCCCCGGTATCTATCCACCATTCCCTTGGGTTATCCACCATATTGGCTTCAAATACAATGGCAGAGAGATCGAGCTCCGACAGGTCGATTGGAACCGACTTGTCCTCCGTCACATTGGCTTGCTGGTTGCCACCTTGATTTCCCTTCTTAGGGTGTCGGCAATCCTTCGCCATGTGGTTCAGTTTGCCACAATTGTAGCAGTTCCCCTTGAACTTTTTGGCTTTTTCTTTTTCCTTCCCGGAGTGCTTGCGTTTCTTGCTAGTGCTCAATTCGGCAAGATTAGCCTTAGCCTCCATTCCAGACTTGCTGGATTTCACATCTGATTTTCGGTTGTCTTCTTCGATGCAAAGCCGAACAATCAGATCCTCAAGCCCCATCTCTTTGCGCTTGTGCTTGAGGTAATTTTTGAAGTCCTTCCACAGTGGCGGCAATTTCTCGATTATTGTAGCCACTTGAAAGGATTCATTCAAAATCATCCCTTCAGACACTAAGTCGTGAAGGATGATTTGAATCTCCTGAACTTGGTTGATCACCGTCTTGGTGTCAACCATCTTATACTCGAGGAATTTGCCGACAACAAATTTCTTTGTGCCGGCATCTTCCGTTTTGTACTTCTTCTCCAAGAAATCCCACAATTCCTTGGATGTCTTGAACGTGCTATAGACGTTATAGAGGGTGTCGTCTAGCCCATTCAAAACATAATTGCGACACTGAAAAACGATGTTATGCCAAGCATCCACAGCGATTCTCCGGTTGTTGTCAAATTCGTCATCTTCAACAGAGAGAGGAGGGTCGTCCTTCAGAAAGCATGACAACCCCAAGGTCGTCAGGTAAAATAGCATCTTCTGTTGCCAACGTTTGAAGTTGGCACCAGAGAACTTGGGCGGCTTTTCGCCGTGAGCAGGAGCAGCAGCCATAGGTGTGAAAGAAATCTAACTTGATGCCATCATCTTCAACAGAAACGGATATTTTTGTCTTGCGATTGTTGGTTAAAATATATGGTGTATGGTTTCTGTTTTGGAAGAAAATGGCTAAGGGTATGGTTTAGTCGAGGCCAGAATTAGATTCTGTCTCTGCAAGATGAAAACGCCCTGTATACCGAGTGCTTACGGTTCTGGCGCTCGCCTCTAAGATACAACGACTTTTAACAGTCCCGGTTAGCAGCACTAGCAAAACCGGAACAACAACGAACATCAGAAGTTCGAACTTTCAAGCTTTGAACGAAGGAAAAATCAATATGCTCGTATGCAAAGATGACATGTTATTATCTGATAGATTTCGTGTGTTTTCAATCTGCAGGGGCGAATAATTATAGGCCTCAGTTGCCTCGTATGGAAAGATCGCGTCTTTTGGCTCGAAAAGACACTTTTGCATTGAACAGACGCACCTGCGCAGGGGAGCACGACCAGACGCATGGGCCGTGCGCCTGCCCGTGCGCTAGTGCGCAAAAGTTCGGCATCGGGGTCATGTGCCAGCCCGTACGCTGGCTCGAAACTTCGGCAGGTAGCACGACCCGACCGCATGGGCCGTGCTCCCACCCGTGCGTGGGGCCAATCCTCTTCCCAAGTTGAACTCTATTAATTAATTACAAAATTGATTAAACATTTATTTGTTTTAAAGGTTTTTGGTCCAAAAAGAATAAGGGCCTTGAAGCCCAAGCCCACGACCCGGGCGGGCGGCGGCGGCACGCGTGTGTGTGTGCTTTGAACCAAGGCCACAAGCATGTAGGTCCTTACCCCTTTAAAAACTTGGGTGCCCCCAAGAGCCCATATGTTGAACTTGGGATATATTAAGTGTGCAACTTTATTCTCTTTTTCCTATGTGGGATGGAGCATCTCTCCTTCCCCACATTTTCCATTTTCCATACCATTTATTTGTATTAAGTGGCTAACTTCTAGCATTAATTTCTCATTCACCCGGAATCGGTTTTGAGAAATTCCAAATGTTATTCTCATCTAATCTCTTAGTAGAATTTTTACAAATAACTTAATTCTATTTTTCACAAATGGAAATCACTTAATTATTTGGTCAAAATCGGGTCAACACCTCATTTATCAAAGACCAAATTCCAACAATAATTAAATATAAGAAAGTAATTATGATTTTACACCATCAATATTGAATTTTAATTTTACAGACTTAGTAAAAATATTATACATTAATTGCTAAATCTAAATTGATTTACTACTTAAAATTTAAATTGATTTACTGCTTCAAATTGTTAAGAATCGAGGTTGTTATATGCACGCAATGAAGTGCACACATAGGCTTCTGATTGGAATCCAAAAGTATGAACACCATTTTCCCCTACAAAAAGGATGCATTTTTTCCCCAAACGCATCATTTTTGTAGAAGCTGTAATAAACTAAATAAAGGTATACTAAAAACTAGTTAGCAGAACGAGACTTTCTAACAAACTAGGTGTGGCCACGGTTCAAGAACCGCCGATTTTGGTTCCAAAATTGTTGGTTCTGGTTCTAAAATTGCTAGTTTCGGTTCTTCCAAAATGAGGAACCAGGACTGAAGCCGACAATTCTGGTTCCAAGCCAGAACCCAGTCACGGTTCTGGGTTAACCGGAACCGTAATTTTTTTCCATTTTGATAATTTTTTGAATGTTTTTTTTAAAATCAATTTATCAATTTTAATTACAAAAAAAAGAAAGAGAAAATGGAAAAAAATAGAAAATGAATGGAACTTAATATTCATAATAATATTAAGTTGCATACGTATCTCTTAATGTATAGAAGAATTAAAGTTCACGTAGCTCGTTTATAATACATTTGGTTTAAGATGTGTCGCATACAATTGAGAATATAAAAATATCATAATAAATATTTAACATTTCTTCTAGCATATTTTTAACGGAAAAAAATAAAAACAATTGGTTTTTAACCTTGAAACCAACAGTTTTAGCTGCTAGTTCCACTCTGGTTCTATGATTTTCGAGACCAAAGAACCGTAATCGGAACTTGCCTACATAGTTCCAGTTCTAATTTTGGAATCGAGTTCCCGTCGATCAACGGTTTCGGTTCTAGTTTAGAACTCAGCTTCGGTTCCATTTAGCCATGCCAATAACAAACTACTAATCTGTTTCAAATTAGTAATAGTATGAGCAAATTGCATTTTTCATTGATCTGAAATATTAAGATGAATTCTCAAATCCAAAATCTCTTCCCGGTGGCTTTCGGGAGGAATTCCTAGCATGGCGTAAAAAATGATGATTTGAAATTTAAGATGAATTCTCAAATCCAAAAGCTCTTCCCCTATATTTTTAGGAGGAACTCTCGCATGGTATAAAAAAAAGACGATTTGATACTACTCGGACGACTATGAACCCAATATTAAATTTTAAATAAGCAACCACACTTACACTCTTGAAATCCTTTCACGGAAGGATTTATATCCGTATGAGTAGGTTTATATTGCGCCACTAATAAGCCTTTCATATCATACTTTCTATCACAGTGACAACACTTGAAGACGTCTTTCAGCGCAGCTTTTTCAACAGGACTGTGTTGCGCTATTATCTTCAGAAGAATCCGAAAAGTTGGTTGTTTGACTTCATTTGTGTTTCATCTATAGTAGTTTTATTGTGTGAATATTAATAGACAAACTTCAAATCATTATATTTTTCAGCATCAGGTACATGCTTTTGGTCGGCGACGACCAGAATGTCTGGTCATCGGCCAGACTTCTCACCGTGATGCTTTTCATCTCTGGTTCAAGATATAGGTTTTGGGAGTTACTTCGTGGTGGCAGGTCAACAGTGGCTAAGTGTGGTCTCTATAACCAATATTAAATTGTGGTCTCTATTACCTTAGTTATGTATGTCGTCAGGGCAATGAGCCAATGATAAATGGTCGTCGTGTTTAATCTTGGTGTCTTTTATTCTTGTTCGGTTTATTGTTCTTGTTCAGTTTACTTTGGACTTTAGGTTGATTTTTGATATAGAGTTGATGTGCATATATGGTCGCTATGTTTAATCTTGGTGTCCAAAAAAACTAGCAATGGTATGGGAGATTTTATGGTCCATATATATAGTCTTGGACCTATTAAACCTCCACCCAAACACATGAAGTAGGTTTTGAAACTAAATTTGAATAGGTATTTTATTTGGATGAAATTTGATTTTGCTATCTTTGAGATTTGGTTAGTGGTTAAAATGTGGTAAATATATTGGAGAAAGGAGAGGCTAAGAAGAAAATACATCTTTAATTGCGGAAGAAAAGAGAGTTTTGGTGAAGAATCTTTTCTCACTATTGATTTTCTCACATTTTTGACTTGTATAAATGAGTAAGACACTCTTATTTATTCTGACACCTTCCTGACCAATGGCTAGATTAAGCTAAAATAATTTCAATTTATTAGCTATAATTTATCTACTAGAGTTATCTATAAAAACATATGTTGCATGCAAGTTATTTGCTACGGTTATCCATCAAAACACTTAACTCTCTAAAATTTTCTCCAATTTTTCTTCAAACCTAGATATTTTCTTTGTACCTTTTTGAAGCAATTTTTCTAGAATTTGGATTTATTACTCTTACTTATTATTTTTCTAACTTAAACAAATATCTCTCAAACTCAATATAATTTGGTCAAATCAAATTTATTTTAATGGACTTCAATCCCTAATTACAATAAACTCCCGACCATGTATATACATAAATTGATGAAATAACTGATATATTATTTTCATTACAAAATTTGTAGTCTAAAAAAAATTATTTCCATTTTTTTCTCTTTTTAATTACATCTTGCTGAGTGTAAATTAATAATGGGTGTCGTAATTACTAAAAAGAAAAAGATACTTCCACTGAAGATTACTTATTTTGTTGGGTTTCCACTCTTCCATGATGGGTTTTCTTATTTTCCTCTTTTGTAGTTGGCTTTCTATCTAAAATTCGTGTTTTCACTTTTCATATTGAGTTCTTAGTGTTTTTCTTTCGCTATTTGGGCTGCTATGGAGAATGTTGGGGATCAACTACATGATCTTTCCCTCTCCCGAGGTGAGGAAGAATTGTTCGATTGTAAATTCGAATCAGATAATCTCATTGAAAATTGTGTAAATCTGGCTCTAGTAGGGAGATTCCTCATTGATAGACAGATTAATATCAGGGCTATGAAGAAGAGAATGGTGAATCTATGGAGACCAGGTAAAGGGATTTTTATCAACGAATTGGAATCCAACTTGTACTTATTTCAATTTTATCACGAAATTGATATGGGAAGGATTCTTAATGGAGAACCATGGTCATTTGATGGTAATTTGCTAATTCTTAACAAGATTTAATCTGGAGAAAACCATCAACGGTATCATTGTTCTTCATTCCAATTTGGGTGCAAATTCATGACCCGCCAGTGAGTCTTATGAATGAAAAAATTGGGAAGATGATTGGTGATTTCATTGGGTCTTTCATAGAATATGATACTAAAAATGGTTATATTTGAAATTCGTTTATGTGATTTCGTGTAAAGTTTGATGTTCGCTTTTCTCTCAAACGAGCAAAGAAAGTTAAGAAACCTGGCAGGAAAATTTGATGGTGCATTTCAAGTATGAAAGGCTTACTTCCTTTTGCTTTGAATGTGGGCTCTTGGGATATTCGGAAAATTTTTGCAGCAACATGTTTGAACGAGGCAGAAAGGATGGTAAGAGGGAATGGTGAGTTTGGCTTCATGCTCCACTGCAGAGAGTAGAATCATCAAATAAGCGGGCCGTAGCCGCCCAAGAGCCCACCGGGATTTTGAAAAAATTGGGTTGGGTCGGGCCAAACAGTACCCCGGGCCGTCAATTTGGTGAGCCCAGCTCGGCCCATCAATGAAAAATACACTGAAAAAACTGGGCCGACTGGGCTAGCCCGCTTGGCCGGGTCGCTCGGGCCGGGCTTTTGAGGCCCGATGGTTTTCGGGCCTAGGATAATGAAGCCCAGTCCATCGAAATATCGGGGTGGCTAGGCGAATGACTCTCTAGCAGAGATAATACAGGGGAGGAAAGTCTATGGATTCGCACTTATCTTAATGTTGAAGAAGTTGGGAAAGGGTCATCGGAACAAACTGATTGGAAAGTAGATAAAGACACAGCTAACTCTGTTGTTTTCCTGGCTAGACAGAAGGGCGGTGATATGACAGTTATAATTTCAAAATTTATAACTCCACGGAAAAAAGTAACGGATACAACAAGAAACAAGGAAAACCAGGGCCCGAAATCTCAGCAATTTTCGAACTCAATCTTTGAAGATACGATCTTTGATTTGGAGAAAAATGTGGGAAAACAGAAACGGTTGGCGCTAACGAATATCTCTAATTTAACCCTACAAATGGGCCAAAAAAATCATGAGAGCGAAGCTTAAGACAAATGGATTGCAACATCGATCCAAAAAACTTGTTGGCCTTGGCAGGATCTGGATTCCAGGCCTGCCAAGAACAATGATCGTTTTAAGCTGGAATTGTCAAGGCTTGGGCCAACCTCGTGCAATTCCCACGATTTGTGAGCTTGCTCGTGCTCATAGGCCCAATGTGATTTTCTTGTATGAAACTTTAGCTCACTTTAATAAAGTCGAACAATTACAGATTAAACTTCAGCTTGATAGTGTGTTTGTTATGCACCGTGAAGGGAGAAGTGGTGGAATGTGTGTCATTTAGAGAAAGTCTTCTTTGTGCCAGATTATGGGATTCTCCAAAAATCATATTGATATACATGTTGGTGATAACGATGGGCTCACATGGTGTCTGTCTAGTTTTTACGGCTATCCGAAAACTAATAGAGTAAGGAATTCTTGGGCTCTATTACGACAACTGAACTCCCAATCTACTCTTCCGTGGTGTTGCTTGGGCGACAGTGATTGCTTGCAATTTATATGACCTCCCTATGATGGGTCATCCATTCACTTGGGAGCGTGGACGCGGGTCAACTAATATGGTTAAGGAACGACTTGATCGAGTGTTGGTTTCTGGTTCATGGTGTTCATTATTTCCGAACTCTAGATTGAAAAATCTAGTTGCACCTATCTCGAATCACTCTCCTCTGCTTCTTGAGACATAAATTAGAATTGATCGCGTGTTCGCTTTAAGCCTTTTCATTTCGAAAATAAATGGTTAAGGGAAACTGATATTGGAGATGTGGTCTCAAACTCCTGATTGCAATGTGGTGATGATGTTATAGCCCGATTGAAGGGGTGCTCTGAAATTCTTGTTGCTTGGGGCAGACAAAAAATGCTTCAGTTTCAGAAAGATAAAGAAAAGCTGAAACGAGAAATTGCATTGCTACTTACCCACACAGATGAAGAATCGACTGCCGTCTTCAAAGATCTTCCAGATAAGTATGCGAATTTGCTAGTGAAAAGAAGACCAACATTGGCAACAAAGAGCGAAGAATTTTTGATTAAGAGAAGGTGATATGAATACACGTTTTTTCCATGCCACAACCTCTTCCCGTAGGAAAGCTAACAAAATCCTGAAGATGAAAAATGAATCTAGTAATTGGTGTTCAGAATAGTCATATTTGTGATATTGTTTATTCATATATATTTCAACTCCGTATTTGCCAATGAAAATTGCGATGTTGAGCCAGTTTTAAATTGTGAATGAAATTATCACTGATGCTGATAATGAGTTTCTGACGAAAGATTTGATAAGGGAGGAATTTACACAAGTTGTTCATAGTATGCACCCCGACAAAGCTCCAGGACCTGATGGCTTTAATCCGGGATTCTATCATCGTTTCTAGAATTTAATTGGAAATGATATCTGTAAATCATGTGTATAGTGGTTGTCAGATTTGAAGTTTTCGTTGGGATAATACAAATGTTATCTTGATAACGAATTGTGAAAATCCCAAAACAATGAAAGATCTACGCCCAATTTCTCTGTGCAATGTCATGTATTGGATTCTGGAAAAAGTGTTGGGAAAGAGATTAAAAACTATCTTGCCAAGCATTATCTCTTCGGAGCAGTCCATTTTTGTTGGAGGAACATCTATTCTTAACAACATTCTTATTGCGTTTGAAGAAATTCATTATATAAAATGAAAGAATCGTGGTAAGAATGGGGAGGTGGTTCTTAAAATTAATATTAGTAAAGCATATGATGGATTTGGTTGGGAGTTTTTGGAGAAACTCTTGCTGAAATGAATTTCCATCAAAAATGGGTTGGTTGGATTATGTTATGTGTGTCAACAGTAACATATAATATTATTGTAAATGATACAATGGTTGGGCCAATCAATCCAGGAAGAGGATTCTTTGCAAGGATCCACTTTCACCGTCTTGTTTATCTTATATTTAGAAGGGTTGACAGCTCTTATCAGACGTGCAATGAATAGAGGGTTACTACATGGAGTTCGAATATGCAGGAGAGCACATATTATTTTCCACTTACTTTTTGCGGATGATAGCATCTTGTTTTACAAAGCTAATGATAGTGAATGCAATGTGTTGAAAGAGATCTTATAAAGGTTTGAGAAACCAGCAGGACTGGCAATAAATTTCACAAAATCTGGGATCTTAACAAGCAATAGCGTCACCATAGAACAAAAGAGGCATATATCATCAATCCTGGGAGTGTCGCGACCTCTTAACACGGGCCGTTATCTTGGCCTTCCCAGTTTAATTGGGCGAAAGAAACTGTTAAGTATGAGTTTTGCATGTATTTTAGGGCATATTTATGGCTATAATTGTTTATAAACATGCAATAACGTGTATGAAATGGTATATATTCGCTCTTTGTGGAAAAGATATTACGCTTGCTTGTTTTGTAGGAATTTAACGATATTTGGAGTGATTTTGTGACAAATACGAGCATTGCTACCTAGAATCATCAAGAATCGAGCGATTACACCCAATTGGAAGCCAACTATATGGAGTCTAGAGTCATAGTGATGAGTCGTGTGGCAAAAGAAGCATGGATTATCAAACAACAAGGAGATTTATCTCAAGGAACATCCAAACGCGTATGGAATTTCCAGTACTGGCAGGGTTTAGTATTTTGGTCATAACTCTCTCTACAAAATTGATATTGAGCTGATTCAAGTGGCTATGGAAAGCTAAAAGAGAGGGCTACAACTCTTATGAAGACCCGCAAACAAATTTGGACGTTTGGGTGGCGCACGGGTAACCCGTGCGTGGATGCACGACCCGTGCGCCATACAGAGACTGGATGTTTTCTACGGGATGGCGCACGGGTAGCCCGTGCGTGGGCGCACGACCCGTGCGTTCTTGCAGAAAACTCCAAAAATGACAGCAAATTGACCTAGGCTTCTAAAAGGGTATAAATACCATTTTTGGGGCGCACACCAAGGGAGGAGAGGTCTGGAAAAGACCCAAGAACACAAGAAATAGCTCAAATTCATCAAGGAAGAATCAAGGGAAGAATCGGGTCGAATCGGAGCTTGAGGATTGAAGATTAATCGAGAGATTATCCATTTCCCTAAGTTTTCTCATTCTTTATGCTTTAATCTTTCATTTTAGCTTGCCATGAATATGAACAATTTGTCATGAGTTGTTTATTTGTAATGAGTAGCTAAACTTCTTGTGATTTCCGGGTTTTGGAAGTAGATTAATTGAACTCTTGTTGAATGTTTTAATCTTAGTTGAAGTTATTGTCTTGAAGCCTTTATTTGAGTACTTTGTTCTTATTCTTGTTTTATCACTTGGCCAATGATTTAACTTGTTTGATATATTGATTCATAATTCGAGAGATGAGTTTCAATATTAGATCTTGAGTACTTGACATGAATATTTGCATAATCGAGAGGTTTGTGAATATTTGTGAGGATATTTGATCTTTTGTGCATTTGGGAGTTGTGTATCTTATGTTGAGTAGAGATCTTTAGCATAGATATTTCAATCTACACTTTATATACATCTCGAGAGGGAGGATAAAATACCATTGTGATCGTCTTATAGGTGTATCGATAATAACTTTGGCTTTGATTAAATCGGACAACAAGAGGAATATTAATTGAAACCATAACCCTAATCCATTTCATTCCCTTGATAATTCCATTATTCTTAGTATCTTGTGTTTTTGTGGTTAATCTTGTCTTTACTTCCACAACAATCATCAAATTTCGATCGTCTAAATAAAAATAAGACTATCTTAGTTCAATACTTAGCGCATAAATTTATTAGTCTCCGTGGATACGACCTTGCTTACCCTATTCTATAAACTACACCGTACACTTGCGGTGAAGCTAAAAATAAGGCGAACAAAAACTGGCTATCTTCAACTACTTAAGGGATAGGATGTGGACAAGAATTAAAGCCTGGAGTGGGAAATCGATTTCAAAGGCCGGAAAAGAATTACTGATAAAGGCAGCGACACAAGCAATACCAATGTTCTGCATGAGTGCTTTCTTGTTACCGGTATCACTTGCCGAAGAACTTCAAAGGATGCTAAATTCTTTTTGGTGGGGCTCAAAGAAAAATGGGGATCGGAGTATGAATTGGATACGATGGGAGACTTTGTGTAATTGCAAGGACATCGGAGGTTTAGGTTTTTGAAATTTCTTTAACTTCAATGTCCAAATGCTTGGGAAACAAGGCTGGTTAATTTCAAGCCCAGATACACTTATTTGTAAGCTCCTCAAAGTCAAATATTATCTAAATGGGAATTTCTTAAATGCCAAAGTAGGGCATAACCCAAGTTTCACTTGGCATAGTATATGTTCTTCTCAAGTTTTGCTTAACAAAGAAGTTAAATGGAAAATCAGGGATGGTTCCTCTGTACAAGTCTGGAAAGACCCTTGGCTGCGGACTTCTGATAATTTTTTCATCAAAACACCAGTGATTAAGGGCCTTGAGGATATCTTAGTTAAAGTTTGATGATTCCAGGTTATAATTCATGGGATTATGAGTTAATTGAAGAATTGTTTTGTGAGGAAGATGTAGCAGTCATCACTAGCATTTCGCTGATCTCGAGTGGTGCTCTGGACTATCGTATCTGGCATTTCAATAAAACATGAACATACTCGGTTAAATTCGGGTAGCATATTGCAATGGAGATGGATAA
The DNA here is from genome assembly GCA_016081115.2 of Rehmannia glutinosa. Lineage (NCBI taxonomy): Eukaryota > Viridiplantae > Streptophyta > Magnoliopsida > Lamiales > Orobanchaceae > Rehmannia > Rehmannia glutinosa. Next base: position 253,633 of record JABTTQ020003402.1, on the reverse strand, counting down.
TATTTTGCAAATCCAAGAGAATCAAAACTGGAAGAAGTTATGGCGTCTTCGAGTGCCCCATAAGGTAAGAAATTTTCTGTGGAGCGTTGGAAAAAAATGTCTACCAACTAAGGAAATTTCAACATAAGAGGTATGAATATTTCAAATGAATGTGTCATGTGTGGGTTGGGTATTGAGAATATTTGGCATTCACTTATTAACGATTCTTTTGCTGAAAATTGTTGGCTTGAATATGGTTTGTATGACTTTATTTATTCTGTAGCTAATGACGTTGATAGTGTTGTGAATGGCTATTTAGAGTTATTGATAAATTACATGAGCCTTATATTAATAAATTTGTGATGGTGACCTGGGTTATTTGGAAATAGAAGAATAATCAAGTATGGAATTTAAATCATCTGTTTGCTGCAAACACGGTCTTCTCTTGCCTCAATGTATTGTATGATTGGATTTCGATAAAGCTTCAGACTAATCCCAAAGAGATTAACCATCGTACAGTCAAGTTTTGTGAAGTTTGTCATCCTCCTCCTTCGACGTATATTAAGTGCAATATAGATGCAGCTTTCCCACTTGGCACAGGTAATACTGGTTTTGCATGATTATTCAAAGTGAGTCGGGAAACTTTTTGGCTTGTAGATCAGCGATATATCAGGGTAGGCTATGTCGATGAAGGAGAAGCTATGTGTTTCTTGGAAGCTCTGTCATGGATACGTAGTCTGGATTTCGAAAAGGTCATTTTTTTGAGTTAGACTCAAAGAGCATTGTTGATGTTATTGGTTTGGGTTTACAGGGGGTAACTGAATTGGATACGATCATTTCTAAATGCAAGGGATTTTTGACAGCTAATCCATTCTTCAAAGTTAGATTTACGCGACGGAAGGCGAATGAAATTGCTCATATCATTGCTAAAAATGCTATTTTTTCTCCCAGTTCATATGTTTGGAATGAGGCACCAAGCTATGTGGCTGCCCTTCTAAATTGCACATATAATTGTTCAAACTTTGATTCAATAATATCTTAAGTTGCTGGTCTTCAAAAAAACAAAATTGGATGAGATAATTATAAATACCTCTTTAATCCGTATGAATAATGCTTTTACTATTGAATTTTGATGTATTTTTCTGCTGAAAATATTGATTGGAGGATTATTGTGGGACAATATTGACGCTCCTAATTTTTTTTCTTTAATGAGGTGTTTATAAAGTGGGCATGAACCTAACATTCGATCAATCATAAAAGTTCACACTTCTATTTATGAAATCATGAAAATTTATTTTAAGCGCCTATATTTTTTAATAACTTTTAATAAATAATTCGAAAAAATTATAAACTCTAAAATAAATAAACTCCTGTCAGATGGTTTTACTGGCCAGAATCCGTTAGACGGATCCCAAAAACCAACCTGGTGACCTTTTTATATTATTAGCAGTGACCAGTATTAGTCGTCCCTATGAAAAGTATTAGTTGTCCATTGTAAAAGTATAAATGCGCAATTCACTTGAAAGTACTAGTTTTTGTAATATTAGACAACTATATAATATCATAAGAGCGCTCAAAAGTATTAGGTTTTCATATGAAAAGTATTAGTAGTCAATTCGAAAAGTATTAGTTATTACGTAGTTCACTTGAAAATATATAATATCTCCCTAAAAAGTATTAGTTTTTTTCGTCAAAAGTATTAGTAGTTCCCGTGAAACATATTAGTAGTTTCCCTGGAAAAATATTGGTTGTGATTGGTTGTGTTTTCATTCCATCCACCTTCATTTTTTGAGAGAATAGTGATGAATTTTTGTAAAAGTGAAAGTTGGATGTGTAGAGAAAAAGTAATGATTGTACGTGTGATGGAGAATCTTTTAGAGATGTTGGTTGTTTGTGAAAAAATTTGTGAAAAAAAGTGTAAAATATAATGCAATAAAAGTGAGTAAAAATAAAAAATTGATTCAAAATAGGTAATATGGATCTCATTTATACCTTTTGTTATTAAGATTAATAGAGAAATAATAAAAATAGTGATAAGTTAAAGAAATTATCGAAAATACTTTATATGAATAGGGGCAGGAGAGATAAATAAATAGTATGAGTGAGTATTGAAAAGTGTGAGAGAGAGAAAAAAAAATGAGTTAATTTTGAAGAGAAATGAGATTTTTCTTGAAAAAATTTCATTACTTACACAAACGATCATACTTCCAACAAAATTTTCACTCAAAAATAAAAAATTTGAATTTTTTTTCACAGCCAATCACAACCTTGGATTTCCCTTGAAGAGTTTTCAGTAATTTCCCTGAAAAGTGCAACTTTTCTAATAAAAAATATTAGAGTATATATCATTGAAAAGTATTAGTATTTCTGCTGGATCACTTGATACTGGGCTACTGTGTCTATGGGTCGGGTAATCCATTAGACTGGATCTATCTAATCGTTTGACCGTCTAACAGGAAACCACCTCCTCTAAAATATATCAATATATCCTTCCTTCGAAGAAATGTCTATTCTCTTGGAAAAAGTGAAAACCATTGGCTCATGGGTTATCATAATAAGTGACGTTTAAGCCTAAATAACTTATGTATTAAATTATTTTTAAAAAAAAATCATAATTGATCTCAAATAACAACAACTATATAATGATGGCACGTGACAAGACCTTTAATTAATTTGAACCTTTTGGCTTGACTTCTTAGCCACATAAAAATCCGTGTTTTTCGACGAATAATGTTTTCAATTATATGTACCAAGAAGATCAACATTATAATTTTATAATACTTCGAGTTTGTAACTTAAGTGGTATTACTCATTTTTTCAATAGTGTTGACCAGAGTTCGAATCCAGTATCTTTCAATTTCTTTAAAATTTATCTCTCCCTCCATCCAATAATCCCAACTTATTAAATATATTTATAACTTATAATGGTCAGTTTCTCAAGTTGGCTGGGGTACGTCCAGGTTGTTGTAATTGTCCTTCAATATATTCTTTTTTTTTTTATTTGTTCAATTTTCAAATTGTTGTCTCTATCGCCCAATATTAATAATTTAATGTTGAGGATGTCTTATTAAGAATTTCTACTCGGTTAGTACATCTATGCATTAATTAATACATGTATGGTGGACACTAATTGTCACAATAAATTGTGTATTTTGTGTAAGTCCAAGCGGCTACGATAATCTAGAGGGGGGTGAATAGATTATCTCCATCTTTTCGATTTCGCCCTCTTTTTCGAACCAAATGCTCAAACACAATAATTAAGGTGCGGAATGTAAACAACACACGTTGATTTATAGTAGTTCAACCCACCTAGGGCCTAATCTACTACCACCCCAAAGATATCCTCAGGGATGGATTTCAAAAAAAAAAAAAAGAATTTTATTAATTATCAAAATTAATACAAATTCAACTTACAACACCTTGAAGAGCACCACACTCTTCTTCAACATCACCTTTGGAGATTACCACAATCTCCCTTTGAAGATCACCACAATCTTCCTTCAACGGCACCTTGTGAAGATTACCACAATCTTCAACCTTGAAGAATACCAAAATCTTCAACACCTCAATAAGAAGATCACCACAATCTTCTTGCACCTATCACCTAGATCATCCAAGTGTGCTCTTACCATAAGAACACTCACAAGGATATCTTGTGTTTGAATGATAACCAAAAATCAAGATTACAACTCAATAATGAATATTACAATTTGAGTGCAAAGTGTAATCAAGAATAGCCTAGACCTCGAAGGATGTGAAAGTGAAAAGCTAGGCAAAATTACAACAAGAATAATAACAATGAAGAACAAATATTTGCTTGAAGTGTATCTTGTTGTGTTGTATCTCAATTGTTGTATTGGTTGCTCCAAAACTTCCTCTATTTATAGGAGATGATTGATCAAGCATAGGCTCCTCTTGGAGATTGAAAATCTGAGAAAAATACAATTAAAATCAAGAATATAGTTGTTAGAAATCAATCCCACAATTTAAGGAAAGTTTGTCTGTTGTCAAACGGTCGAAATTTCTTTGTCAAAAGATAGAGGCGGCCGGTCATGAGAAATAGAAGATTTGAAAAACACATTGAAGATTACAACAGGCGGCCAGGCCGACATAGGCTTCGACCGGTTGACCCTTGTCTCAACCGTCCCCCTAAGGGTTTTGAAGAGAAAAACTTGTTCTGTTTCATAAGAACGTTCGTGTCTGCCGTCGACCCCCTGGCGCGGCCAATCAACTGACGACGCCGCCGCCAGGCGACCGTCGACTGACCGTTTTTCACTTCTGTCTCATTTTTTGTTCTAAAATCATCTTGATGCAGGTTGCCCTATAAGGCGGCCAATTTCCGACCTCGAGGCAGAAATGTTGTCCAATTTTTGTCGAAAATAAAACTCAAGAAATACTTCGAAAATTTAGTAAAAACATTTTAAACCAATCGGAAGTATTTAGACAACATTTAGGAATCTTGTTTAGAAGTAAAAGCCCATTGATATAAAATCATTAAATGTGTTGTCCAATATTATCGAAAAATAAACTTGAGGAAATACTCCGAAAAATATTAAAACCATTTTAAATCATTTATGAGTATTTGGACAACAATTAAAAACATTGTTTTGGTGTAAAAACAAAATAATCAAAATTAAGATAAAAACATGTATCAAACATTTTGGTCTACATCAAATCCCCAAGCTGAATGAATAATAGCATTTGATCATTAAATCTCGAGGGTGAAATTCTAGAATCCAGATTTCATGTTCCAGAATTCTATTCTATTATACTGAATGAATAATACATGTATAATTATAATATATAATATCTTGTAAACATGGTAGAAACATGAAGTGAAATAGGAATGAAACATGAAATCTCAATCCAAAATTCTTGGACTATACATCAAGTTGACACTACTTGATATATATATATATATATATACTTCTAAAGTCGAATAAAAGTTTAATATATTAAATTCACAGCATAAATTAAAAAAAAATCATGTTGATAATGAAATTTGTAGCATAATTTTATGTTTCTTCAAATCATATAGTGGTAGAGTGGTTAAGATCCAAGTCTAGACTAGAGGTTCTGAGTTCGAATCTCATCACCCCTCGTCTCTGAGAATGTATTAAAAATAAAAAACTTATGATTCACTAACCGCTTCATTTTTGTGAGAGGTCACTAATGAATCTTTTCAAGCTTAGATAAATAATATTTGTTACTGATTGGACACTTTGTCTTCATCTACCCGAAAATATACCGTCAATCTTATGTAATATGGATATATTATATAATAAATACAAAAACACCCCTGACTTGGATCAATGTCTCATTTACCATCTAAATATGCAAATGTAATACTTACCCCCTCAATCAAATTAAAATATAAATTATAGACAAATAACCCTTAATAAAAATGAATTTACATATTTTCAGTAAATTTTAAATATTTTGTACCCTAATTAATTTACATTCTTATTAAATTCACATAGAATTTTTTTAATTGTACATTAAGTAATTTAAACTTAAAAAAACTAAGGCAATCTACAATAAATACACAAATAAATTAAACATGAAAAATGAATGAACAAAATAAATTTATTTAATTTAAATAAACTTTAAATATTAGAACAAATATGAATAACTTAAATCATATTTAGTTAGTTGGTTAGTCATATATTTTACACTTCTTCCTTTATGTCTTGTTTATTCAATGTGATTCGTAGACCAAAATATAAACAATAAATTGCCATCTTTAACGGATAATCATTATTATTAATAAAATGAATTGATTATCATTATTATTAGTTCTATTAAATATTTAGACACTAAATCTTGTTATTTGAGCAGAAATTATTTAAAATATTTAAATATTACCAATGAAAATATGTATTATTTTTCTTTCTTTGTAAACTATTACATATATGATTATATTTTAAAATATAAATTATCAATTAATGTAAAAAAAAAATTGTATGTATATTTAGTAAATAAAACTATATTTATTCGTATTATTTGAATGAATTTAAAAATCCAAAGTTATTTTCATATTGAACTCAAATAATCAAAGTAGTATCTACATTCAATATTTTTGTATATTTGTTAAACTCATCTATTATTTAAATATTTTAATATTTTAACTAATTAAGTTACTAATCGCTTGTTTAAAAAATTTAATTTAAATAATGAACACAAAATTAAAATTGAGGTAAAATTATTAAAACATGCTAAAAACCATTGTTATTAAGGGCAATTTTATCCGTACATTAAATTTTATTTTGATTGAAGGGTTAAGTATTACATTAGTAAGTTCAGGTGGTAAATGAGACATAAGACTATTCATGGAGTGTTTATTGTATTTTGCCCTAATAAATATAGACTCATAACTTCTTTTCCCCTTTATGGGAGACCATTCAGTTCAATTGTGCATTAAATACAATTAACAACATTACTTAGAGGCGTTTGGCTAAGCTCATTAAAATTGGATGGGATCTTCTATTTCAAGATGGTGTTTCATCTCCTATTCCACCGCACAGATAATTATCACGTGTATAGAAGTTGCCATATTAATTTTGGAGCATAAATCACGCCTAAGTTGTGGGGTTTTAATATGGTAACTTCTATACACGTGGCAATTATTTGTTCGATGGAATAGGAGATGAAACATCATCTTGGAATAGAAGATCCCATCCACATTAAAATAATCACATCAGTGTATACAATTTATAAAATAGTTTCGGATGTTATATGATGTTATATTTAAAAAAAATGTTAAAATACTTGAATAGAATAAGATGATGAAGCTTTTAAAATTATAGTAATGACAATTCTGCAATTAAAATAAAATTAAAATAAATTAAAATCAACTTATAAGAATAATATCTCATTTTTAGCTTTATAATTTTTATAAATATAATATATACTTTAGATAAACTATAAAAACTACTTTCAAACAAACTAACTCCATCCTTCCAAGAAATATCTTTTCTGCTTAAACAACTTATATATTCAAATCATAATTACTCTCAAGTAATTAATAGCAATTAATGATGGCACGTGGAAAGACTATTTGACCTTTTGGCTTGACTTTTGAGCCACATAAAATGCTTTACTTTTCAACGAATCATTACTATTTTAAATTATATACACCAACTTGACTTGCATGTAACTACTAGGCATCAACTTGTAATAGGTCACTTTCTTTTTCCTTTTTTTTTCTTTTAAAATAACTCAGTTTCTAAACTTAAGCTTGACCATATCTGAGGACAACAGCTCCGGCCGCTCATCGCTGCTACCAAAGTAAACCGTGGGATGTGCATACACTGATTAGTGTTATGGTAGGGTCTGTTGACGTACAACCAGATCCTTCCAGGTAACGAGAACAATTATGTTCGACCCCCCAAATCTAATAATAGTTGATCTCTCATGAATCGAACCCATACAGATGTTATTCAGTATGAGCTCCCACCCAATCTTCACCAGCTCATATATATCCCGATGAACAGTTTTATGAAGTAGCGATTTGAACTTCTGACCTCCAACCCCACAAAAGACGTTAATTAAGTCCCCTGTGTAGGCCATGTGGGCTAAGTCCCCGTCACAATAGGTCACTTTCTCAAGTTGGACAGGGGTATGTCCAGGTTGTTCACATTTAGCCCTAATAATAGATAATGTTTTTTGTCACTAAAAGTTAATGTTATAAGATTTATTATTATTTTTTTTTGAGGAAATGTTATAAGATCTATTAGGGAGTGTGATCAGACAACAATTTTATCATTGATGGGTACATGTTATCCTCTTTGTAATGATTTATAAAAAATTGGCCGACTTGTTGTAAGGCTGTCATTTTGGATCTTGTATTTAAGTTTCTTGATATTTTTATATATTTGTCACGAGATATTTAATGTATTGGTAAATATTCTTTCAACTTGTAACATACTAAAGTTAAAATATTGATATGGTTATTAAATTTATTTTTTAATCATACTTATTCAAATAAACTCTAGCCGTCTTCTTCTTTTCAGCATCCCCCAACTTTTCAATGTTTTTAATTTCCCTTTAATATGTATAAGTTTTTCTTCATAGGTAGCTTTTATTTTCAGTTTAATAAGTTTTTGTCTTCATATGTGTAGTTTTATTCAGAAGATTCAAATGAGCTGTTATCTGATGATTCCTAATATAAGTGAGAACCAATTTCATTGATGTGTGTTTTGTTCAATGTATTTGTTGTGATTTTATGATTTTACGAATTAGTTAGATTTGTCTTCGTACATGGTTGTTGAAGGTATATTGCCTAATACCGGAATAAGATATTCGATTCGTTTTTATCCCAATATTTATAATTTTATGTATTATGTTGACTTGTTATAAAATAATAGGTACTAATATTTTTTAAATCGACTGATTCTTTTTTATTTTATTTTAAATTAGAACATAAAATATCATTTTTAGAAAATTTCGGAAAAGAAGTACAAATAATATATTTGGCCATGTTCAAGCTTGACGATAGCAGTGGATCGGAGTGCTGTCGGCGAACAAAAGTAAATGTCTACATTATCTAATTATGAGAGAATAACAAACCAAATTGTTCAACACTGACTTCATGATGATTATTTGCTAAAAACTTATTTGATTTTAATTTGTTAGATGCATCAAATCAAACATATATACATTTTTTGTTCGATTAGATTTCAACCCAATTTGAACTCGACTTGATTAATAAATAAAATATTTAATTATTCCAGTGCAATTTGTGTTTGATGTGATTAAGTCTCGTTTGAACTCAACTATTTTAATATAACTTTTGAAGTTGAATTGAAGAAGAATTATATATATCCAACTCAATTCAATTTATTTATGCTTTTATATCTACCCCTGAAAAGAAAATAAATAAATGGATATTATACAATTAACTTTTAGTCAAATGTATGACCAATTATGAGCATCAACGTCAAATGTAGACTATATTATGCACACGCATCGAAAGTCGATTTTCAAAATTTTGAATGTTGAAAACCTCTCCGCTGTCTGATCCAACCATTCTTTGTTTTCTTATTTTTTTTTATTTTGATTCAGTTTCATATATATAATTTTATTATTTATTGGTAAATGTCACGTGCATAACTTGCAACCTGACATAGTTTAATTGATTTTATGATGAGGGTCTTTAACCAGGTGGAGCATAATGCACCCGCCACCACAAAGATTGTGGGGTGGAAATCGGGGTTGATCAAATTGTTTGTGGGGTGGAGGTCGGGGTTCTTCTCCTGCTCTATCAAATTGCTCCCAGGGCATATGCGGTAGTGAAGATTTGGTGGGAACTCATCTTGAATAAAGATCTGTGTGGGTTCGATTCGGGAGAGATCATTATTAGTAGATTGGGGGTCGAACATAATTGTTCTCTTTTACCAGGAGGATCTGGTTGTCGTCGGCCAGACCCGTCGAACATTGGCCAAGTCTGCGTGCACATCCCGCGTTTACCTTGGCGCGAATGAGAGCCGGAAAGCTTGTTGTCCGAGCGGTAGTCGGCGTAAGTCGTGCGAGTTATCAAAAAAAAAAAAAAAAAAAAAAAAAAAAAAAAAAAAAAAAAAATATGATGAGGGTCTTTAGATTATAATTTGAAAAATTCTCAGACTGAATTTGAATCAGAAATGCGTGACTTTGACGTATTAACATATATATTATCTAAGAAATACAGCCACGCAGGTTCATTGCATCTTTGGCCCAATATTTCCTTGTTTATGCTGTGTTTTAGTTGCGCGTGTATTATTGATTTATAATGAAAAGGGAACATATTGGACCAATTTTAATTTTAGAAATTGAAGCATTTAAAATTTTGAAAATGAACATAGATATGCTGAGTTTGATCAATATTCATATGTTAGGCCGAAGAGCAAGTCTCTTGTGAGTCGGTCTCACGGATCTAAATCCGTGAGACGGACCTCCTAAGGGCTCCGTCTTGAGAACATGAACCATGAAAATAAATTTAAAAATAATAATGAACCATGAAGAAACAAAAATAAATCCTAAAAACATGAACTATGGAGAATAAACCCGAAAAACAAAAATAAACCCAAAAAATAAAAAAATAAAACCTAAGAAAAACTAAAAATCCTAATAACCCAATTAAAAATAAACCCAAGAAACAAAATAAACCCTAAAAAAACAAATATAAACCCTAAGAAAAATAAAATCTGAAAAAAAAAACCTTTAAAACTTTGTGTAAGGGCTCCGTCTCACGGATCTAAATCCTTGAGACTGTCTCACACAAGTTTTTACTTAGGCCGAATTGGAAAATAAATCCGTAGGAGTTTAAATGGAGTAATATCTTGATCTGAATGAATGTGCACGTAATGATTGGTATAAAAAACATAGAGCCATGAAATTGGATAATTGGCATTTTGCACCATAAAATTGGAAAAAAGGTACTTTGCACCCTCAATTTGTTATGTACTTGGTAAAGTGTACCCTATAGGCCAAAATATATTTATATATAATACGAAACAAGATACTTTGACCATGCAAATAAACATATCAATAGAAAAAAATGCAAAAAAAAAGGTATGAAAGTAACAATTATCAAATGAATAATATTGTATTTACAAAAAAATGTTCCACATGGAAAAAGATACACTTTTATTAAACAATTTTAATATTTTTTATTATTTTCACTTATAACAATGAGCTATATCTTTAACTACACAATATTTGTAAAATGATTTATAGTTTTCTCACTTAAACTCCACACATTTCTATTTTCAAATATGAATAATAGTTTTAGATCAAAATTATTTGAATATTTTTTTCGGTCTTTCCTTTCTTTCTTTTTCCCTCCTTACTTTCTTATTTTTAATTTTTCCTCCTTTTTTGGTCTTTGATTATTGTTAATGCCTTTCTTTAAATTGAAATAAAAAATTAGAATGTTTAATCCGAGCAAATATTTTATTAATAGAAATACATTTTCACAAAAAAATAAAAATAATAGGCAATAACATGAAATTCAAATTTATTTAACCAACTTAACTAGCATAAAATTATTTTCTTATAACAAATTAAAAGATAGAAAGAGTCCAGAATGGAGAAAGTGAATTTTATCCCCAAATTTCAACAAAATATTTTTAAAATGAATATATTGGCTAATAGGGTGTGCACTTTGCCAAGTAAATATTAATTTGAGGGTGCAAAGTGCCAAATTTATAATTTTAGGGTGCAAAGTAGTGTCAATTACCCCATGAGTAGAGATGTTAAACGGGCTGGCCCTAGCCCTATAGGGCCAGCCCTAACGGGCTTGGGGCTAAACGGGCTAGCATTTTGTGAACCTAACTCTAACCCTAGCGGGCTTCGGGCTAAACGGGCCACTAACGGGCTACAAGCCAATTTATTTTTTTTATTTAAATCTAAATTTTAAACTAAAGCATGTATAACAATACAACATTCAAACTAAATTACACAATTTTTTTTATGTTACATTACAAGGATAAAAGTCTTAAAATTCAAAATACAAGAATTCAAATACAATCAAACATTATCATTATAGCCAAAGGCTTTGAAACTTTAAGAAGGTGCTTACTGCAATAAGTGTTAAAACAAAAATGTGTGCAATTAAAACTCATTTCTAAAATGAAAATAGAAACAACAAACTACAATGCAGAGTGATAAACAACATATAATGAATATTTTCTATATACCTTTTGACTTTTGTCAAACAAATTAAATAAAACACAATTTGATGTTCAATGTTTGTGCGTGAGATAATGTGGAATCTCAAAATGTAACAATTTATTTTTATGATTATTTGCATAAAGTTTCAATTATTTGTTACATTTAATTCACGAAAATTTTAAACTATTTAGATTATAGTATTGTATTTATTAGAGAGATATAATTTATATAACATTTTAAATCATCATAATTGATTACATTTTAAGTCACTATAAAAATATATTTATTAGGAAATGTTACATAAGTTTTGTTATCCTTTAATTCACCAACCCTCTATTTTCAAAAACAAAAATTCAAAAAATTAAAAAACTTAAAAAAAAAAAGGGTCGACGGGCCATCCCGGTTGGCCCGTTTAGCCCGCGGGTTGACCGGTTCGGGCCAAAAAAACCCATATTTAAACGGGCCTGAAAAAGCTGGCCCTAACCCTGCTAATTTACTGGGCTAAACGGGCTGGCCCGCGGACCTGAGCCTATTTAACATCTCTACCCATGAGTGTGGAGATTTTCAATTAATAATTTTAAGAAATTATAATTCTAACTGATCAATTCTAATATTTCTTATGTTGCATCTGAATGAAAGAACTTGGATATGAGCAAAAAATTTGGGAGAAGAATTTAAAATAACTCCAAACCAAGAATTTATTGGCCATGCTACTAACACAGATGAATTTATTGGGTCATTGAGTTCTCCAGCATAACCTCACTCGGATCAAAAGAATTTTGCATCATTGCACATTCAAGTTGTCACATATTTTTAGGAAATTTAATTGCATCATCCCCCTTTCTCTCTCTAAAATATTTTCTCCCACTTCTCTCTAAAACACAAACACATTTTCCCTCCATCCCCCTTTCTCTTCCGCCCCTCCCCCCCCCAGACTTCTGCTACAAGTCATCGGTGATGTCCAAATCACTAGTGATGGTCGGCGAATCTTCGGTCGCCGATCGGACTTCCCATTGCCCGAGGTTTGTCTTCTATGACTTAGATCCAAACTTTGAGTGTTACTTAAATGCGGCGGGTCCACGATGGCTTGCAACGAGTCAATTTATTGGTATCTTTGTTTTCCCATTGATTTAAGCGAAACTCGTAGGTGATCGGTAATTTTTGTCTTGTAGTAAGTGTTGTAGCTCGTGTCCATATTGTTCCAATTATGGGTCTTCCTTTTAAGTGCCTAGTCCTCCTTTTGCGGGTGGTTTAGTGTCCTACGAGTGCTTTGTTTTTCGTTTGTGTTGTTTGTTTTTTAGTATTATTTTTATCCCTCGATGAGTGATTTCTTTAAGGTGGTCGTATTGTCAGTTGGTAGGGCTAAAAATTGAACCAAGCTACTCGATTTTCGATTCGAGATCGATCATAAAAGCTCGTTTGATCTCGGTTCATTAACATAATGAACCAAGCTTGAACACATTTTTCCATTTGATAAGATGTAAAGCTCGGCTCGAGCACGACTCAATTAGTAAAAAAATAATAAAATATGTATAAAAATATCAAGCTACTCGAGCTCGATTCGTATTCAGCTCGACTAAAGCTCGTTTGAGCTCGATTCGATTAATAATCAAATCAAGCTCAAACATAATTTTTGAAGCTCGATTAAAATTCAAACAAACTTGAACAATATTATGTTCGGCTCGACTCGATTCATTTACACCCCTACCAGTTCGTAGTATAATTTTGGTATTGAGTTTTGAATATATTCTCTATTGTTTTGGTAAGAAGTGTTGTCACATATTTTTAGAAAGGGAAATCCAATTTTATAACAAACATAGCTTCAACATATTTTTCTTCCAAGGTTTTCCAGTAAAACTTGTGATACTGTTTTTTTGGGCAGATCACTCCAAGTCAAGATTAGTGATAAAGTCTGAGTCTTCTTATTCCAAAGCTGGAAGATTTCAGTGGTGGGAACTTGCCTGCAACACCAGCAAATGTTAGATGGGTCGTGGGGTTGTCCTAGGGAGGCCCCTCCGACGCTCAAGTCAACACAGTAAACAAGAGAAAATACAGAACAATAATAAAGAGAATACTGAATACGTATTATATGAATTAACTTACAAATGAGATGGAGAAACCTATATATACCTAGGTAGCAGGCCTCGTGGACCGCGTAGGAGAAAATAGTGCGTGGACCGGATCAGGACCTCGTGGGCCGGGTCATTTGAACTGTAGCCTACTAATTAATGGATAGTTAATTGGATTAAATGAATACATAATTAATATTATAATTATAATAATAAAATGATATTTTTGCCCACAACAACTTGTAAGGGAGTAGTATGCTTATTTTTCCTAGAATGGTTGTTTTGTATCTTGTAAATTAATTTTGAATTCTTAAGATTATAAAATTAGTAGGGGTCCATGTCAAACCCCACCTTGGGAAAGGTGGTACAAAAAAATCAATAATAAAAAGGTAATATTTTTTGTAGGTAGAATAGGAAAGTATGATGTGGATTCAATCTCAAGCTAGCATTCTTCATACTCACGACTAGAGTTGTCCCGGCCCGGCCCACCGGGCTTTTGGAAAATAAAATTGGATCAGGTCGGGTCAGACCAAATAGTATTTGGGTCGTTGATTTTGGTAGCCTGGCCCGACCAATGAAAAATATACTAAAAGTACTGGGCCGCCCCGGGATTTTGGGCCTGCCGAGCCGAGCTTTTGAGACCCGATATTTTTTGGTCTTGGGGATATTAAAGCCCAGTTCGGCAAAATACCAGTGATCGGGCCTCGGCCCCGCCAAGTTGAACTAGAATTGACAACTCTACTCATGACTAATTGAGATTTTCCATTTCATTTATTATTTCATCTTCTATTTTAATAATAAATAAATGCCACCTGTATAAATAATATCCTTTTTACACAATAGATTATAAGATCTTGATTGGCCGTGACTCCTACTTGTTTTTCTCATTAGCCACGTGAGTCTAATATATCTTGACAAAAACTTATATCAGACGGTCTAACGGGTTCAAATTCGTTAGACGGACCCCAAACTGACCCGAATATAATAGGTGGTGGTATTTTTGTAATTCTGAAGAGGCAGTGGCATTTTTGTAATTTTAAACGCAGTGGCATTTTTGTAATATTCTGTGGATGGTGGCATAGTATCACTGGTCCAGTTGCATTTTTGTAATATTAGGCAGTGACATAGTACCGTTAAAAGTATTAGTTTTTTCCCTAAAAAGTATTAGTAGAACCATTAAAAAGTATTTGCAATCCTTGAACAGTTTTTTTAGTAATACTCATGAAAAGTATTGATTTTTTTCCGTCAAAAGTATTATAATTCCTACTTAAACGTATTAATAGTTTTATGGAAAAGTATCATATTTTCCGATTAAAGATGTTTTAGTATTTCTCATGAAAAATACTAATTTTATCATAAAAAATATTAGTAGTTCCCCATAATAGTATTAGTTCTACCCACAAAAATATCAATTGTCATCCTCAAATATATATAGTAGCCCCTTTAAGAAATATTAGTTTTTGTCTGAAAGTATTAATAATCCTCCAAATAAGTATCAGTAGTACAGTTGAAAACTATTAGCAATCTCATTTAACAGTTTTTTTAGTAGCCCCCAGTAAATATTACTTTTCCATGTGAAAAGTATTAGTAGCTCTCCCAAAAAGTATTAATAACCATCATAAATTGTATTGTTGGGTAAAATATGTGGTGAAGGTGTCTGTTTAGGAGGAAAATGGCTAAGAATAAGTGTATAGGCTTAAGTCGAGGCCTGAATTAAATTCAATCTCCGCAAGACGAAAACGCCCCGTATACCGAGTGCTTACGGTTCCGGCACTCGTCTCTAAGATACAACGACTTCTTACAGTCCCGGTTAGCAGCACTAGCAAAACCGGAACAACAGCGAACAACAAGTTGTTCTTAACTTTCAAGCTTTTGAAGGTAGGATGTCAATATGCTCAAATGCGAAAATGACGGAGTTTATCTTAAGATTTCGTGTCTTTATTCACCTGCAGGGTCGATTATTATAGGCCTCAGGTGCCTCGTATGGAAAGATCGCGTCTTTTGGCTCGAAAAGACAAATTTTTGCACTGACAGACGCACCTGTTCAGGGGCGCACGACCAGACGCATGGGCCGTGCGCCTGCCCGTGCGCTGGTGCTCCAACGTTCGGCAGGGCGCACGACCCCGACGCACGGGCCATGCACCTGCCCGTGCGTGTAGGCGCAAAAGTTCGACAGGTAGCACGACCCGACCGCACGGGCCGTGCTCCCGCCCGTGCGCGGGCCCAAACATTCCCAATTGGAAAATCAATTAATTAATTACGAAAATTAATTAAATCCATTTAATTAATTACAAAAACTAATTAAACATTTTATTTTAAAGGTTTTTGGTCCAAAAAGAATAAGAGCCTTGAAGCCCAAGGCCAAGCCCAAGCCCATGGCCGACGGCCCCGGACTCGGACCCAGGCCGAGCCGGCCGATCGCGGGCGGGCGTGGCGGCGCGACGCGCGTGTGCTTTGAACCAAACCCACAAGCATGTAGGTCCTTACCCCTTTAAAAACTGTGGTGCCCCCAGGGCCCAAACCTATTTGTCCAATATTAAGTGTGCAAACTTATCCTCATTTTCCTATGTGGGATGGAGCATCTCTCCTTCCCCATATTTTCCATTTTCCATACCATTTATTTGTATTAAGTGGCTAACTTCTAGCATTAATTTCTCATTCACCCGGAATCGATTTTGAGAAATTCCAAATGCTATTCTCATCTACTCTCTTAGTAGAATTTTTACAAATAATTTAATTCCATTTTTCACAAATAGAAACTACTTAATTATTTGGTCAAAATCGGGTCAAAACCCATTTCTCAAGACCAAAATTCCAACAATCCCCCACATGAATGAAATTAATGCATGCGTGTATGCAGATTCGCTTGAAAGTCTCGGCGAATCGTTATTGCATCAGGATAGGTAGCTTGTGGCTTTGAACCTTCCTTAGTAAAATACTATCGGATTTACTGGTTGCTTAGTGACGCGATGTCTTGAACTACTCAGTCGTTCGTGTTAACCAAGACAACAGTACTTACACAATAACAACTCTAATACTTGTTGTTTTCACGTTGTGTCCATTTCGGCCCTGGACCATATCTTAGTTTCATTTTTTTTTTGAAGCGGCCATTACTTCTCACTTATATAGGTGATCTCCTATTGAAGAGTATCCTGCCGTACTCCATCTTTCGGTATATGAATCATTAAAAGTCATAAACTTAACCTCACCACATTCAGCAGGTATACATACACTTGGATGTATCGAGAATGAGCTAACAAATTTTCAGAGTGTTCAGCGAACATTCATAACTTAGTTGTCCCATTGAACCAAGGTCTTGGGATCTCCAATTCACAAGGTTGGGTTACCGCTATGAACATTCTTTAAGTTGTGGATTTTAAACCCATTCCCCTTAACAGTTTATACAGTTGATCTCGATTTATACCTTTTGTAAGCGGATCCGCAAGGTTTTCCTTTGACTTCACGTAGTCAACCGAAATAACCCCATTCGAAATCAACTGTCTAATGGTATTGTGTTTCCGACGTATATGTCTAAACTCACCACTATACATACTGTTTTGTGCCCTTCCGATTGTTGATTGACTATCACGCGATTATCATAACAAAGAGACACATGCTTATTCCAATAAGGAATATCCTCTAGGAAGTTTCTAAGCCATTCAAACTTCTTCTCCACTTTATCTAAAGCAATGAACTCGATTCCATAGTGGATCGAGCTATGCACGTCTGCTAGAAGACTTCCACGACACCGCTCCTCCACCTATTGTGAAAACAAATCCACTTGTGGACTTGGAGTCTTTTGTGTCGATATCCAATTGGCATCACAATATCCTTCTAATCTTCTTGGATATCTCGTATAAAGTATTCCATAGTTCATGGTATACTTTAAATATCTAAGTACCCTTGTCACGACTTTCCAGTGATCCGTACTCGTGTTACTTGTGAACCTACTCAGTTTACTCACTGAATATGCAATGTCTGGACGTGTACAATTAGTTAAGTACATCAGACTGCCAATTACCCTTGCATATTCCAGCTGAGAAACTGGTTCGCCTCTATTCTTGGCCAAGTGTAGACTTAGATCTACAGGTGTCTTAGCCGGAGGACTATCAAAAGTATTAAACTTTCTAAGTATGCTTTCGATATAATGGGACTGTGACAAGACAATTCCATCTGAGATCCTAGATATTTTAATCCCTAATATAACATCAGATAATCCCATATTCTTCATGTCAAAGTTCTTCTTCAACATTTTCTTAGTATTCACGATTAAATCATGACTACTACCCATGATCAACACATCATCCACATAAAGGCATACTATGACGTAATCATTTGTAGTACCTTCAATGTAGACACACTTGTCACATTCGTTGATCTTGAAACCGTTTGACTTCATAGTCGAGTCAAACTTTTCGTGCCATTGCTTAGGTGCTTGTTTTAGTCCATAAAGTGACTTAATAAGTTTACACACCTTTCGCTCTTGACCGGGTGCAATGTACCCCTCGGGTTGTTCCATATAAATCTCCTCTTCAAGCTCACCATTCAAGAAGGCAGTTTTAACGTCCATTTGATGAATCTCAAGGTTATGCAAAGCTGCAATAGCAATGACAACACGAATGGATGTAATCCTCATGACAGGAGAATATGTATCAAATAAGTCATATCCTTCCTTTTGTCTAAGCGCTTTAGCTACAAAACGCGCTTTATACTTGTCAATAGATCCATCTGCTTTATACTTCCTTTTAAGGATCCACTTACATCCCAAAGGTTTGCAACCCAATGGGAGATCAACCAACTCCCAAGTGTGATTTTGCATGATGGAATCTATCTCATTATTGATAGCTTCTTTCCAGAGAGGAGCTTCTGGACTAGACAAGGCTTCTTGAATAGTTCGGGGTTCATTTTCTAACATATAAGTTAGAAAATCAGGACCAAAAGACTTAGGTACTTTTGTCCACTGCGTCTTGGTTCCTCTTCATCATCACTTTGAGGTAACCTTGCAGTTTCATAAGTTCGTTTACTCGAACTTTCTTCTTTCCGTTCTTTGTTCGGAAAGATATTCTCGAATAATACATCATTCATTGATTCAATGATCATACCTTCATTTATATCAGGAATTGCTAACTTGTGCACTAAAAAGCGATATGCACTACTATTGTTAGCATATCTAATGAAAGCACAATCGATCGTCTTCGGACCGATTCTAACTTGTTTCGGCTTAGGTACTTGTTAGATAAATGTTTTTATCAAGATTTTGATGATTATGTTTAAATGAGTTTTTATACCAAAACCATGTTAATAAATGTTGTCCAAATACTCCTAAATGATTTAAAATGTTTTTGCTAATTCTTGGAGTATTTCTTAGAATTTATTTTTCGATAAAAATGAACACTTTTGATGGTTTTGTTTAAATTGGTTTTTGCACCAAAACAATGTTTATTGTCAAAATACTCCCAAGTGATTTAAAATATTTTTACTAATTTTTTGGAGTATTTCTTGAAGTTTTTTTGATAAAAATCGGACAACATTTCAATTTGGAGGTCGACCGATCGAACAGAAGGTCGAACGGTACCTGAAGAACGCACAAAATGAAACAAAAACCAATTCTGTGAAAAAAAAGGGGAGGGTGACGGGTCAAGGGTGAGGCCGACCGGTCGCACCCCACCTTGACCGGTCACACCCCCCTGCAACCCCTACCTGGATCGTACTATTTTCAATCAAACGTTCGAAATCTTAGACAGAGCGACCGGCCGCACTATGTAATCTTTTGACAGCAAAATTTGTACCGTTGAACTCCTTGACAGCAAGATTTGCTTTTCAATTTTGTACAATATTTCTACATCTTGTGATCCTCTTTTTGTAGACAAAAGTGAAGAAGAAGGATCCTATGTTGGGAGCCTATGTTGGTGAAAACTCTCCTATAAATAGAGGATGAATTGAAGACACAAGACACAACAACACAAGCAAATACACAACAAGAAATCTGCAAATTTCCAAGCTTTCATATTCAACACTCTTGTTGTATTTATAACCTAAGTATTTCACTTTCACATCTTGAGGTCTAGGCTTTATTTCTTGATTACACTTGCACTCAAATTGTAATATTCATTATTGAGTTGTAATCTTGATTTTTGTCATCATTCAACATAAACATCCTTGTGAGTATTCTTGTGGAAAGAATACACTTGGGTGATCTAGGTGATAGGTGTTTCAAGAGTGTGGTGCTCTTGAGGTATTGAAGAATTTGGTGTTCTTCAAGGTTGAAGATTGTGGTAATCTTCACAAGGTACAGTTGGAGATTGTGGTAATCTTCAAGAGAGATTGTGGTAATCTCAAAGGTGGTGTTGTAGAAGAGTGTGGTGCTCTTCAAGGTGATGTTGTAAGGTGTTGTATTAATTTTGGAAATTAATAAAATCTTTTTCTTTTTGAAATCCATCCCTGAGATATCGGGGTGGTAGAGGATTAGGCCCTAGGTAGGTTGAACCTCTATAAATCGACGCGTGTTGTTTACATTCCGCACCTTTTATATTGTCTTGGCTTATTTTGTTCGAAAAGAGGGCATAATCGAAAAGATGGAGATAATCTATTCACCCCCCTCTCTAGATTATCGTAGCCGCTGACTTACAAGTGGTATCAAAGCCAAACTCTTTGGCAAGCTCGTTCCACATTGCGAGTAAAGAGGAACGATCACCGCTGAATGAAGTCTACCTTACCGGCGCCTCCACCACCAAGCCACCACTATTTGATTCCAAAAATTATATATTTTGGAAAGAAAGAATGGAATGCTATCTACAAAGTTGCGGGTTCGATATTTGGAACACGGTCGTAAATGAAGAATCCATTCCAATGATGGACACACCACACAAAGGCCTCAAAGAGCTCAATGATGAAGAAAAGAAAATCATCTCCTTAAATGGTAAAGCTCTTAATATTTTGTATTGTTCACTTACCATTTTGGAATATGATCATATTGTAGGAATTAAATTGGCACATGAAGTATAGAGAAAATTAGAAGAAGTATATGCAAATGAAATGAGCCACTCAAAAGCATCTACTTCTCAAATGGATACAAACCCAACATGGGATGAGCTTCCTACAACTTCCGACGTCGATGAAAACGAACGATGTCTTATGGGCTTTGAAGAAGAAAACGAGGTAAGTTCAAAACCCTCCACTTCTTATGATAATGAATTACAAAATGATTATAGTGATTTGCAAAATGATTTTGATGAACTTCAAAATGAATTCCAAAGCTTACTTATTAAATACAAAAATTTGAAAAAGGAATTCAATATTTTGAAAATTGATAAGGATAATTTATTTTCCTCTTATGAATCACTTTCATGTGATCACACCACCACACTTGACAAGGTTAGAAACCTTGAGAAAGAAAATAGTACTCTTGTTGAGGATATTAATTGCATGAAAAATGATTTATCAAAATCCAACTTGAGTACCGATAAAATGACCGATATTATTGATGTTCATAGTTGTGATAAATTGAAACAAGGACTTGATCATAAGCCTAGTGTTGTTAATTATGTGAAAAGAAATCAAGTCCCTATGCATGTTGGTCATTATGCTCCCAAAATTACTACGTGTTTTTATTGTGGTAAAATGGGTCACACGGTTAATACTTGTCGGGCTAGAAATAGCTCTAATTATTATTGGATACCTAAAAGTCTCAAAGCTAATTCCAAAAGACCCAAATACTTGAGGGTACCACAAAATAATGTCATATTAGGTACCTGACGGAATAATAATCGAGGAAAATACATACCGCCAAGAAGACATCAAATGACCATTTCATTTGATCAAAGGAGAAGACAACATCAAAATAAATTTCCAAGAGAAAGACACTATCAACAATGGGAAGGCCACAATGCTTGGAAATGGAGCAATTGGAGAAACCACCATCAACATGAAGATTTTCAAACGGGAAGATATCATCAACAATGGGAACGACACAACCCATGGAAATGGCGAAATTGGTAAACCGTATCTCCCTATTTTAATATGCATTTTATTCTTTGCATGTTTTTATTTGTGTCTTTATTGCAATGAGTTTTCATATTTTTAAATTTAGGTCTTCAATATATTTGTGAGTTTCAAATTTTTTTTGAAAAGAAGACCTTGCATAATGTTTCTAAAACTCTTGTGCATTTAATTAGACTTATGTGGTTTATTATCTCCTATGTAGTTATATAGCACAAGCATGCTTAAGATATCTCTTATTGCTTAGCCTACACATGCATTATTGTGTTTGTGCTAAATTTGGTTGAAGAATTGTGTAGAATTTACATATGGTTATCTACTCGTAATATATCAAGAGAGACATGAACTATCGAGGTACGCTCTTTATTGTTATTCATCTCATAGACTCGATACATGTTGTGTCATATGCCTATGTGCTTATTAAGAGGATGTTTTGATTTTTGAGAAGGCATTATTTAACATAGCTTGTTTTATCCAAGATTTGTAAAGGATTATATTTTGTTTTGATAAAACAATTGATCTACTAAGTTATGCATTTTATTGCACTTATAAATGCCACTATTCTTGGATACTTATGTCTAACCTCTTGTTCATATGATTCTTGTAAATGAGGTCTCAACTATGTGCTCTCTTATTGTCAAATTTCAAAAGAGACCTTATGTAGCTTTCTTAAGCTTATTTGACATTGAATGATTTATTAGACTCTTGATGATGCATAGTATGTGGTGCTTAAAATAATGTATCTATTATTCGATATTATTATGCTCGTGTGCAAAATATCTTGTTAAGATTTTGCAGAAATTTATGATATTTCGCAACAAGCTTGATGAACAAGACAAGGTTAGTAGCTCAATGATATTGTCAAGAAGAAGGTAATGATTTTGATGTAATATTTGCACTCATAGCACATTTATAAGTTATTTGCACTTTACTTGCCCATTCTTGTTTTGAGAAAATTTCAAGCTTTACCAAATGGATGTTAAATCCAATTTTCTAAATGGTTTTATTCAAATAGAAGTCTATCGGAGTTTAAAATTTTAGGCCAAATGTTTTTTATAAAAGGCCTTGTACGGTTGATACAAGTACCCTGTATATGGTTTGATAGACTTAGCTATTTTTGCAAAATAATTTTACAAAAGGTAAAGTTGATACTACACTTCTTGTTTTGAAAAAGGGCAAGGTTGTTTACTTGTGCAAATTTATGTTGATAATATTTTTGGTGCTACTAATGAATATTTGTGCAAGATATTTTTTCAAGTCAATGCAAGATGAACCTAAGATGATCATGATGAGGGAAGCTCAAATTTGATCATGAAAAACTGGTCTGACTGGGGCAAGGTCGACCGATCGCCCATGACGTCGACCGGTCGCCCATGCCCCCAACCGGTCGACCATAGCAAAAATTTGGTTAAAAATGTTTCTGTTCTCAGCATTTGCCATTTTGGTCGTTTGGGTTCATTTTTCGTCCCCTTCGCACTTTGCACACAAATTTTACTTCAAATTTGTTTTATTGCATACATTTTATATTTTGGACATCATGAGGCTCGATTATCATCATCATTGCTCATCTTTACCGATTAAATGGTAAGAATTTCTCTTTTTTTTTATCTCAATTGGGTTGAACCCTTGAGAATGTGCTTATATCTTGCTATTTTGATGAAATTCTTGTATTAATATGTTGTATATGATGATTGTTGATGATGGCTCAAAAGCTACCTTTAAAACCGTAGGCAAGTGCACCTATCGTTTTATAGTATAGATTATTGAGTACCGAGTGTCATTCCCACGAGGATTGTAAGTACTAATAATTACCGCCTTTTTGTTATTTAATCGACAATTTTCGAGTTTTTGTTTGATGAAAAAGGAAAACAAATTATAAATTGTAAAAATGAAGTAAAATTTGTAAAATAAGAAATCAAGAGATAGAAATGTGTTTGAATGCAAATCCCTCTAGAATGTTTTTGTGATTTGACAAGTTAAAAATACAACCGTAAGCCCTTAAGCAAAAACCAACCTCTTTTAATAAAATCTCATGTCTTGTGGACCGTAGAAATTCCCAATTTAAGTTAAACCCTTTCTCAAGGCGAAAAACTTCTAATCTCAAGTTGATTAATCAAATCTCTTTCTAGTTAAAACCCCCAAGACAAAGATTATAACGATTTGTGAATTCCCATATTAGGTTTGACCCTAATCCAGAAGATTTATGTCGTCCTATATCTAGGATTGCATGCAACTCTTTTCACTTATATAGGTTCTATTTCACCATGAATCTCTCGATTTCCCGGATGAAAAATAAACTTCAAATCAATATTGCGCATATATCAATTCGAATGAACGAAGCATAATATAAGTGAATCACACAAAATATGAAGATTTTATTAAAAACATACACACCTTAATCACAAATCCATTCTAGAGTTCATTACATTCAAACACTAGGAGTTTAGCTACACATGGCTTTAATAAAAGAGTATACTACACAAGATGATTTGAATAAAATGAACATGGTGTACTTAGCTCTTATTCAAGACCAATACAAGACTTCCTCCTTGGTTGATGATGTTGATCCAAGCCTTCTTCTCCAATATTGCCCCAAGCTTTCTCCTCCAAGACCCTTGATCCCAATTCTACTTAATGAAATGAATACAATGAATATTTCCCGAGTATCTAATGAATGCCTCTCCCAACTTCAACCCTTGGCTTTTATAGTCAACCAATACATTGATAAGTACTCTCTTTTGTTAAACAATCACCCCCACTTTCATTGTTGGTTGGTGAATTCTTGTACTCAATTGATGATTGAGGGAATATGGGGACATGTTGCAGCAAAATTGGGTGTTAAAGGTGTATAAAAGTGGTCAAAAAGCTTGGTAGGTGAGTTTTCCATAATTTTCGCATGGAAAAGTTGCGAAAAAGTGCCCGAACACGCCCGTGTCGCCCGAACGGCCGGCCGTGCTGTTTTATCACACAGGGGATCGTGAGACATGGCCGTGCTTCCCAACACGGCCAGGCCGTGTCTCCTGACACGCACGGCCGTGTTGGGAACACGGCCTGGCCGTGTCGGAGGTCTGTTTTGTGCGAAAAATCGAGTTTTTAGCTCCGGCGAACACGGCCGTGTTGCCCGACACCCCGCCCGTGTTGGACCAAAAAGGCCCCGAAATGATGCGTTTGGCTTGGAATTTTGAGCGTTTTTGCATCCTTAAACTCCCGGTATGTTTTGACATGAATCCATGGTCCGAAATTCACCAAAATTGGCCCCGAATGGTCAATCTACATCAATAAAAGCACCTGAGTAATATGAACTATGTACAATCAAAAATTTACAAAACTAACAATAAAATAACTCGAATTCTACTCAAATATACACATAAAACATGCATAAAAAGGCCCTTATCAAACCACCTCCAACTTTGAACTTTGCTTGTCCTCAAGCAAAACATTATATCAAAAAGAGGGATTCAATAAATCACAACATACAAAGATGATTTTTTTTTCAACATATTGAACATAAGCAGTCAAGTTCTTGGCCTTCTCAACCTGAATTAACCATTAAGTAAAAACATAGTTTTGTAAAACGATCGATCGTCAAGAAAGATCAGAATATCGGCAGCATTATTCGACTTGAAATCATCACTCCACAAATACTTGATAGTTATGAACAACTTCAATTCAATAACGCCATGAAAATGCAAGAATTCAATAGATCATTGTAGTTAGCTTACTAGTCATATAACCAAGCTTCTTGAACTTTATTGGAATGAGAAGTCAATGAGTATTCATTCTCCTCTCTTTTTTTTCGTTCTTTTTTTTTTTTTTTTTTTTTTTTTTTTTTGGGACCTTTCGAGACATGCTTCCACTAGGTTTATATTTTGAATTTCTGTTCAAACACTCCTAGGGTGGTTTCCCATACTCATATTCGTGTCGCCGTTTTACGTAAAAGACAAACATGGGGCTCATGAATGCTCCTAGTTACTAAGCAACAACAAATAGAGGAGTATAACCTCGATTGGTCCGTTTTTTTTTTTTTTTTTTTTTTTTATTATTATTTTTTCTCTTTTTTTTCACAAGCTTGGTTTAACAACTAGTTAACCACTACTAAATCATGAGTTCTCGGAAGTTCATAGCACTAAGTATCGTCGTATATGCCTTAACACATCAAGTATTTATGGTGTTGGAAATCTCGTCAAATTTTAGCCCGCATCCACGTCAATCTATCCTAGACAATCAATTGCTTCACACTGAAAACACAAATTAACAAGTTAATATAGGTATGATTGGGCCAAGTTATTGACTAGCAAATATTTAATTTATTAAAAAAAATCACATCTTTTGAAAACAAACACACAAGCATTCCGAAAATGTTATTGTACCCACCTCCAACTTTATGATTCACATTGTCCTCAATGTGAAAGAAAGAAATGGACAAACACACACAACACACTCAAAAAAAAAAAAAAAAAAAAAAAGAAACTAGAATGATATAAAAGAAGTAGAAAAAGAAAAATACGACCTTACTACAATAGTGGAATCGGTGTTGAGCGATCATTGGGTTGTTTTGGTACGGGACCTTCAACGGCATCTTCATACCTAATCAAAGTTAAGCAACACACAACTCGAATACCGTGAAATCTCAAATATTCCCAATTAGGACAACCAAGAAGATGTTCAAGAGTATTTTTTTTTTTTTTTGATTTGAAAATGACTCTAAGGACTTGTGATTATTTTGAAAGAAAATAAAATAAAAAAATAAAAATAAATGAAAACAATTGCACACAAACCTCGGGGTTGCCTCCCGGGTAGCGCTTCATTAAAGTCGTATAGCTGGACTAACTCACCTAAATGTGAAGATTAGTCGGGCGGAGCTTCAAACTTATGAAAATCCCTTTGGTGTTTAGGAGAACTACCCCAACCTCAAGTTTCAAAATGTGCATTTCGACCTTTCTGGTCCCCTTTTTGGGCATAAGCTTCCAACATGGACTTTGAACAACACTTTTCTCCAAGAGTTTCTCATCATGCAAAGGAATTGAATCGACAAAAGAACAAGTAGTATCCTTTTCAATATCAACATGAATTTTAAAAATTACTTGTTCATCCCCTACTCTCAAAGTTAATTTTCCCTCATGCACATCAATGATAGATTTCGCCGTAGCCAAGAAAGGACGCCCAAGAATTAGAGGAACATCAATATCATCATGCATGTCAAGAATAACAAAATCAACTGGGAACATGAATTTATCAATCTTGACTAACACATCATTAATAATACCTCTAGGATGTTTAATCGATTTATCGGCCAATTGAATGTCCATCCTAATAGGTTTAAGTTCACCTAATCCCGCATGCTTGAATGTTTCATAAGACATCACATTGATACTAGCTCCCAAGTCGGCTAGTGCTCTATCAACAGGTAAACCATCAATTGTACAAGGGATAATAAAGCTTCCTAGATCATTAAATTTTTGTGGAAATTCATTGGAAGAACATTTATCATTCAATTGCACATTTGATAATTTGTTAAGCTTATTTTCATTAGGAATGATGTCATGAAGATCCCTAACATGCTTTGAAAGAGGTTGAACAAATGGAAAATTAGTATGTAATTGCTTGAATGACTCAAGGTACTTACCAAATTTGTCCCCCCTTCTATCTTCTTCAGTTAAACTCTGGTAAGGGATCTTGGGTTTGTATTCAGCGACCACCTTTTTCATGGGCTTTTCTTCGTGTTTGTTGTCCTCCACATATTTCTGCATGGTGGCGTTGGCATAATCATGCTCATGTGGAAAACTGATGGTGATTGCCTTTACGTGCTCCCTTGGGTTTGGCTCGGTGTTACCCGACAAACTTCCTTGTGGCCTTTCGGAAATCATTTTCGCAATCTGGCCTATTTGGTTTTCCAAATTATGGATAGATGCCTCTTGATTTCTTAAGGATGTTTCGACCGCCTGGAATCGGGCATCTGTTGATTGCACAAACTTTGCCATAAGTTCCTCCAAGTTAGGCTTTCCTTGGGTCGGCTGGAATCCGGGAGGCGTGTGTAGATTAGGATTGGGATTAGGCCGTGGTTGACCTTGATTACTCCAACTGTTCGGTCTTGGCGCCAACCTGGATTATAGGTGTTCTTGAAATGATTATTTTGAGAGGGTCGAGATTGATTACCTAGATAATCCACTTGTTCATGCGGTGGTATCGCATGGGGGCACTCTTGGTGGTTGTGCGATCCTCCACAAGTCTCACATGAGAAGACTTGTTTTGGAACTGCTAACCCGTCAATTTTCTGAGTCAGAGCTTCGACCTGCGCGGCTAGCGTAACTACCGTGTCTGCATTGTATACACCCACCATCCTGTTGGATTTACCTCGCACGGATTGCCATTGATATCCATTCATGGCCATTCCTCTATTAGATCTTGGGCGGCTTCGGGTGTTTTATTGTTCAACGTTCCCCCGCCAGCCGCGCATCAATCATTTGCCTCGTCGATGAGAGTAGCCCATTGTAAAACGTTTGGACTTGCATCCAAACGGGGAGGCCATGATGTGGGCATTTTCGCAGCAACTCTTTGAATCTCTCCCAAGTATCGTACAAGGTCTCATCGTCCTCTTGAGTGAATGAAGAGATCTCATTCCTCAAACGTGCGGTTTTGGCAGGTGGAAAATACTTCAAAAGGAACTTTTCCGCCATAATACTCCATGTTGTGATTGTTCCCTTCGGTAGAGTGTTTAACCATTGTTTAGCCCGTCCCCGAAGAGTAAATGGGAACAAGCGTAAACGGATGGCATCGTCGGAGACTCCATTTATTTTGAAGGTATCGCAAATTTCGAGGAAATTCGCGATATGATTATTTGGATCTTCGCCTGGTAGGTCAGTCGAATTGAACAAATTGTTGCACCATTTGAATGACATTCGGTTTGATTTCAAATTATTGGTCGCAATAAATGGGCCTTACGATACTAGACGTTGTACCGTCCATAGACGGCTTAGGCGTAGTCATACATGGTTCTTTGTTGTTCATCCGCCATATCGGGATCTTTGCTTTCGTTAATATCCTCCTCGTGGGTCTGTACTAATACTTTCCTCTCGTGTTACTATCGGCGGTGTTGCGCTTCCAAATTCGGCGACGAGTAGGCATGCACTGCGGTAAATAAAGAGGATAAGTGTAATCCAAGACTTACAAAGATAGATAAAAAGAAAGACAAATGATGAAATAAAATAAAAAAATGATTAAATTAACAAAAATAAGGTGTTCTTAATATTACAATCCCCGGCAACGGCGCCAAAAACTTGATGGCTCAAAAGCTACCTTTAAAACCGTAGGCAAGTGCACCTATCGTTTTATAGTATAGATTATTGAGTACCGAGTGTCATTCCCACGAGGATTGTAAGTACTAATAATTACCGTCTTTTTGTTATTTAATCTGACAATTTTCAGAGTTTTTGTTTGATGAAAAAGGAAAACAAATTATAAATTGTAAAAATGAAGTAAAATTTGTAAAATAAGAAATCAAGAGATAGAAATGTGTTTGAATGCAAATCCTCTAGAATGTTTTTGTGATTTGACAAGTTAAAAATACAACCGTAAGCCCTTAAGCAAAAACCAACCTCTTTTAATAAAATCTCATGTCTTGTGGACCGTAGAAATTCCCAATTTAAGTTAAACCCTTTCTCAAGGCGAAAAACTTCTAATCTCAAGTTGATTAACTCAAATCTCTTTCTAGTTAAAACCCCAAGACAAAGATTATAACGATTTGTGAATTCCCATATTAGGTTTGACCTAATCCGGAAGATTTATGTCGCCTATATCTAGGATTGCATGCAACTCTTTTCACTTATATAGGTTCTATTTCACCATGAATCTCTCGATTTCCCGGATGAAAAATAAACTTCAAATCAATATTGCGCATATATCAATTCGAATGAACGAAGCATAATATAAGTGAATCACACAAAATATGAAGATTTTATTAAAAACATACACACCTTAATCACAAATCCATTCTAGAGTTCATTACATTCAAACACTAGGAGTTTAGCTACACATGGCTTTAATAAAAGAGTATACTACACAAGATGATTTGAATAAAATGAACATGGTGTACTTAGCTCTTATTCAAGACCAATACAAGACTTCTCCTTGGTTGATGATGTTGATCCAAGCCTTCTTCTCCAATATTGCCCCAAGCTTTCTCCTCCAAGACCCGCTTTGATCCCAATTCTACTTAATGAAATGAATACAATGAATATTTCCCGAGTATCTAATGAATGCCTCTCCCAACTTCAACCTTGGCTTTTATAGTCAACCAATACATTGATAAGTACTCTCTTTTTGTTAAACAATCACCCCCACTTTCATTGTTGGTTGGTGAATTCTTGTACTCAATTGATGATTGAGGGAATATGGGGACATGTTGCAGCAAAATTGGGTGTTAAAGGTGTATAAAAGTGGTCAAAAAGCTTGGTAGGTGAGTTTTCCATAATTTTCGCATGGAAAAGTTGCAGAAAAGTGCCCCGAACACGCCCGTGTCGCCCAGAACGGCCGGGCCGTGCTGTTTTATCACACAGGGGATCAGGGAGACATGGCGTGCTTCCCAACACGGCCAGGCGTGTCTCTCGGACACGGCCGTGTTGGGGAACACGGCCTGGCCGTGTCGGAGGCTGTTTTGTGCGAAAAAATCGAGTTTTTAGCTCCGTGAACACGGCCGTGTTGCCCGACACCCTTGCCCGTGTTGGACCAAAAAGGCCCCGAAATGATGCGTTTGGCTTGGAATTTTGAGCGTTTTGCATCCTTAAACTCCCCGGTATGTTTTGACATGAATCCATGGTCCGAAATTCACCAAAATTGGCCCCGAATGGTCAATCTACATCAATAAAAGCACCTCGGAGTAATATGAACTATGTACAATCAAAAATTTACAAAACTAACAATAAAATAACTCGAATTCTACTCAAATATACACATAAAACATGCATAAAAAGGCCCTTATCAGTTGACGAATGAATATTGTTGTATTGCAATTGGTGATGAATTTTTTTTTTTAGCTTAAACGAATCACAAAGGCTTTATATTTCTCTTGTTTTATTCGACGCACGCCAAGTGTTCGACAAAATGTTTCAATGAAAAATTCATCACCTACATGATTCTTTCGATTTGAAAAGTCTTATAAGTTTTTAGAGATCATATTTTGTCAATCAAATAAGCTTTCGCAAATCACATGATTGACTTCTCCCTTTTTATTTGGAATTTAAGCTTTTTTTTTCAAAACGCTCGATAAATCGATTAAATTGCGCACTTTGATATAATTGTATGATGTTTTTATCGTGCTAACATTCTTTTTGATGATTCCAAAGGGGGAGAAACAGAAAAAATGCTCATATGTTTAAAGAAGCGAAAATAAGCTCGCAAGAAAAACTATAAGCTAGGGCTCTTAAAAGCCAAAAGTGAACAATACTTAGTCCATGTGATGTATTATGGACTTTTATGCTTGACTAATGATGTTTTGTGACAGGGGAGCTTATAAGCTCATGATAATTCAAGCTTAAGTTGTAAAAGCTAAGCTTTTAGCTTTTAATGGTTCTTTTGTACTTGTTCTTGATATGCATATTGATAGGGAGCTTGTGCAAAAATGATTTTGAAAAATCTTTGCTCCTATCCTTGTGTGTTTGTACTTATGATGAATCTTGCTTATAATGGATTGATGTTTTAGACAGGAAAATTTGTTTCGTTTTAAAATCAACTTCCTAAAATTGTTTTGGATTGTAATCATCAAAAAGGGGGAGTTTGTTAGATAAATGTTTTTATCAAGATTTTGATGATTATGTTTAAATGAGTTTTTATACCAAAACAATGTTAATAAGTGTTGTCCAAATACTCCTAAATGATTTAAAATGTTTTTGCTAATTCTTGGAGTGTTTCTTAGAATTTATTTTGCGATAAAAATGGACAACACTATTGATGGTTTTGTTTAAATTGGTTTTTGCACCAAAACAATGTTTATTGTCAAAATACTCCCAAGTGATTTAAAATGTTTTTACTAATTTTTTGGAGTATTTCTTGAAATATTTTTGATAAAAATCAGACAACATTTCAATTTGGAGGTCGACCGGTCGAACAGAAGGTCGAACGGTACCTGAAGAACGCACAAAATGAAACAGAAACCAATTCTGTGAAAAAAAGGGGGAGGGTGACGGGTCAAGGGTGAGGCCGACCAGTCGCACCCCACCTTGACCGGTCGCACCCCCCTGCAACCCCTACCTGGATCGCACTATTTTCATTCAAACGTTCGAAATCTTATACAGAGCGACAGGTCGCGCTATGTAATCTTTTGATAGCAAAATTTGTACCGTTGAACTCCTTGACAATAAGATTTGCTTTTCAATTTTGTACAATATTTCTACATCTTGTGATCCTCTTTTTGTAGACAAAAGTGAATGTTGGGAAATCATTTTGTAGATTTTGATGAATGCCATGTAAAACTTAGAATAGGAAGTTGGCACCCCATTTTTGTTGTAAACGCATTGTAATAGATAGAAATTTGGTCAAGATGAGTTAAGTCGGCTATGCTAAACATGCAAGAAGACAACTGGAGACTAGAAGGAAGACTCCGCTGCAAGACAACTGAGTATGGCAAAGAAAAGAAGACGGGGACTCGACTGAAGGTGCAGCTGAGATGCAGCTGAGTAAAGAATCGTCAAGTCAACTCAATACAGACTAAGTCTCAAGGTTGAAGTGACAGGAAGAGTCATCAAATGATTGGAAGTGACTCAAGTCACCTGGGGATGTGAAGAAAATGCGGTCAAGTCAAGACAATCGAAAGAGATCCGTTGCACGTAAATCAAGAGAATTACTTAAACAAGTAATACTTCCATACTACCTTTCTTGAAGTGCTCAGTTCGAGCGTGCAAAAGAAATAAACCAATGGGAAGCACTGCACCATGTCGAACTCGAAAAGTCAAGAACAATTCATACGAGGAAGTGGGAATTTCAAGGATCGCAACAAGACAAGCCAACGACCACAAGTGACTTTCAAAAATAAGCCTATCTCTTCAACGGGCAAATTTTTGAAAGATCACTATAAAAGGCTGAGGAATAACTCTGAGAGAAGGTTACCTGAACCACGAACATTCAAGCAAACATTTGAACTGTAACCTAAGATATTCTCAAATCATTCGAGATCAATCCTCAAGTCTACATTACGAAGGAAATCAATCCAACACTCACCTGTGAAGGAAAGATAACTTCAATCAGTTGAAGAGGAAGTTTTTGAAGAATCAAGGGGTCTACATTCCACGGAGGATTGTAGAAAGGTTCAAGGTCGAACCAGTCTCAAGTTTTTGGAAGGCTTCGTGATCAAATCCAAGAAGCTTGAGCAAGTGGGCTGTAGTAGCAAGGCAGCCGCCCGTGAAGAAGAAGCGAGTCGTACGAGAAGCCAGTGCGTGACCAAGGAATCTCCGGATCGAGTCCCAAAGGATCAAGTCACCGTGTGATCAAGACTTGATCGGGATCTTACCACTCAGTATATCTTGATCAATACTTAGTGGATTCCTCCAGGAGTTGGAGAAGAGAGGAGTAGAAGAATTACCCCATCTTCGAACCTCTATAAAAACTTATCGTGTCATTTACATTTCAAAGACTTTAATTCCCGCATATCATTTAATATCTCACGATAATTTTCTATCCAACTGATAATTAACAAGTGCTCAAACAAGTGTTAAAACAAACTTAAACCAAATTCAAGGGTGTTAAGTCTTACGCTGAAAATCTTATCACGGCCAAGTTAAGTATAAGACTAAGCGGTGAGTTATTCTATCAATAGCTCAATCGAGTCTTTTGAAAGCGACTAATTCTATTTGGTTAGCTAACTTAGTCATCCCATCAAGGACTTAGCCGTGAAACTAACTCGAACAATTTTAAAAGGACTAAATCGAAAAGTTGGTAAGGTTTATTCAACCCCCCCTTCTAAACCTTACACTCATACCCCTGGGACCAACAAGTGGTATCAGAGCGGTTGGTTCATTGAGCCTTCCGCACTGGTTACTGAACTAGATCTCCAAATTTCTCAAAATCTGTTTTAGCACTTAAGTTTTCAAAACTCCTTTTACCATCAAAAGTTATTATCATGGAAGCAAATTTGACACGCATCCCTATGTTCACAATTGAAGAATTTGATGATTGGAAAATTCGTATGCGTGCTCATCTATCAAGCATTACATGATGAGATGTGGTTAGTGATAGAGGATGGGCCACCGCAAATTTTAAAAGTGAACACAAATGTAAGGAGAGCTGCACGGTGAAGGTGAAGAGATGTTGCTCCCGGACCGGCTATGGTTGAAAACCAAGAGTCAATGGACAAATGATGACAGAAAAAGATATAACCTGGACAATGTGGCCAAGGACATTCTTTACAAAACCTTGGACAAAGCCATGTTCAATAAAGTCAAATCATGCAAAACGGCTAAAGAAATGCAGGACAAGCTAACATTGATTTGTGAAGGCTCGAGCAAATCAAGAAAAATAAATTATCAGTTTTTGTACAGAAATTTGAGAATTTCAAAATGATCGCAGAGAGACCTTGGATCAACTGGATGCTCGGTTCACGTAAATTACCAACGAGCTATCTCGCACTTGGAAAAGATTATACACGAAGAAATGTGTATGAAGATTCTAAGAAGTCTCCCAAATTGAATGGGAAATGAAGGTCATGGCACTAAGACATTCCATGGACCTATCCAAGACATCCAACCATGAGCTATTCTTAGATTTCAAAGCCTACGAATTTGAGCTGAGAAGAAAAGACCAGGAAGAGACAGTTGTACCCAAAACAATTTTGCTTAATTGTTAAGGATGGCAAGAGAGTTGAGGTCAAAGAAGTCATTGACCAAGAGGAAATAGCCCGATGGTTAAAAGGTTTAACAAGTTCTTCAATAAGAACTACAAAAGAGGCAAGGCGAATCCTCCGAGAAGACACTCGGCTCCTCCAAGACAAGGGAAGATAGGCCAACCAAAAGAGCGAGCATCAAAAAGTTGAATATCAAAGGGTTGACAATCCAAGAATGGAAAGAGCTTATCAAAAGGCTGAAAATCTATCTGAACCGCAGAACCAGTCACTATGCGATTGATTGCCCATACCCTGTAGTCAACAAATACGGGAATGAAGAAGAAAGAAAAGTCTTGAGAGAAAGAAGACAAGAAAAGAAAAGGCAATCTTTGCCGCAGAGATCTTCTTTGAGACAACCAAGTCAAGAGACACACTGATTTAGAGAGTAGTGAAGCCGACTACTCAAGTGACTCGAAGAAGAAGCCTTGATCTGTTTGATGGCCAATGAGCAAGACCAACTTTGACCAAGAAGATGAGGTACACTCTAACTCATCACACTCGTATTCTAGTGATAGTGACTGTGACACACACACTTCATCACCCACTGATCTTTATGATTCATTAGGCAAAATGATGAAAATTTTTGAACACATTAAATCCTCACACACACTACTAAATGAGGAAAACAGCCTACTCAAGAGCCAAAACTCACAAAAATTGACTAAGGAGCCGAGTACTCTAAGTCAAATAGTCGATGAGAATAAAAATCTAAAGATCGAAAATGCTAAGCTAATAGCAGAGATAGTCGCTATAGAAAAGAGGGAAAATGACCTCAAAATGTGATTGCCTCATTCACTAAGGCATCTAAATCATTGGATGATCTTATCATGAGTCAAAGAGATTGTGGAGACAAGACAAAGCTTAGGATTTAATTCCTGCGTGCTATATCAAGCTCCAAAAGTGATTTTGGAAAAAGGATCTTCAAGCAATGTAGTATCTCAAAATCCAAAACTCCAAATGGTGCACACACATTTATTCCAAAGCACAATCACAAGCAAACGGGCCTTGGTTATAAAGGAAAAGGAAAAACAACCGATTGAGTGTCTTTGAGAGGACAAATGAGAAGAAATCCACCGAGTTCCTCAAAGAACTCTAAACAGAAATACTCAGTAAAGAAGAAACAGAGCTACCAAAAACCCCAAGTTCTATAAAAGAAATACATATGAAGAGAATGGTAGAAAGCACCCAAGCCAAGCTGATTGGAATAATGTGAACTATCGTGAAAGACCTATGGAATATAAGCCCAAATGGCAAAGGCCAGAACTCAAAAAGGCCATTCCAAAGGTATAAGAGCTTTCATCAAAGACACATATGCACCTAGGCACTACACTCAGAGACATCACAACTACCCAAAGAAGGCAATTGCTAAAACACATACACAGGCATACAGACAAAAGAGACAGTTGTATGAACCTAGAACCCCCAAGCAATTTGCCAAAATTAATTATGATTATGGGACTAATAGATGGCAACCCCTTAGAGTCAAATCATTTGGCTATAGGTTGGTTGGATCATCTTACAATACTAACCCCTCAGGACCCAAGCAAGTATGGGTACCTAAAACTTAATTTCCTTGTTTGCAGGTTCAAGGAACAGCTTAGTGCCAAGGAACCTGGTACATGGATAGTGGCTATTCCAGACATATGACAGGAAACAAGAAAAATCTGTCAAAATTCAAGGAAGTCAAAGGAGCAAAAGTCATATTTGGAGGAAATGAAGCTCCAGGAGAAATAAGAGGCATTGGATCCATCAAGAAAAATAGATTAGAAATCACAGATGTTGCATATGTTGAA
Source organism: Rehmannia glutinosa (assembly GCA_016081115.2). NCBI lineage: Eukaryota > Viridiplantae > Streptophyta > Magnoliopsida > Lamiales > Orobanchaceae > Rehmannia > Rehmannia glutinosa. The sequence goes on along the minus strand of JABTTQ020003402.1, from coordinate 217,277 downwards.
GGACTCAACTTCAACTTGCTAAGCATCTGCCAACTCTGTGACAAGGGATATAATGTTGGATTTAACATGGGTATATGCCAAATCAAGGATACTGAATCAAATGAAATTGTGTTGCAAGGATGCAGACAAAAGAACATGTATGTCGTGGATTGGTCAACTGCAACACCAAACACCTGTCTATTAGCAAAGAGCATAGCTGAATCAAGTTGGCTGTGGCACAAGAAGTTGAGTCACCTGAATTTCAAAACAATTAACAAGCTTGCCAGAAGCAATCTTGTAGAATGACTTCCAGACTCAGTATACAAGAAGGAAAGTGTATGTGATGCATGCCATATGGGAAAGCAAATCAAATCATCCTTCAAAGAAAAGACATGTCCATCTTCAACAAGAATATTGCACCTGCTACATATGGATCTATTTGGTCCAGTTGAACCAGCTAGCATAAGTGGGAAGAAATACACCTTGGTGATAGTAGATGACTACTCAAGATATACATGGACAATATTCATGTGTAAGAAGAAAGAAACTCTCTCTAAAACTACCACAAAATGTGAAGAGGATTCAAAATGAGAAAAGTCAAACCATTATCAAAATAAGATCTCGACAGAGGAACCGAGTTTGTCAATGGTATAATAACTCGATATTGTATTGAAAATGGTATTGGTCATGAATTATCTGCAGCAAGGACTCCACAAAGCAGAATGGAGTTGCGAGAAAGAAGAACAACCCTTAAAGAAGCAGCAAGGACCATGTTAGGCAACAGGGCTACCTAAAAGATTTTGGGTCAAGCAATAAACACAAAGATGCTACACTCAATATAGATGCATGATAAACAGACAAATTGACAAAGACTCCCTATGAGATTTGGACAGGGAGAAAGCCAAATATTGCATATTTTAAAATATTTGGATGCAAATGCTTCATCCATAACAATGGCAAAGATAATTTAAAGGCTTTTGATGCTAAAGTCGATGAAGGTATCTTCTTGGGATACTCACCGAAAGCAAAGCCTCACAGAGTACTCAACAAGAGGACTATGGTTACAGAGGAATCCATTCATGTGGTGTTTGATGAGCCAAATGTAAATGGAGAAGACATTGAAGAGTCACCGATAAGTCAATCAACCAACCATGCGAAAGAGTCCCTATGTTTGTCAAGATGGAATTATAAACCCGGATGAAGATGAGATAGTCGAAGTCTGAAAAACAATGGAAAATCATAGCTAAGTGATGACGAGAGAGCCGATCAAAGCAACATAGCTACAAGACGATCGAATCCAAATAACTTACTCCAACCCGATGTAAGATGGCTAAGAGACCATCCACCGTAACTAGTCATTGGAGATGTAAGAGAAGGTGTCAAAACAAGATCCGAGAACTCAACAAGAAGCAATGTTCACCGCTTCATCTCACAAATAGAGCCAAAGATGTGTCACAAGCAATCGGATGACACACATTGGATTCAAGCCATGCAAGAAGAGTCAATCGGTTTGAAAGAAATAAAGTATGGGAATTGGTTCAAAGACCCACCCATCAAAATGTTATTGGCACTAAATGGGTGTTCGAAACAAGATGAACGGGGAAGGTTCTCGTGGTAAGAAACAAAGCAAGATTAGTAGCCAAAGGATATTGCCAAGAAGAAGGGATAGATTTTGATGAAACATTTGCCCTTTTGTAGCAAGATTGGAAGCTATAAGGATGTTTCTTGCCTATGCAGCTCACAAGAATTTTATTGTATATCAAATGGATGTAAAGAGTGCATTCCTTAATGGTTTATTGGAAGAAGAAGTGTATGTTGAACAACCTCCAGGATTTGAGCAGAAGACTCTTGGAGATAAGGTATACAAACTCAAGAAAGCTCTATATATGGATTGAAACAGCACCCAGAGCATGGTATGATACTTTGTCACAATTCCTGACTGAGAACGGATTCACAAAAGGCAAAGTGGATAGAACACTCTATAGAATTCAAGATGCGAAGAGTATATTACTTGTTCAAATATATGTGGATGACATTATTTTTGGATCCACAAACAAAGAGTCATGTGATAAATTTTCAAATCTCATGCAAAGCAAATTCGAAATGAGCATGATGGGAGAGCCGACATTCTTCCTTGGACTCCAAGTGAAAACACCAAGGATGGAACCTTCATAAGTCAAACAAAATACACCATAGATTTAATGAAGAAATTTGGTATGGAAGAGAAGTCTTCAAAAAATACCAATGAATACATCACCAAAATGGACATGGATGCGGATGGCAAGCCCGTAGATCAAACAAGATACTGAGCACTTATTGGATCATTGCTTTATCTCACAAAGAAGCGGCCGTACATCACCTTTGATGTAGGTGTATGTGCAAGATTTCAATTTGCTCCAAAAGAAAGCCATATGATCACAGCCAAGAGGATCTTGAGATATTTGAAAGTAAACCAAGAAGTTGGCTTATGGTATCCAAAGGAAGGTGGATTCAAGCTAATTGGCTATTTAGACTCGACTATCTTTGGATGCGAGTTGACAGAAGAGCACCTCGTGCACATGTCAAATGCTTGGAAATAGGCTAATTTCCTGGTTTAGCAAAAAAGCAAAATTCAATAGCCACCTCTTACAAATGAAAGCAATAATACATAGGCTGGGCAAATTTATTGCCCAAGTCCTATGGATGAGACAAAGAAATGAGAGACTATGAAGTTGAAGAAAATGAAATTCCAATCATGTGTGATAACACAAGTACAATTGCAATCACTCAAAATCCTGTGTTGCACTCAAGAACAAAGCATATCGATGTCAGATATCACTTCATAAGAGATCATGTTGAAAAGAAGGACATCACCTTGGAATATATTTCAATTGATAAACAGTTGGCTGACATATTCACAAAACCATTATGTGAGTCAAGATTTGAAGAACTCAAGCATGAGTTAGGGTTAATTGAGCTGAGCTGACACTCAGAAGACTCAAAGAAAAGAAATGAAACACGAAAAGGGAAAAAGAGTTGAACTCTCAAATCAGCTAAGTGAATTAGCCGTATCGGAAGACAACAGATGTCAAAGAGTTAGGCGACAAATGAGTATTTACATGCGAGGAAAGAAGAGTTAAATCATCTAAGGGACAAGCTGAGTCATTTATGAGCAAAGTGACAAAAACGCAGTCGTTTTTACTAAACGGGAATGTTTTTAAGAATGACGCCAAAGATAATTATGACGTGTACAGGCAAAAGCCGCACGCCAAGCTTATGATTGGATATAAATGCTTTGCCCGCATTAAATACGAGACATTAAATGCTAATCGGCGTGCAAAATCTAAGCCGTTGATTTCGATCACATTTCAAAAACCACCCGCACGTCCTTTCATGAACCATACTTAAACTCTTTCGTCCGTTTCTCTCACACATTACCAAAAACTGTTCATTTCTCTCTCTCAAAAGCAAAGGCAAAAACTCTCTCAAAACCCTATCAATCTTCAAATCACCTTCTAAGTTTCGTTCGAAATACTTGAAAAATGGCATCTACTCATGATTTTATCAAGCTAGGAAAGCAAATCCACATCGGGTCTACCGTGGGATTTCGAGGGTATGGTCAAACAGGGGCGATGACGCCCTCGTAAAGAAGATCGCTGAAAAACTAGAAACGCCTGGGCTAAAACCATTTCTCGACGATGGAGTTTCGATGACCTATATGGAAAAGGTTGCCGCTTCTACGTGAACGCCGAGATTCACGATGAGGGGATCAAATCCTCGCTTCACGGAAGGAGTTCATCATTACGCCAAGGATTTGGCGAACACACCGCATCGGCGGGAAGGAACACGAGAAATCAATGAAGTGATGTTGACTTGGGCGCCGTTTGGAAGGAAGTAGCCAAGACCGACTATCTTTGAAAAGATAGTCTACACAAACAACAAGAGGTCGCAAGGAGGACTACCACAAATTGTTGGACATCGTTGCCAAATGCATAGATATCAAATTTGGCACTTTGACCAACTCAGTCTAAAGCAAAATTGATCGTAATGGCCGCGATCATTGAAGAAAAGAAAGTGAACTGGCCGAGTTTGTCTACACAGCAGACTACGCGGGAAATGTAGGGAACAAATCTTTCAAGGAGGATGGAACATTTGGAGGATCCCTGGGATACGGCCTGGTAATTGGCCGAATAATGGAAGTGAAGAAAGTCCCTCTTCGACATGGAAAGGCGTTCCATGTAAACAAGAGAATGTTCAGATCAAACCTCTCGGCGCACGAAGAGAGCCTACGCTAAAAGAGCGATCACAGTGAGGGGGAATCACCGACCACTCAAGATACGCTTGTTTCCTCTCCTCCAAAGAAAAAGGTTGCTCCCGCAGCTTTGCTAAGAAGATCACAAGCCTCCCGGCAAAGAAAGAAGAAGAAAATGCTCCTTGCCCCTGCAAGTGAAGTCACACCGCCCCAAAGAATGTGTCTCCGCCCTGCAGCCGCAGCGGAGAAGGAATCTCAAATACCTTCTCCGGTTGTCAAGAAAAGGAGAACTGATATGCCAAGACGGCCAGCTCCTCAGAAGAAAACAACAGCACCGGCCCCTGCCGCCCAAGACTCAGAAGAAACCTTGTTAGAACCAGAAATCCCTCTGGTTCAAACAAGAAGAAGAAAAGATTTGTCAAGCGTTCGAGCTTGAGAAATCGGCCGAGTCGACCACTCACCGGAGAAGATACCCGAGATCACGGAGAAGTGGAGTCTCGAGAAGTGATTGATGAAATCGCCAAGTCTCTGGCCGAGGCCGATCGCCAGGAAGCAACTCGATGACCCACCAGACAAAACAACCGAGGAACAAGGCACAACTAAGACAACCAAATCACCTGTTATCGTGGTTGTCTCTCCACCTATAACAGAGGTGGCCGAAGGTGTCGAGCAAAAGTCCGCTACCCTTAATACCGGAAACGAGGGCCAAGAAGAGAATGATGAAGACGATGTAATCATGTACTCTCCATTGTATCCAAACATCCAAAATCGTCTCGTGAGAGTGGAGAAAATGGAAGTTGAGCCTATCCAGAGTGCGGTTTGAAAATCCGATTTCATTCTTGAGGAAGAAGAACTCTTGATTTCTTGAGGTGGACACAAAGGTCTTTGCAAGCCCTTGACGAGGATAATTGCATCAATATACTTGGAGATTCGAAAAGAAAATGAATGGGCTAAAGCAACTGAGGACGCAGAGGCACGTGAGAAGGCCAAAGATCTGCCGCCTCACCGCACTACGTAACATACACATCCTCACTTTGACGCCCTGCTCGTAGTGTGATGAGGATATGGACCATGTTCTTTGCCACGAAAGAGTTGCAAATGCAAAGAAGCAATGCAAGAGTCCGAATCCTTCATGAGCAAAGAATGATGGAGGGACCAGGAGAGTCCTCCAAAACACAAATGGAGATAGACCCAATGGGAGTGGTGCGGCATATTGCCACCGTTGTTGCTGCCACCACTTCCCGGCTCACTCGGAAGAAGGAATTAAGGGAATCTGTGGCGAAAACCGAGTGTGGGGACCCCGGTTGAGCCAACCCCTAATAAAGGTGTCTTACCACCTGCCCCAACGGCTGAATACTCGGTGGGAATAGCCGGGAGTCCGGAGACGAGTGACCCCACTCCAAGTCACTCACCGGTATGCCACCGGGGGGGAAACTCCTCCACTACAACAAGGTCTGAGGTTGTTGCAGTGACTCCACAATGAATCTAGGAGGCGAAGTGGAGAAGGAACAAACACAAAGTACACAACAAGTTGTCATCAACGAGGCTCGAGGCAGTTGAGACTGTCTCACCGAGGTGCCAACCGCTCTGAAGGCTAATGACGCCGCTAATGCGCCGAGGCACATGAAGGAATAGCCCGGAGTTAACACTGGGCGCGGAAAGTGCAATCCATGGAGTTGAGACTCTAATGGATGCCACCGAGAAGACCCTAAGATACCGACATTTGTCGAAAGGGATGTCCAAGGCCTCGCCGTAGTTGAGACTAGGGGAGGTAATGAAGGCCAACGGGAGGTTGAGACTTCCCGTGGGGTAAAGAAGTCAAGTACGAACATCCTCCCGCTATCATTGATCCATCGTAAAATGAGATAAGTGCGCTTCACGATTCCCGGATAATCTCGATGTAACCTTTCGGGATCGGAAGGAGACGATGAAGCCGAGTCATCCCCTCGCGGATGATCTAAAGACTCACCGAGGATGTTCGAACCACGAGTAAGTATGACCTCAAGACTACTCGCCAAACTTTCAACTTTGATGTTGAGCCACCCATGGAAATCTCATCATCGTCCGATGACGCTCGATAAGGCCGAGGACCACCAACTAACTTGGAAAACCAAATGAGACCGACGAAGCCGTTGAGATAGCCGAGGCTCAAGCCAGTCGGGTCAACTTCACAACCGATGACCCAAAGCAGAGTCCATCTCGCAGCTCCCAAGTCGCAGTAGGTTCGACTCCACAAGAAACTTCACGAGCACCACTCATCATTGAACAAATCCCGATTTGCCCGTGATGATCCCTTTGTAGAATCATTTCCCTTCTCTCTCGAGGTACCCGACCTCCCAAGAATCGAAAGAGATCTTGAGCGCTTCCACGCACATCATGTCATTCCATCGGATACCATCATTCCGGTGACTATGATTTTGACGCTGCTAGCCGCGGTCAAAAACAGAGGGAACAACGAAGTTCGGGAGGTGTTCAAAGCATTATTTGCTGAAATTGAACGGATGGAGAGGCACCAGGCCTCGATGGACATGAGATCGATAACAGGATGCCAACCTTTACTGCGACTTGAGAGGCATAATAGTCGAATCCGGGAGTAGTGGCAACAAGAAGAAACAATGCGTGTGGAACAAGCTAGATATTTGAAACATTGTTCAACAAGCCGTTGGTCCGGCGAGCCGAGAATGATGATGCAAAGACAAAATTGAAAGAACACGTTGAGCAAATGCATGAATCTCACACCGCCTTTCTTTGAGATGAAGCCGCTGCGTGAGCAAAATAAGAATGAGCTCCTGCGCATAGAAGAAAAAACATGGATCGAAAATTCGGTCTTCTCATGGGCCGAGATGAAGTTGATTAAAGTCAATCAATGCTACTGCTTCGAAGTTTAGTCGCGGATACTCCGCAGCCACAGACTCAAACAAACTCGGCTATCGAAGAGACTCGACTTCCTGCTCGCTAGTTTGTTTCCAGGGGTTCCTCCCTTCTTCGATGATGCCAAAAAGGGGGAAGAGGAATACCTAAAAGCGCTGAAGGGATCTGAAGTTGAGAAGGAGGGAGCAGCTGTGAAGGCAAAGACGGCTGAGGAAGTATTAAAAGAAAACAAAGGGAAGTCTGTTGAGGGGGAAGGATTGAAAGATGTGACCTTGATGATTGCTAAAACCCCCCAACAAAGTCTTGTCACAACTGATATTATCAGCAAACTCCAAATGACTCTGCCACTCCAACACTCTGTTGTACCAATGGCTGAAAAGAGAAACACAGTTTAAGCAGGGATGGATGAAGTGGAAGGAAGGATGAATGCCCGAGTTATTCTCAAACAACATGGAGGCATTCCAAGAGACGAGACACTTATGCCATCTCGAGATGCCTTAATCGAGCCAAGATCATTGATGAATTTAAAACGCCGCATCCGAAGGATACTTCGCAAACATGTCCATGGCTCAAGCACGGGACTTGTCTTGGGAAAAGGGTCTCACACTATGTGAAGAAGGCGACAGCACCGGACTAAACCGACAACTCTGACAATACTCACGGTCACTCCGCTAGTCACTCAAATTGGAAAAAGAAGACCCCAAGTAGAGAGGAAGAAACAGTGGTGGAGGAAGAGGTTTCGACCTAGATCTCTCGCCAAAAACATTGAGTACATAGATCCGGCAAGAAAGGAGGGATCTATCAATGTTTTGGCTTAAGTAGCCAATCAACTGCAAGTGGCTAAGAACAATCTTGAGTATGTGAAAATAATTGAAGAAGAAAATAAAAGACAAACTCAGCTATGGGAGGAGAGACAAGAGATGAAGCTGCCCGGAAGGCGTATGAAAAGAAGAAGAAGGCGGCTGAAGATGAGAAAAAGAGAAGAAGATCAGAAGATGACAGAGCTGAAGAAGATGAAAGAAGGAGGCAACGAAGGAGATGAAGTGTTGTTGTCCACCCCTTCATGTATTTTACTATGTAAATACACTTAATGTAAGTCTTCTGTACATTGAATAAAATTATGCAATTTCTGTACGTGAGTAGATATAGAACAACATGGTTAGTCTAAGCCCCGTTTAAGCTCTGATATTTTTTCGGGCTTAAGCTCGATACACTCAGAAATGTGACTATGTAAAGAACAAGAATGTTATGATCAATAAAAGATCGATTCTAAACATACATTCCGTGGTTCTACATTTGTCCGTATGTATCTTTCTTTAAATAATTGTATGAATGTTTTAAGTTTTGGCATCATCAAAAAGGGGGAAATTGTTGGGAAATCATTTTGTAGATTTTTATGAATGCCATGTAAAACTTAGAATAGAAGTTGGCACCCCATTTTTGTTGTAAAATCGCATTGTAATAGATAGGGTCGGTCAAGCCGAGTTAAGTCGGCTATGCCTAAACATGCAAGAAGACAACTGGAGACTAGAAGGAAGACTCACTGTAAGACAACTGAGTATGGCAAAGAAGCAAAGACGGGAACTCGATGAAGGTGCAACAGTAAAGAATCGGTCAAGTCAACTCAAGACAACAAAGTCTCAAGGTTGAAGTGACAGAAGAGTCATCAAATGATTGGAAGTTCGACTAAGTCACCTGGGGGATGTGAAGAAAATGTAGTCAAGTCAAGACAACTGAAAGAGATCCGTTGCACAGAAATCAAGAGAATTACTTAAACAAGTAATACTTCCATACTACCTTTCTTGAAGTGCTCAGCTCCATAAGCGTGCAAAAGAAATAAACCAATGGGAAGCACTCGCACCATGTCGAACTCGAAAAAGTCAAGAACAATTCATACGAGGAAGTGGGAATTTCAAGGATCGCAACAAGACAAGCCAACGACCACAAGTGACTTTCAAAAATAAGCCTATCTCTTCAATGGGCAAATTTTTGAAAGATCACTATAAAAGGCCGAGGATAACTCGAGAGAAGGTTACTCAACCACGAACATTCAAGCAAACATTTGAATCAGAACCTAAGATATTCTCAAATCATTCGAGATCAATCCTTAAGTCTACATTACGAAGGAAATCAATCCAACACTCACCTATGAAGGAAAGATAACTTCAATCAGTTGAAGAGAAAGTTTTTGAAGAATCAAGGGGTCTACATTCTACGGAGGATTGTAGAAAGGTTCAAGGTCGAACCGATCTCAAGTTTTTGGAGGGCTTCGTGATCAAATCCAAGAAGCTTGAGCAAGTGGGCTGTAGTAGCAAAGCGCAACCTGTGAAGAAGCCGAGTCGTCGAGAAGCCACTGCGTGACCAAGGCATCTCCAGACCGAGTCCCAAAGGATCAAGTCACCGTGTGTAATCAAGACTTGTATCCGGGTACCGTTACCACTCGTATACTAATCAATACTTAGTGGATTCCTCCGGAGTTGGAGAAGAGAGGAGTAGAAGAATTACCCCATCTTCGAACCTCTATAAAAACTTATCGTGCCATTTACATTTCAGCATTTTAATTCCTGCATCTTATTTGTTTAACTCTGCGATAAATTTGCTATCCACTTGATAATCTCTAAGTGCTAAAACCAAGTATTAAATCAAACTAAACCAAATTTAAGGGTGTTAAGTCTTCCACGAAAACAAACCACAAATGAGCTAAGTCTTTAGTCTTAACACTTTGTTATTCTATCAATAGCTCACCAAATTGAGTGACTAACTCCACCGATTAACTAACTTAGTCAGTCACCAAGACACAAACAAAGTATTAACTCAATACTTAAAAAGACTAATTAGAAAAGTTGGTAAGGTTTATTCAACCCCCCCTTCTAAACCTTACACTCACACCCCTGGGACCAACAGTGAAGAAGAAGGAGCCTATGTTGGGAGCCTATGTTGGTGAAAACTCTCCTATAAATAGAGGATGAATTGAAGACACAAGACACAACAACACAAGCAAATACACAACAAGAAATCTGCAAATTTCCAATCTTTCATATATAACACTCTTGTTGTATTTATAGCCTAAGTATTTCACTTTCACATCTTGAGGTCTAGGCTTTATTTCTTGATTACACTTGCACTCAAATTGTAATATTCATTATTGAGTCGTAATCTTGATTTTTGTCATCATTCAACACAAGACATCCTTGTGAGTATTCTTGTAGAAAGAATACACTTGGGTGATCTAGGTGATAGGTGTTTCAAGAGTGTGGTGCTCTTGAGGTATTGAAGAATTTGATGTTCTTCAAGGTTGAAGATTGTGGTAATCTTCACAAGGTACAGTTGGAGATTGTGGTAATCTTCAAGAGAGATTGTGGTAATCTCAAAGGTGGTGTTGTAGAAGAGTGTGGTGCTCTTGGTGATGTTGTAAGGTGTTGTATTAATTTTGGAAATTAATAAAATCTTTTTTTCTTTTTGAAATCCATCCCTGAGATACTTTTGGTGGTAGAGGATTAGGCCCTAGGTGGGTTGAACCTCTATAAATCGACGCGTGTTGTTTACATTCCGCACCTTTTATATTGTCTTGGCTTATTTTGTTCGAAAAAGAGGGCATAATCGAAAATATGGAGATAATCTATTCACCCCCCTCTAGATTATCGTAGCCGCTTGGACTTACAGTACTTCGACTTTAGCCAAACACCCCCACACTTTGAGGTATTTACATGACGGTTTACGTCCCTTCCATAACTCGTATGGAGTTTCGTTTTTACCTTTGTTGGGATCTTATTAAGAATGTAGTTTGCAGAAAGTATGGCTTCCCCCACAAGTTTTGGGGTATGCCTGAACTTAACAACATCGCATTCATCATCTCCTTAAGAGTACGATTTTTGCGTTCTGCAACTCCATTTGATTGAGATGAGTAAGGTGCAGTCATTTGATGAATTATACCCGCTTCCGAGCAAAATTCTTCAAATGGAGCAACATACTATCCACCTCTATCACTTCGAATCATCTTAATTTTCAAATTAAGCTGATTTTCAACTTCATTCTTATAAGTTTTAAAAGCTACTAAAGCTTTATCTTTGCTTTTCAAAAGATATACATAACAATATCTTGTGCAATCGTCTATAAACGTTATGAAGTACTTTTTCCCACCTCGAGTTTGCACAAGTTTTAAATCACACACATCTGTATGAATTAACTCGAGTGGTTTGGTACTTCTCGTTACCGAATGAAACAGTGCTTTGGCCAACTTTGCTTCAACACAAATTTCACATTTGTCTTGTGAATCGGTTTTAAACATAGGGATTAATTCCAGATTCACTAACCTTTTAATTATGTTGAAGTTTACGTGTCCTAATCTATCATGCCATAAATTAGAACAATTCAACAAGTAAACAAAAGTAAACAGACATTACACTCATTTTAAACAGGCCCTTATCAAGGTAACCTTTACATAAAAACTGACCATTCTTGGTCATTACAAACTTGTCGGACTCAAACACTAGTCTAAACCTGGCCTTACTAAGCAAAGGACCGAAAACCAAATTCTTGCGGATGTCCGGGACATGCAGCACATCTACAAGCGTAAGCTCCTTTCCGGAAGTCATCTTGAGAACCATTTTTCCAAGCCCAATGATGTTGGAAGTCGAAGAGTTCCCCATGAACAACTCCCTTCTATTAATCGGAGTGTAGGAGGAGAACATCTCCTTGTCGGCACAAATGTGACGAGTAGCCCCGGTATCTATCTACCATTCCTTTGGGTTATCCACCATATTGGCTTCAAACACAACGGAGAGACCGAGCTCGACAGTCGATTGGAACCGACTTGTCCTTCGTCACATCGCTTGTTGGTTGCAACCTTGATTGCCCTTCTTCTGTGTCGGCAATCCTTCGCCTTGTGGTTCGGTTTGCCACAATTGTAGCAATTCCCTTTGAACTTTTTGGCCTTTCCTTTTTCCTTCCCTGAGGCTTTTTTTCTTGCTAGTGCTTGATTCAAAGAAGATTGACCTTAGCCTCCATTCCGGATTTCATCGATTTCATATTTGATTTTCGGTTGTCTTCTTTGATGCAAAGCCGAACAATCAGATCCTCAAGCCCCATCTCTTTACGCTTGTGCTTGAGGTAGTTTTTGAAATCCTTCCACAATGGCGGCAATTTCTCGATTATTGCAGCCACTTGGAAGGATTCATTGAAAATCATCCCTTTAGACACCAAGTCGTGAAGTATGATTTGAATCTCCTGAACTTGGCTGATCACCGTCTTAGTGTCAACCATCTTGTACTCGAAAAATTTGCCGACAAATTTCTTTGTGCCGGCAACTTCTGTCTTATACTTCTTCTCCAAGGAATCCCACAATTCCTTGGACGTGTTGAACGTGCTATAGACATTATAGAGGGTGTCGTCTAACCTGTTCAACACGTAGTTGAGACATAGAAAATCGTTGTTATGCCAAGCATCCACAGCAATTCTCCGGTTATTGTCAACTTCGTTATCTTCTACGGAGGGAGGAGGGTCGTCCTTTAGGAAGCGTGACAACCCCAAGGTCGTCAAGTAGAACAACATCTTCTCACTAACATTTGAGGTCGGCACTAGAGAACTTGGGCGGCTTTTCTGTGAGCGAGCAAAGATCCATGGGTGTGAATGATATTGAACTTGATGCCATCGTCTTCAACAAATAAAATTTTCGTCTTGCGATTGTTGGGTAAAATATGTGGTGAAGGTTTCTGTTTAGGAAGAAAATGGCTAAGAATAAATGTATAGGCTTAAGTCAAGACCTGAATTAAATTCAATCTCCGCAAGACGAAAACGCCCCGTATACCAAGTGCTTTACGGTTCCGACGCCGCCTAACTTACAATGACTTTTTACCGGTTAGCGACTAGCAAAACTGAACAACAACGAACAACAAGTTGTTCTTAACTTTCAAGCTTTTGAAGGTAGGATGTCAATATGCTCAAATGCAGAAATGACAGGTTTTATCTTAAGATTTCGTGTCTTTATTCATCTACAGGGTCGATTATTATAGGCTTCAGGTGCCTCGTATGGAAAGATCGCGTCTTTTGGCTCGAAAAAACACATTTTTGCACTGACAGATCTGTTCAGGGCGCGACCAGACGCACGGGCGTGCGCCGCTGTCGTGCGCCGGTGCTCCAACGTTCGCCAGGCGCCGCGACCTGGGCACGACGGCGTGCGCCGCTATGCGTGTAGGCGCAAAAGTTCGGAAGGTAGCAAGACCCGACCGCACGGGCCCGAACGTTCCCAGTTGGAAAATCATTTATTTAATTACGAAAATTAATTAAATCCATTTAATTAATTACAAAAATTAATTAAACATTTTATTTTAAAGGTTTTTGGTCCAAAAAGAACAAGATCCTTGAAGCCGGGGCGAGCCGAGCTGGCGGGCGAGCGGCGGCGGTGCGCGCGCGTGTGTGCTTTGAACCAAATCCACAAGCATGTAGGTCCTCATCCCTTTAAAAACTTGGGTGCCCACAAGGGCCCAAACCCATTTGTCCAACTTGGGATATATTAAGTGTGCAAACGTTTTCTCATTTTTCTATGTGGGATGAAGCATCTCTCGTTCCCCATATTTTTCATTTTTCATACCATTTATTTGTATTAAGTGACTAACTTCTAGCATAATTTCTCATTCACCCGGAATCGGTTTTGAGAAATTCCAAATGCTATTCTCATCTATTCTCTCAGTAGAATTTTTACAAATAATTTAATTTCATTTTTCACAAATGGAAACCACTTAATTATTTGGTCAAAATCGGCTCAACACCCATTTCTCAAGACCAAAATTCCAAGAGTATTACCTGCGGCTAGCGAATGAGCCAGTGAATATGGTTGTTGGTATAAATGGTTATGCGGATCAATTAATAAATTGACCGCATGCTAGGTATTTGGATCCGTCTCATAAGAGATTTGCTCAATATGTATCTTACATACTTATATACGACAAACACATGAACAACAAAATTGCAACTTGCTCCACCACTTGCAAATTTCTTTGATGGAACTTTCATAGAAACCAAACCCCACGTACACATATTAAAATAACCCCACTAACTAATTAAATTTTCTAATACACCCCCAATTCCCCACGGGTGCATGTACCTTCCTCGTTTCTTCTCTCTCTTCACTCTATATATAACCCATTTCCATCATTTTTCCAAAAATTCAAAAAACTCCACTCTTTATTTTTTTTACTGTCTCATTCTAATTATAGATTTCAAGAAAATCCAAGATTCTTAAAGCCCATTTGCTAAATTGATTAAAAAACTTAATGTACCAGCCAACTTTCAGTGAGTTAACGGCGGTGTATTGCCGGAGCTCAAGTTTCAGCAGTCTAACGCCTTGTCTAACGGAAACATGGGGTGACTTGCCGTTAAAAGTTGACGACGCTGAAGATATGGTTATTTACGGGCTCCTCCGTGACGCCGTTAAAGATGGATGGACGCCCTTTAACGACGTTAAAGCCGAGCCGAGGGGGTTTGACCTCGAGCCGGAGATGAGCTTCGCTGCGGTGAGAACGGCTTACGTGGATGCTCCGCCAGTGACGGCGGCGCGGCGCGGCAGAAAGGGAGACATTACAGAGGAGTGAGGCAGCGGCCGTGGGGAAGTTCGCAGCTGAGATAAGGGACCCGGCGAAAAACGGCGCCAGGGTGTGGCTTGGTACTTACGAGACGGCTGAGGAAGCGGCTTTGGCTTATGACAGAGCAGCGTTTAGAATGCGTGGCTCGAAGGCTTTGTTGAACTTTCCACACAAAGCCGGCGCGAATGAGCCTGAGCCGGTAAGGGTGAAGGCTAAGCGGCGGTCACCTGAGCCGACTGTTTCGACGGCTTCGACAGTTACATTCGGCTCAGATAGTGGGTCGCAGAAGCGAATAAAAAAGGGTGAGCAAGCCGAAACGGAAGTTGAGAGCCGATCTAGTGCATCTTAAGTGGAGTGCGGATTGCCGCCATTGCCAGGTGGCGGGCAACTAGTGGTGGGCTGAATGTGGGCTGGAATTACTGTGTTCTTGTTTGGTTGTGTTCACGAAAATGAAATTTTGGGATTTGGCCACATGCTTCTAGTGGGCTAATATGGAAAGTTTAGAAAGGAAAATGTGTAAATTGTGTGCTTGTGTGTAAAATACAAATGAAATGGTTGGGTCCCATTTTCCATGGTTTGGAGCACTAAAGGTTGGGTCCCATTTTCCATGGTTTTGGATTTAGTCAATTGATATACCATAACCATAACTTAAATCAAAATTTGAGGGTAATTAACTAATTATATTCTTCGACAACTAGAGTTGGCAAACTTTGCCCGAACCCGTCCGCCCGTGAATAGGGTTTTGTGCTTCATTTTTAGAAACTCAAATAGTTTTGGGTCCACTTTGGCCCCAAATGACACAATAAATATCATGTGTAAATATTGAAAAATGGACTAGACTGGGCTCTATCTGACAAACTTTTGGCTTGTCTCGGCTCCCACCCATTCTTTATCTTTGTCTACAATTCTCTTGTAGTAAGAATATTATTTGAAAGACGTCTCATGAGGCCTCTCGTGGATCTATATCCATGAGACGGATCTACCACCAAACCCGGGTTCATACCCAGCCAATTCCCCCAAAAAAAGAAAAAAAAACCGTTGACGCACTCACTGACAAACCCAAAAGTAGCATTGTCTTGTTTGGATATATATATATGAAATACAAGTCCCGCAGCAACCACGTATAAGCACAACAACGACAACTCAAAACCAATTTGTTATGGATAAAAGATACAATATGATGGTCCTAGCAGGCAGCACCATCATCCATTAATATGCAGTAGAAGACAAAAAAACTATTATTTGTTCTAAGGTGAGTTTTCATACTAATCCTCAATAAACCTTTATGAGAATAATACTAAATAACCTCTCTAATTCCCTTTTTAAATAATTAGAAGTTATAAATTATAAAATCTTTTAGAATAATGGTGAGAGAAAGCTTCATAAATCACTTCTTTTGTGGTGATCATTTCATATTAAAATGTGATAAAAAGTGATACTTTTAACCCAAAAATCGATACCTTTTGAACAAAAAATGATACTTTTATAAGATAATTCTGCAATTTTATATTCTTTCATAATTATTTATAATATAAAGTGATACTTTTAATTAAAACATCGATACTTTTTCGATACGAAGTAATACTTTAATTAGGTAATACTTATGCAATTTTATGTTCCTACTTTAATAAATATTTTGAAATAAAAGTGATACTTTTAACCAAAAATCGATACTTTTTGGATAAAAAATAATACTTTAATAAAATGATACTTCTGCAATTTTTTATTCTTTCATAATCATTTATAATAGAAAGTGATACTTTTAATTCAAAAATCGATACTTTTCACCAGAAAGTGATACTTTGATTAGTTAATACTTCTGCAATTTTATGTTCTTACTTTCATTAATATTTTGAAACAAAAATGGTACTTTAAACCCAAAAATCGATACTTTTTGAACAAAAAATAATACTTTAATAAGATGTTACTTCTTCAATTTTATGTTCTTTCATAATCATTTATAATAAAAGTGATACTTTTATCCAAAAACCAATACCCTGTGAACAAAAAGTGATACTTTTTAATCAATGCTTCTTTTTATATCCAATAACATACAACAAAACATACTATTTAGAATACAAGTCAGTGCTGGGGCGGTTTCTCCTCCAAGAAGGACTATGTCGAAGAAGAAAATGAACTTAAATGGGCTAAAGATGAGAAAACATTACATGGCCTTGAACCACTGAAATACGAAAAAGTTTCTCCGAAATGAATGAGGCGAAGAGGAGAGCTCGACAGAGCTTCAAGAATCGGGCACTCTCGAGGTCGACGGTTCACTAGTAAAAGCAAGAGGGCGTGATATTAGTTCAATCAATTATTACTACTCTTGGAGTTCTTGAAAACACACATAATAATAGTGACAGACTCTTCCGGCAGTGCCTCCCACTCGATCGCCGCTTGCATCCTCATAAGCTCTCTCTTTCTGTTTTCCCATTGCGCCGCCGCACCATTTTTTTCCAATCTATGAAATCTAGATTAATTATTTTTTTTGCGTTAAACATTAATTTGGGTAACAAACTGCAAAACAATTGAAGAAAACCATTTGTAGAATGAAAGAAATGGAAGAAAAAGGGCTGAAAATCGCAAAAAAAGGGAAAAAACTAGAAAAAAATCAACGAAGAGAGAGATGAGAGAAGCCAGAAGAGAAAAGAGAGAAGAGAGAGAAAAATCAGAGCAAGATTTAAGTAATAAGGTAATTTCAACGGGTTGGTGTGTGGGGCTCCGTCTCATATAAGTTTTTGTGATATTATTTATAGCATGTATGTAATTTGCACATAATTTCAAATTAGAAAAATATATGAAGAACATCAGTGTGTTACACGGGATTTGTCAAATAACAATTTTGGTGTCTCAAATTTGTTTATAATGGTTATAAGAGATCTAAAATACTAATTATAAGTACTAAAAAAATTAGAAAACTATCACACAAATCGTTCACTTAAAAATCTGAAAAACTTTTTTGAAAACTACATAATTAGTTTTATTTCCTGTCATTGTGTTTTGATGTTCAAAACATCGCTTAGTTAATTCTGCTAAAAATATCCAATAAAAATATCTTCCATTTTTTTGAAATTTATATAAGATTTTAATATATGTGTAGAGATAACAAAATGTCCATACCCAACCACGGAACCGCCCCACACCGAACTCGATGGGAAATCTCTTGCCCCCATTATGTTAATGGAGGCGGGATAGATTTAGTCTGCCCCATCCAGTCCCCGATATATACACATGGAAATTATATTTTATATTGAATTTTACATATGAAAATATTAATTTTTAAAAAAGTTATCTAGTATTCATTTTTGTAATATACATGACGATAATTTCTAAAAGTGTTAATAAATATAACCCATAAACTTAAAAGAAATATGTATATATCTTTGTTAAAATATATAAAATTGAGAATTAAAATATTATTTAATTTATAAAAATTCAAATAATGATCCCTGCTCTCGCTCTGTCCTCGTCCCATCCCTTGTTCACCCTGTTTTGCATATTTTTGAGTATTATTTTTGTGTGTTTTTGTTTTATTTTGTGTGTGATTATGCCTATTTACATAGCTTTAAGTATCGGTTATAGTGTCTAGTGTTACATAGAGTGTTTGTCATTTTTATAGGTTATGATGGAAAGAGGCTCGAAAACGGATGAAAAATAGAGAAAACGGGCACAAAGACAAAACGTCGGCCCGACAAATAGGGTGCGGGCGCGCAAGGCACCCAGCGCAGCGCGGGAGAAACAGGCCGCGGCGCGCGTGGAAAAAAACGGCGGCAGCAATGCTGGCCGCGCACGCTGGAAAGAGCGGACGCGCGCGGTGTCGTGTTGAACATGAAATTCCTGATTTTTGTTTTTCGATTTTTGGCTCTTCCACCTTGTTTAGAATTCTAGGCTTATAAATAGGACTTGGGGAGCCCCTATTTTCAACACACCTTGATTCATAGCACTTTTAGACTTTATTTTTTGGTATTTTTCTCTTACATTCAACATTGAGATTGCTTGGGTTCTTCCTCTTGAAGTTATTTTGCTTCTTAATCAAAGAGTAAGATTTCTTCATCTCTTTTGTCTGATTTCAATTGTTCGGTGATTATTATTATTGCATGAATATGTTTATGATTATTGTCTTTCCTTCAATTGAGATTATGATTCCATCTACAAGCATGAACTAATTTTCTTGTTCTAGGATTATGATGATTTGATTTAAACCAATAAGCATGAGTATTGATTAATTGATCTGCTTTCCTGAATAAATTATTTTACTTGTTGATTGATTGTTTGGCCAACTCTTGATTATCTCAGGGGATCATTGACATCGATCGAAGATATTATTCCTGAACTAAATTTATTCAGGGGGTTAGATATGAATAAAAAATGTATTATCTAACACTAGGTTTAATGAAAATAGCAAATTATGTTGGGATATCCCTAATCTGTGAATACGAGAGTTATCAGATCTAGACCTAATCTTTACATGATTGTTATATTTGTTAACCGCATGATCAATTAATTGATATTCTGCTTGCAAGTTTGATGAGATGAATCCATAATCCTAGACTTTCTTCCATATCTTTTTCTCTAAGTTTATTCGTGCTTAATTTTAATTCGTCTTTTTAATTGTTTTCTTTTTGTTTATTTAAAACCAACAAATCTGGTTATAGTGTTTATGATTTATTTTCTGTCAATTGTGTTGCATAATAATTATTTGTCGGCTAAGTCTTCCTTGAGAGATAACTTGTGGTTAACTTGCAACCTACAATTGATCTCATTCTCTTGCGAGGATTGTTAGACTTTTATATGTATTTAGCGGTCGAGCAAATGGCGCCGGGGAAAGGCTTTAGGCATAATAATTATTGTGTCTATTTTTTCCGTGCTTTTAGTTTAGGACTTTGCTTTTTGATTTTTACCTGATTCTACTGGTATGTTTGATTTGTTTTCCTAAGTTTGTTTATGCAAGGTCGTAGGAATCTCAATCTGGAGTTTGCACCTTTCGTAGATGACATTCACCATGTTCTGAGACGTATAAGGAATGAGGGGGATGATTCTTCGGTTAGCAGCGAGGATTCTCAGGACCATGTTCCAAAGGAAGAACAAATAGACGAGTCAACAATGGGTGATAATCAAAACAGAAACAACGCGGAGGCACGCCAGCCCTCGATGCGTGAGTTCGCGCGCCCAGTCATCGGAACTGCGACCTCTTGCATCACTCTGGGACAAGCAGCACGGAACTATGGGCTAAAAAATATACACGTTAATCATTTACTGTCTTTTTATGGAATGCCCAATGAAGATCCTCTAAACTTCATTCGGGAATTTTATTCTGTCATTCAAACTTTTCCTCTGCAGGATTTGAATGAGGATCAACTAAGGATGCGATGCTTCCCATATACTCTGAAGGATCGGGCAAAAACATGGCTTATGTCTCTACCTCCCAACTCTCTTACTACTTGGGAGGCGGTGTACAATAAGTTCATGGGCAGGTACTACTCTCATCAGAAAACTTCGGATCTACGAGGTAAGATATCTACCTTTTGTGAAATGGAAGGTGAACCTTTTCATGAGGCCTGGGATCACTTCAAAGATTTACAGACTGAATGCCCACATCATCACTACCTACTAGAATTGTTAAACCAAATTTTCTATGATGGATTATCACATAACTTTCGATATATGGTTGACAATGCTGCTGGGGGTGATATGGGTGTGCACACAACCCAGGAAATTTATGATATTCTAGAAATGATGAGTGATAACTCCCAACAAAAAAGTGCCCGAGGCAAACGGGCTACCGTGAATGAAGTAGCACCAAGTACGATGTGACAAAACAATTGGCTGAGTTAACTAAACAAGTTCAATTGTTGGCTACATGGGGGCATCCATCTAACGCCCCTCCCTCTGCCGAGTCATGCGGAATTTGTGGTGAATTTGGTCATGGGGCTAATGTTTGTGATATGGTGGTTGATCAACAGGTTGAGGACATTAACGCTATCCAGGGTTTTTGTTAGGAAATTTATCTTGTAGATTTTGATGATACCATGTAAAACTTAAAGAGATAAATACACTTTACCATCCAAACTTTACCGATTTTTACACTTTACCCGCCAAACTTTAATTCGTGACACTTTGCCCTCTGGACTATGAAAATCTTTACACTTTACCCTATATGGAAAATTTTGCCCCTATGGTTTTATTCTTTTATAACAACAGTTCTAGTCCTCCCCTTAAACTCTAATTTGTGGCAAATTACTACATAATTATAATTTTATTGCAGTATCCAATAAACATAAAAATTTGCTCCATAATCAATTTGTTTTCTAGATTTTCCGAGAAATGAGAGCCTTTATTTTCTGTCACTTGTTTTGTTCGTGTCATTGTTACACCTACTTAGATCCAATATCTATTCAGAGGTTTTAAATGGATCATGTCAGGTTTTCAGCCTATAAACTCAACAAGACATACTTCTATCAAAGATCTCATTTCAAGTATATATCCGTATACAAATTGGGTCTTTAGACTGAAAATGAAAATAGTCCATTACGACCATATCAAGCCCAACATGCTTAGGTGGTAAAGTGCAACAACTTTAAAGTTTAGAGGGTAAAATGAAAACCAACTTTGATGATAATAGGGGTAAAACTGGAATTTAAGGCAAAGTATAAAATTTCGCGAAGTTGAGGGGGTTAAGTATAACGTTTTAAAGTTTGTATGGCTAAGTGTAAAATTTCGAATAGTTTGGGGGGTTAAAGGTTTTTATCCCAAACTTAAACTAGAAAGTTGGCACCCCATTTTCCTTGTAATTTACATTGTAATAGATAGGTCTGGAAAAACTGAGTCAAGTCAGCTACGCCTGGATATACAAGAAGTCAACTGAATACTGAAGTGAAGACTCCACTGCGAAACAGATGAGTATGGCAAAGAAGGAAAATCAAGAACTCGACTGAAGAAGTATCAGCTGGGATACAGCTATGTGAAGTGTCAGTCAAGTCAACTCAAGAAGCCAAGTCTCAAGTTGAAGTGACAGATGTGAATCAGCTGTATGAAGAGTAAGTCAAATCAACTCAAGAATCCAAGTCTCAAGTTGAAGTGACAGATGAGTCATCCAAGGATTAGAAGCTAACTCAAGTCACATGGGGAATAAAAGACTGCAGTCAAGTCAAGACAACTGAATGAGATCCGTTGATGAAATTCAAGAATGTTACTCAGAATGGTAACATATTAAAGTTATCAGAGATAAAGTGTTAGTTCCAGTTATGTGCAAAAGGAACAAACCAATGGGAAATCTTGCACAAGTGTCGAAACGCCGCAATCTTTGCAAGACATTAAATACGAGGAAATGTCAACATCAAGGAATCGCAACAAGACAAGCCAACGAACACAAGTGACTTTTGAAATCATCCTATCTCTTCAGCGGGCAAAATTTCAAAAGTTCACTATAAAAGGCTGAGAAAATTCATTGAGAAAAGGTAACCTGAACCACGAACAAGCAAGCAATATTCAAGCTATTAACTGAAATATTCTCAAGTATATTCAAGCAAATTCTCAAGCACAAACTCGAAGAAATTGATCCAACACAAGCCGTGAAGGAAAGACAACTTCAAATTTGTTGAAGAGGAAACTTTTGAAGAATCAAAAGGGTCTACTTTCCAAGGAGGATTGTAGAAAGGTTCAAGGTCGAACCAAGATCAAGTAGTTGGAGGGCTTCGTGATCAAATCCTAGAGCTTGAGAAAGTGAGCTGAAGTAGCATGGCAGCTGCCCTGTGAAGAAGCTGAGTCGGAAGAGAAGCCAGCTGTGTGACCAAGGTTGCTCTAGACTGTTGACCACTTTGTAAACATATCTATTACATAGTGGATTCCTCTAGGAGTTGGAGAAGAGAGGATTAGAAGAATTACCCAATCTTCGAACCTCTATAAAAATCAACTGTCATTTATTTTTCAGCACATTTATATTTCTGCAAACTTACATCATATCTGCTTATAAACTCATATTTGCTATCCAACTGATTAATAACCAATCGCTAAAATCAAGTGTTAAAACAAGTTTAAAACAATTCAAAGGGTGTTACGTCTTCCGCTGATAAAACCAACACAACCAAGTTAAAGTTCAGGTTAAGCAGCTGAGTTATTCTATCAATAGCTCTATCGAGTATGTTGACTATAAGTCCAAGCGGCTACGATAATCTAGAGGGGGGTGAATAGATTATCTCCATCTTTTTGATTTTACCCTCTTTTTCGACTGAAACAAGTCAAGACAATATAGAAGGTGCGGAATGTAAACAACACACGTTGATTTATAGAGGTTCAACCCACCTAGGGCCTAATCCTCTACCACCCCAGTATATCCGGGATGGATTTCAAAAAGAAAAAAGAATTTTATTAATTACCAAAATTAATACAACACCAACTTACAACAACACCTTGAAGAGCACCACACTCTTCTTCAACACCACCTTTGAGATTACCACAACCTCTCTTGAAGATTACCACAATCTCCAACGCCACCGTGTGAAGATTACCACAATCTTCAACTTTGAAGAATACCAAATTCTTCAACACCTCAACAAGAAGATTACCACAATCTTCTCACACCTAACACCTAGATCACCCAAGTGTGTTCTTACCACAAGAACACTCACAAGGATATCTTGTGTTGAATAATAACCCAAAAATTCAAGATTACAACTCGATAATGAATTATACAATTGAGTGCAAGTGTAATCAAGAATAGCCTAGACCTCAAGAATGTGAATGTGATAAGCTAGGCACATTACAACAAGAATAATGACAATATAAGACCAAGTGTTTGCTTGAGTATATCTTGTTGTGTTGTGTTGTTTTCTCTTGTTGTTGTGCTTCAAATCTTCCTCTATTTATAAGAGATGATTGATCCTTGATAGTCTCCTCTTGGAATCTGATATCTACAAAAAAATTTGCAATTAAAATCAAGATTATAGTTGTTAGAAATCAATCCCACAATTTAGGGAAAAGCTGTCTGCTACACAATGGTTAGAATTTTGCTGTCAAAACATAGGGCGACCGGTCGCACAGAAATAGAAGTTTGAAACAAAACACAGTAAATTTACATAGGGCGACCGGTCATAGGGTACTTCGACCGGTCGACCTTGACTTCAACTGGTCCCCCTCAGTGGTTTTTGGAGAATGCAAGTTCTGTTTCAATTTCATGCTCCCAAGTACCGGTCGCACCCTGGGCGACCGGTTGACCGGACCGGTCGATGCCCCAGGGCGACCGGTCGACCTGTCAATTTTCAGGTTCATCTCATTTTTGTTTCCAAAAATCATCTTCAGGTACGGGTTGCCCTATACGGTGACTGATTGACCTCGAGACAGAAATGTTGTCCAATTTTTGTCGAAAATAAGACTCAAGAAATACTCCAAAAAATTCGTAAAAACATTTTAAACCAATCGGGAGTATTTAGGACAACATTAGAAATATAGTTTTGATGAGATAACACATTAACACAAAATCATCAAAAGTGTTGTCCGATATAAACTCCAATAAACACTTCGAAAAATAGTAAAAACATTTTAGACCAATCGGAAGTATTAGGACAACATTTAGAAACATAGTTTGGATGTAAAAACCCATTGATACAAAATTATTAAATGTGTTGTCCAATTTGTCGAAAATAAAACTTGAAGAATTACTCCGGAAAATATTAAAACCATTTTAAATCATTTAGGAGTATTTGGACAACATTTAAAAATATTGTTTTGGTATAAAAACAAAATCATCAAAATCATGATAAAAACATTTATCAAACAATCTCCCCCTTTTTGATGATTACAAACCAAAATAATTTTAACGAGGTCGATTTTGAAAACAAAACAATTTTACCGGTTAAAAGGAGCTATCCGTTGTGAGCGACAACATTCCACGCAATATAAACACAAGGATGGGAGTAGAGATATTCAAACATATATAGCAAAAGCTCCCCCTATCAATATGCACAACAAGAGTAATGTAAAAGTAATCAACCACAAGCTAAAAGCTTAGCTTTTACATATTGATCTTAGGTTCAAGAGCTTATAAGCTCCCCCTGTCAACAAACATCATTAGATAAGTATATAAGTCCATCATACAACAATTGGACTAAGTATAATGCACAACTTATGGCTTTATCAAGCCATAGCTTATAGCTTCTTTTGTTTAGCTTAACTTAGCTTTTATGAGGTAATGAGCTTATAACCTGTTTCTCCCCCTTTGGAATCATCAAAAAGAATGTTAGCACGATAAAAACTTCATATAATCATGTCAAAGTGCGCAACTAAACCGATGTATCGAGCTATTTGAACAATGAAGTTTATAGGCCAAATGGGAGGGAAAAGTCGATCATACGACTTGTAGAGGCTTATGAAAACTCATTTGATTTGCAAAAACATGATCTCTATAGATATATGAGACTTTTGAAATCGAGAGAATCATGTAGGTGATGAATTTTTCATTGAGACATTTTATCGAACACTTGGCGGGCGTCAAAAATTGAAGAAGATATATATAGCCCTTGTAAATGCAATCAAGCCAAGTATTTCATCACCAAATCACTTCAAACACAATACAATAAATCATAAATAACAATCTCATCATAAACATATATAATTTGCATCAAGAACCTCAAGGGTTCAACCCAATTGAGCTAAGGAGAGTGAAATTCTTACCATTCAATCGGTGAACATGAGTAATGATGATGATAATCGAGCCTAAATAAATCCAAGATATGAAATGTATGCAATAAAATAAATTTGGAGTGAAATTTGTGTGCAATTGGCGAAGGGGACGAAAAATGGACAAAATAAGCCAAAATAGCTAAGTTTGGAAACAGAACCATTTTTAACCAAAAAATCGTTCAGGGCGACTGGTCCAGGGCATGGGCGACCGGTTGAGCTGGTGGGCGACCAGTCGGCCCCTGCCCTGGCAGCCCACTGTTTTGGTTCTGTTTGAAAAATCCGAAGTTTGATCCAAAAATCCGATTTTTTGCCCCTAAGTTTTAAAAACGTGCAAAATGCAAACATAGACCTCATTCAATATACATTATGTCATAATCAAGCTCGAAATGAGGTAAAATACTCAGCGGTTAATTTAAGAAGTCCGCGAGTTATCCTTGAGACGGAATTAAACACATCTCAAGTTTTTGTTAAAAAAACTCAATCCTTTTTTTTAAAAAAAAATCGAATCTCAATATGTTTACTTGGATTATGACAAATCATATTTTGAATACGAATAACCGTATGATAAATACCGGACTTGTTATCCCGAAAAATAAGAACGTTTTAAAACTTTGGATACAACAAGTCATAAGAAGAAGTGCCTTTCAAATATTTGAAAATTTCTTTTAACGGCACTTTAATGAGATTCGTGGGATAGTTTTTGAAGTCGAGCAAATAGACTTAAGGCATATGGAATGTCAAGTCTATAGGAATATGACAAGAAAACATACCTCGAATTTGTTTGTCGGCCGATATGCCTTTCTCAACCTTTGTCAATCTTTAGCCATAGAGGTTGAGATAGTTCTTCTTTCTTCAATGCTTAACTCCTTCAAGAGTTCTTTTGAAATATAACCATTTTCTTTGGCATTGAATAATTTGTAGTCCAAGCAAGAAATTGAGCTCCCCCATCATGCTCATCTCAAGCTCACCTAGTATCAACTTAGAAAAACATATCTTGCACAAATATTCATTAGTAGCACCAAAAATATTCTCATAAAAATGCACAAGTAAACAATCTTGCCCTTTTTCAAAAACAAAGAGAGTAGTATCAACTTTATCTTTTGTAAAAACATTTAGCAAAAATAGCTAAGTCTATCATACCATACATGAGGTACTTGTTTTAAACCATACAAGGCCTTTAATAAAAATCATTTGGCCTAGTAAAATTTTAAGCCCCGGAGGTTGTTTTACATAGACTTCTACTTGAATAAAACCATTGAGAAAATTGGATTTAACATCCATTTGGTAAAGCTTGAAATTTTCTCAAAACAAGAATGGGCAAGTAAAGTGCAAATAACTTCTAAATGTGCTATGAGTGCAAATATTACATCAAAATCATTACCTTCTTCTTGACAATATCATTGAGCTACTAACCTTGTCTTGTTCATCAAACATGTTGCGAAATATCACAAATTTCTGCAAAATCTTAACAAGATATTTTGCACACGAGCATAGTAATATCGAAAATAGATACACTATTTTAAGCACCACATACTATGCATCATCAAGAGTCTAATAAATCATTCAAGTTCAAATAAGCTTTAAGAAAGCTACATAAGGTCTCTTTTGAAATTTGACAATAAGAGAGCACATAGTTGAGACCTCATTTACAAGAATCATATGCACAAGAACTTTGACATAAGTATCCAAGAATAGTGGCATTTATATGTGCAATAAAATGCATGACTTAGTAGATCAATTGTTTTATCAAAACAAAATATAATCCTTTACAAATCTTGGATAAAACAAGCTATATCAAATAATCCTTTTCAAAAATCAAAACATTCTCTTAATGAGCGTACCTCGATAGTTAAAACATCTCTTGAAGAGAATGACGAAATATATATCCTACATATATCTTAAACAACTCTAGCACAGGTACTTGATAATTCGACCTTGACTTCAACTGGTCCCCCTCAGTGGTTTTTGGAGAATGCAAGTTCTGTTTCAATTTCATGCTCCCAGTCTGCACCGTCGCACTGGCGACGGTTGACGGACCGGTCGGCCTTGATGACCGGCGACTGTCAATTTTTAGGTTCGTCTCATTTTTGTTTCCAAAAATCATCTTGATCGGGTTGCCTATACGACGACCGATTGACCTCGAGACAGAAATGTTGTCCAATTTTTGTCGAAAATAAAACTCAAGAAATACTCCAAAAAATTGGTAAAAACATTTTAAACCAATCGGGAGTATTTAGGATAACATTAGAAATATAGTTTGATGAGATAACACATTAACACAAAATCATCAAAAGTGTTGTCCGATATAAACTCCAATAAATACTTCGAAAAATAATAAAAACATTTTAGACCAATCGGAAGTATTAGGACAACATTTAGAAACATAGTTTGGATGTAAAAACCCATTGATACAAAATCATTAAATGTGTTGTCCAATTTGTCGAAAATAAAACTTGAAGAATTACTCCGGAAAATATTAAAACCATTTTAAATCATTTAGGAGTTTTTGGACAACCTTTAAAAACATTGTTTTGGTATAAAAACAAAATCACACTACAAGAAAACTGCTTATAGACACCACCAAAAAGACACCGGTTTTATTACTTTACTGGTGTCTTTTCCTATTTAACACCGGTTTTGTAAGAAACCGGTGTCAAATCAGTGCTGTTGTTTGATAAACAACACCGGTTTCCTAGAACCGGTGTCTATTGTAAAATAATTTCCAAAATAGACATCGGTTTTCGCAACGGATTTCAAAACCGGTGTCTATTTATATGAATTTATTTAGATTAGACACCAGATTTTTTGACACCGGTTATAGAACCGATGTCTATGATATTTTCAAACCACATTTTTCGACACCGGTTATAGAACCGGTGTCTTTATTTTTTAAACACTAGGTTTTAGGGTTTAGACACCGGTCCTAAAACCGGTGTCTTTATTCCCCTAAGTAATTACTAATTAGTTGGGCCCCACCATAATTATTTTACATATTTTATCATCAAATTTATTAAAAATAAAAATACGAAAATGTGAGTGTGTTTTATATTTTTTTGTAAAAATACTATTTTTTATTAATTTATTTTCAAATTAATATTTTTGAACATTTTATTAACATAACTTACCCGAAATTTTTTTTTTCAATATTTAAAAACATAAAAATATTAAATAAACACTTCAATACCAAAAAATGAAAAAATTGTCAAAAAAAAAAAAGGTCATCAAAACAACAAAAAAGAAGGTTGAAGGCTTGCACCATTCGCGAAAAAACCAGAAAAACTTTAAACCCTTCCGCCGTCGCCTCCATCACCTCTCCCTCTCCCCTCCGCCCGCCTGTCGCCCGTCATCTCTCACCCCTCCCCTCCGCCGGTCGCCAACCTCAGCGTCTGTTTCTCTTCCGCCAACCTCAACCTCTTCTCGTCGCCGCTCGTCATCTCTGCTAGAAAATATGGCGGTGTGCAGAACCTTCCAGATAAATATGGTGGCGCCCGGCGGAGGAACGGTGAAGGAGGTGAAATCGAAGGCGAAACTCGACAACACCGTCGACGATTGTACTCCGGTAGTTTTACACTTCTGGCTTCATGGTGCGATGCCTCCAAGCCCTTGGATCAAGTGTTCTCGCAACCCTCCACTGATTTTCCTCTCGCGCGATTCCTAAGGGTATAGATGTCCTTACTATTCTCCAATTGTGCAATTTTTTCTTCCATTTTTTTTTTCTGTGAACTGATTGTAAATTGGGGTTATTGTCTTTTTTTCGTTAAGGGTTCGGTATATTGAAATATGATTATATGATTGAGTATGCGATTATTTGTCTCTGGTATTTTTTTTCGTGTGTCTGTGTGTTAATCAAAACGTGATTGCGAAATGGAGTGTTGCTGGCTGTTAGGAGTTTCAACTTCAAGATATAAGGAACAAAAGAGTTATTAAGGGTTTTTTATGGAGAATCTGGAAGCACTATTTGGCTTATGTGACTGAGAACATGATGTTGATTTTATTACTGGTTTAAATGGTAATAGCTTGGGTTAAACCATATGCTGTGAAGCAGTTGTCGAAGGTTCATTTCAAAGTTTGTCTTGATATCATGATAGAAAAGTGACTTTAATCAATTCAAAAAAGAAGGGAGAGTGGCTTTTTTTTTTTTTTTGGATGCTCAAAAGGGAATAAGGAATGGGAGAGATTTAAAAGGTGCATGTCCTCTATATTGAGAGGATCTCCATCTCTGTTTCCCTAGTTGTAGAGGACAATAAATCTTCGTTGTGAGTTGTGACAGTTCAAAAGCTAACCCCTGAATATTAACTGATGATTTCTTGCCTTTATCTTGCAGGGCGTACCGATCATTATAAGTTGGGGTTTCAAGGCCACTGATTCTTCTTAACCTCTGTAAGTATTCCTAGATTTGATAATTTTTCTAGTTTAGGAGGAGAAGCTATGAGTTTCATGTGTGCATAAATTTCCTTTAATCTTGGGTGATATGCAGCACTGGACTGATGAATGTTCTGAGTTACTGGAAAACATCATCAATAGAAAATTCTGTGTATGTTTAGTTTTTGTTTGGATTAAAAAGGATTTTGCTGAAAGTGTAGTGCAACTCAACAGGATATACTAGTATATTGGATTGAAAGATTTGTCTTTTCAATCTAATGCTCTGTTTTACTTGTATTTGTGATCCTGTGAGTTACCAGAGGTTGATGGACCTACATACAAATTGCTTCTGAAGAAAGAAACTCATGACATGGATGTAAATTCTGTGCAATGGAGTTCAATGGTATATGTGATGCAGTTTAATAGAATAATTCAAATTACTTGATTTTCCATGAACTATCTCACATCTTTTAGCTGATTGTACCTATGCATAAGTTGCAAACCTGTGGTGGTCAGATTTTACACTAACTTTTTCTGAATGGATTTTGCAGTCATTTGGAGTTCATTGTCTTGAGTAGTTGCAAGAAATTTTGGTGTTCCAATTATACAGAAAGATATATCAGATTGAATACTACTATATATTGTTTCACATGATTGAATATCAGTACAATGGTCACTCGAATACATGTCGAAACTGTATAATGTGAGGCGTGTGTTTCTGGTCATAACTCATACGAATGTAATTGATAGTTTAATTTGATATTTGTTTTGACTATAAACTAAATCTTGTATTGCAGGTGTTACGCTCGTTTGCACCCTCGTGCTGTCAACTTCAGGAAAAAGAAGTGTGGACACATCAACCAGGTTTATAGTCGAGATATGCTCTCGTCGTATGTATCAAATAATTAATATGGGTTTGATTGGGGCATCTTACAATTTTATACATGTTTTTTCTGCAGTTGAGGCCAAAGAAGAAGATCAAGTAGACTAGTGCTTGCTGGTCGGATCAGTTATATCTTTGCTTGTTTTTATTAGATGCGGGTGAACTACTTAATGTGGGTTTTGCTGATAGACACTTGAAAATTTTGTTGTAATTCAGTCCCTTTAGTGATTTGCAGCAGATCCTCGGTTCAGAAGACGATTAACGCTGATCTTGGTTGTTTCAAAATTGCAATTTTCTTAAGACGGTTTTTCTTTTTAGTTGTTTGGGTGTGGTTTGAAAAACGAAAATTGTTCTGTTGAAAAGTAGTGTTATCATTTATTTTTTCCAAGATCAGTTCACTAGCATGGTCTTTTTCTGTAGGCTGTGGGTATAATTGCTGCTATTGGTGATTCAGTAAAACACTTAAAAGTTGGCAATCCTGCTGCAATCATGACATTTGGAAGTTATGTTGAATTCACAATGGTAAGCATTTGTTTTGACTTTGAAATATCACTATCTTTATCTATCCTCTTTGTTTAGAATTAATTTATTTTTCATTTTCTTCTGGATAATTGTAAGCATGGGCATCTTCTGTTATTAGGTTTGATCAAAACATCCTTCCTGTGGCAAGACCTGATCCAGAAGTCGTTGCTATGCTGACGCGTCAGGCTAACGGCATCAATAGTTTAGAGAAGGTGTTTATGTGTTGCTACTATCAAAAGGTATTTAGAGAATAGCTTTAGGTTAATTTAATTTTTTGAGTTTCAATCTATGTTGCCTAATTCCTCTGTTCTAAAAGACACCATCCCAGCTAAGCTTTGCAATTCCTCTGTTTATGTGTTGCTACTATCTATGATGCCTTAAGACCCTTGAGGTTTGTATTTTACTTGACAAAGGCCAGGTTGTAGTTTGTAGAAATGAAACAATATTAAGGGGGTATTTGTAATTTTGAAAGATAATTGAGATTTTCTTTTTTGTAATTAGACTGAACCTCAAGGGTATTTTTTGTAATTAACCCTTTGTATAATGAACTTACTAGAGATATGTTTATGTGCTCAATGGACTGATATCAGGATGGTTATATTCCTTTTGTTTAGCCTCTTTAATTAGCTAGTCCAAATGGGACTCGGATATAAATCTTCATCGTCTAGAGTAAGCAAATAAACAGATCTTATTTCTTCTTTTAGTGGGCCAATTCATTTTGGTTTCAAAAGGATGTATTGTGCTATTTTATTGTGTAAAACGGAAATAATTATGATAGTTTTGTGCAGGCATGAATGTCCTATGTGGAGTTGGAATACTTTCAACTCCTTATGCCGTCAAAGAAGGAGGCTGGCTTGGGCTTTCTATATTATTGATATTTAATGTGCTTTAAGATCATGTCATGATCTCTTTCTTTTATTCTTGCATATTTTACTGTATCTTATGACTTTAATTTTTATCCATCCAAGTGGGATATTTTTTTTTTTTTGAGGAAAAGTGGGATATTAAAAGATAAGACATTTCCATTTTTAAGGGTTTTGTTGTTTACTACTGTAATTGGTTATTTTTTATTTATTTTTTACATTAATGGCTAAATCATTCAACTTTGTTTGTATGTTTGTAGGCGGAGAAGAATGAGCTTCGTGACGAGAAACAAAGGTTAAAGGCTGAGTAGGAGAAGCTTGAGCATTTTTGAAAGCTTGAATGCATGAGCTATGTTGATCATATGGATTTTGTTGCCTTTAGTTGAATTATATAGTCTTTTTGTAGGTTGATGGAATTGGATTATGAATTTATAGTTGTTTTATCGAAAGAAAACTTTGCTACTAATACTTTTTGTTGGATTTTGGCTATTCGTGACTTTAATATTAAGGGATTTCATGTTTAATTGGTAGTGAACTTATGATGGTTGCTAGAATTGGAGTTTATAATGAATTTTGTTTATTTATATGGAATTTTTTGTAGATTTGGATTGGTGTATTTAGATGAAAAGACACCGGTTTTAAACTGGTGTTTTGATACGGTGTCTATTCATCAAAAGACACCGGTTTCAAACTGGTGTCAAATACATAAACTTTTAACATCAGGGCTTTTGAAAGCGGATATTTTATATCTACGACACCAGTTTAAAATCGGTGTCTTTCAAGGAAATGACACCGGTTTTAAACCGGTGTCTAAAAAGTTCAGACTTTTAACAACAGTGGTTTTAACACCGGTTATTTTACTAATAGACACCGGTTTAAAATTGGTGTCTTTCAAGGAAACGACATCGGTTTTAAACCGGTGTCAAAAAGTTCAGACTTTTAACACCAGTGGCTTTTAAACCGGTTGTTTTACTAATAGACACCGGTTTAAAGCCGGTGTCTATAACAATTTTTGTAGTAGTGTCATCAAAATCGTGATAAAAACATTTATCAAACATTGAGTGGCTAACTCTGCTGAATAAGCAACTTAGCTGTCCCTCAAGGACACTGCTGTTTGAGTTAACTCTGTAATAATCTTAAAAGAACTAAAATCGAAAAGTTGGTAAGGTTTATTCAACCCCCCTTCTAAACCCTACTCACATCCCTTGGGACCTACACCTAGTGGTATCGGGCGGTTGGTTCATTGAGCCTTCCGCACTGCCCCAGTTCTTGAACTAGATCTCTATCTTTTCAAAAGGTTTTAAACACTTGCATTTTCAAAATCTTTCATTATTAGCAAAGTTATTATCATGGAAGCAAATTTGACACGCATTCTTATGTTCACTGTAGAAGAATTTGGTGATTGGGAAATTCATATGCAGGCTCATTTATCTGCTCTACACGATGAAATGTGGCTTGTGATAGAAGATGGGCCATTGCAAATATTGAAAGTGAACACAGCTGTAAGAAGAGCGGCTGCAGCTGAAGGAGAGGAAACTGCTGCTGAAGAAAGACAACCATGGTTGAAAAACCAAGGACTGAGTGGACTAATGATGATAGGAAGAGATACAACTTGGACAATGTGACCAAGGACATACTATACAAGACTTTGGACAAAGCGATGTTCAACAAAGTCAAATCCTGCAAAACATCAAAAGAAATCTGGAATAAGCTAACTTTAATTTGCGAAGGATCAGAGCAAATTAAAGAAAATAAATTGTCTGTTGCTGTTCAAAAATTTGAAAATTTGAAAATGTTTGCAGATGAATCCATGGATCAGCTGGATACAAGATTCACTAAAATCACAAATGAGCTTTCAGCTCTTGGAAAGGAATACACACAAAAGGAGATGTGTATGAAGATCTTGAGGAGCCTTCCAGCTGAATGGGAAATGAAGACTATGGCTCTAAGACATTCAATGGACCTCTAAAAAACATCCAACCATGAGCTATTCTCAGATCTCAAAGCCTACAAGTTTGAGCTGAGAAGAAAAGATCAAGAGGAGACAATCAGACCAAAACAATTTGACCGATAGTCAAAGATGGAAAGAGTCTTTGAACGAAGGAAGCCATAGACCAGGAGGAGATTACCCTAATGGTTAAAAGATTCAACAAATTCTTCAATAAGAACTATAAAAGAAACAAGAGTGAATCCTCCAGGAGACATTCAACTCCCTCTAAGTCAAGGGAGGACAGGCCACCAAAGAGAGATGAGCATCAAAGGGTAGAATATCAGAGAGCTGATAACCCAAGGACATAAAGAGCTGATCAAAGAGCTGAGAACCTATGTTGGAACTACAGACAACCAGGACATTTTGCAGTTGATTGTTCCTATCCACAAGTCAACAAATATAGGAATGAAGTAGAAGGAAAAGTCTTGAGAGAAAGAAGAGAAAAAAGAAAAAGCCATGTTGGGCTGGCCGAGACTCTTGAGACAATAAGTCTATAGATGCAGCAGACTCAGAGAGTAGTGAAGCTGACTACTCAAGTGATTCTGAAGAAGAAGTCATGATTTGTCTTGTGGCTAAAGAACAAGATCAACCAGACCAAGAAGATGAGGTACACTTTAACTCATCTCATTCAGATTCAAGTGATAGTGATTGTGATACACACACTTCATCACCCACTGATCTTTATGATTCATTAGGCAAAATGATGAATGATTTTGAGCACATTAAATCCTCACACACATTTCTAAATGAGGAAAACAACCAACTCAAAAGCCAAAACTCACAGCTAACTAAGTAGCTGAGTACTCTAAGTCACATAGTTGTTGAGAACACAGAGCTGAAGGCTGAGAATGCCAAAATGATAGCAGAAATAGTTGCTATAGAAAAGAGGGAAAAAGATCTCAAAAATGTGATTGCCTCATTTACAAAGGCATCCAAATCATTGGATGATCTCATCATGAGTCAAAAGGAATGTGGAGATAAGACAGGCATAGGATTCAATTCCTTTTGTGCACAGTCAAACTCCAAGAGTGATTTTGGAAAGAGCATCTTCAAGCAATGAAGCATCCCAAAACCCAAAACACCAAATGTTGCACCTACATTCACTCCTAAGCACAATCACAAACAAACTGGCCATAGATATAAAGGGAAAGGAAAACAGCCAGTTGAGTATGCTGAGAGGATAGCTGAGAAGAAATCCTGTCGAGTGTCTCAGCAAACTCCAAACAGAAAATACTCTGTGAAGAGCAAATAGAGCTACCAGAAACCCCATAAATTTCATCAGAAAAATACATATGATGGGAATGGTAGAAACTATCCAAACCAAGCTGATTGGAACAATGTGAAATATCAGCAAAGACCAATGGAACACAAGCCTAAATGGAAAAGACCTAAACCTCAGCAAAGGTCATTCCAAAAGGAAAAGAACTATT
The DNA here is from genome assembly GCA_016081115.2 of Rehmannia glutinosa. Classification (NCBI taxonomy): domain Eukaryota; kingdom Viridiplantae; phylum Streptophyta; class Magnoliopsida; order Lamiales; family Orobanchaceae; genus Rehmannia; species Rehmannia glutinosa. The sequence continues at coordinate 181,889 of JABTTQ020003402.1, read as the reverse complement.
ATCAGCACACATATGCACCCATGCACTACACTCAGAAATATCACAACTATCCCAAGAAAGCAGTTGATAAAACACACACACAGGCATACAGACAAAGAGACAACTATATGAACCTAAAACCCCCAAGCAATTTGCTAATGTGCACTATGATTATGGCACTAATAGATGGCAACCTCTTAGAGTCAAGTCCTTTATCTATAGGTTGGTTGGATCATCTTATAGCACTAACTCCTCAGGACCCAGGCAAGTATGGGTACCAAAAAACTAATTTCCTTAATTACAGGTTCAAGGAACAACTGAGTGCCAAAGAACCTGGTGCATGGATAGTGGCTATTCCAGACATATGACAGGAAACAAGAAAAACCTGTCAAGATTCAAGGAGATTAGAGGTGCAAAAGTCATATTTGGAGGAAATGAAGCTCCAGGGAAATCAAAGGCACATGATCTATCAAGAAGAATGGATTGGAAATCACATATGTTGCTTATGTTGAAGGCCTCAACTTCAACCTATTAAGCATCAGTCAACTCTATGACAAGGGCTAGAATGTTGGATTCAATATGGGAGTGTGCTAAATCAAGAACACTGAATCTAATGAGTGTGGAACCAAGTACACGAGCAGCGGGAGTTGGAGATATTGCAGACATTATAGAGGATCGAGCATTGGCATATCTCCCAGGGCCACTACCCGCCGCCACCCCCATAGTGATCCAGGTCCTATCCACACTCTTCATTGAAATTCTATCTTCTCCTATATGCGCTATAATTTCATTCAAGTTTGGGGGGGAGAGGTAGTATATTTTTCTGATGGGTGTGACATTTGCATTCATTTAGTTGCATGTAGAGCATATAGGTTGCATTGCATTAGGTGCTTAATTTTTTTTATGGTTTAGCAAATTTTTCGCTTTAGCACGTTTATTGCTTTCCTAGTTGTTAGGGAGTGAGTTGACCGCTATTGTGTGTTTTTTTGTGTTTTGATTGAAATCTTGATCTTGGGAGCATTTGCGGATTGGTTTGTGTTGTTTTGAATTGGATGTTGAGTGTGAGTTGATCGGGTTTAGAATAGTTAATATGGAGCATGTGATTATTGAATCATGGATAACATACTTTGAATTTTGCACTTACAAACCTGTGAGCTTTTGAGCCTTTACTGCTTTCATATTATGCAGTCTTGTTTGTGATTGAGTGTGTCATTCATGTTGATTTGAATTCTAGAACTTGCTTTGGTATCTCCGTCAAAGTCACATGTTTTATGCATTCATGAAGATGATTTTAGGCCATCTTTGTTTAGCCTTTCAAGCCTTTTGCCTACCTTATGATATTTGACTTCCCTAGTTAGCCAATTTGAGCCTACTGCCTGACGTTTTTTGATAGCCACATTTCAAGCCTTCGAATCTTATGTAAAATATTTGTTACCCTGAGCTTAAGCGTATAGAGTTGAGAAAAAGGGGATGAATAAAGGATTGAATGAAGGAGTGTCAAAACTCAGAAAATATGTACATGTTGGGAATTTGGGAATAAAAGAGGAAAAAGGAGAAAACTACTCGCAAAGTTGAAAAAAAAAACGATTTGCAAAAAGTGAGTCGGCCAGAAGTGAAAAATGGGCTGAGAATTGTGATGTAAGGCGAAGGGAATAATGTGTATGAGAAAGAAGGGAGAAATAGAGAAGTGAGAGGATATAAGGCAATTGGGAGTACATAGCTGATTTGAATTAGAAAAATGGTTTGAGAAGAACAAATGTGTTTTCCAATCTATACGCTCGAGTTGAGTCACTTTATCCATATTTCCCTACCTTAACCAAAGAGCCTTCATTACAACCTTAAATAAAGTCCTTTGTGAGACGATTTGCAAGCATATGGTAATTCTTCATCATTGATATGACTTGAGCGAATACATGTCCTTTATCATGCTAGTGAGTAGAGTATACACTTTATCCCAGAGAGGTGTGATTTGATGTGTTTTACCATGATTTTTATAAACTTGTGCTCCGTGTTAGCTCTTTGAAACTTGGTTGATTTGTGCTTGATGTCTATGGATAGATGACATGAATTGTGATGCGGTGTTCTTGAGTGCTCTTCTTTTCCCCATTTGTGTTGTTTTGTTTGTAAAGTGTTGACCGGGACTGTCCACAGTTTAAGTTTGGAGGTTTGATTGACTTGTGTTTTGCATGTATTTTGGGCTTAATATTGGCTAAAATGTGTTGATATGCATGCATTATATGAGTAAATGGGGTTTTATTATTGTTTTGTGGAAAAGGATTACGCTTTGCTCGTTTTATAGGAATTTATATATATTTGTAGCATTTTGGCAACAAATCGGGCATTGCAACCGCCAATACTTGACATGTTAGACGAAGTTTGGAGTCGAATCAAGGAGAAGTTGGACGAACTGGGCAAGAAACGGAAGGAAATGGCCAAGTGTTTGATGAAAAAGGTGAGCACGGGCAGGGCGTGCTTCCCTAGCATTCCCGTGCTCGACCTATACCTGAAGAAGAAAGTGTTCGGCCTATAGCACGGGCAGCCCGTGCCATATGGGCACGCCTGTGCTCCTCTCAGGAAATTGGACAATTAGTTCGGCACCCAGCACGGGCTGGGCGTGCCAATGAGGCACGACCGTGCTCCTCTACGGGAAAAATAGAGTTTGACTCGTTTCGACTAGGTTTTCGACCCAAACGAAGTACAAATAGACACGGGGCGGCCACAAATAAGGATACGCTGATTTTTACCCTAGAAACCAGAGAAAAGAGGAGTTTTCCACCGGAAACTTCGAGAGATCGATCAAGACCGCAACCTTCGAGGATTGAAGATAGATCGAGAGATCGTCGTCATCCCCGAGTCACTCATTCCATCGTATCGTATTTCAATTAGTTAGATTTTGATTATGGATAAATTGTCTATGAATTGTTTATCTTCAATGTCTGGCTAAAACACTTGTGATTCCCGGGTTGAGTAGATTAATAAACACTTTTATGTGATGATTAAGGATAATTGAAGTTAATATTTTCTTTCTCTATTCAAGTATTTTGCTTTAATTCTGGTTTTATCAAAAGGCTTTTTATCTAAACTTGTTTGATGTATTGATTCATAATTCTAACCGATGAGTTTCAATACTAGATCTTGAGTACTTGACACAAATAGATTGCATGATTGAGAAGTCTGTGAATATTTGTGAGATCTTATAATCTTTTGAACTTTTGGGAGTTTGATATCTCATGTTGAGTAGAGATGCTAACATAGATATTCCAATCAACGCTTTTACATACATCTCGAGAGAGGGGGTAAATTACTTTTGTGATTGGTCTATAGAGGAGAATATGTTTAACTTTGGTTTGCTTAACCTGAGCATAAAAGTGGGATATTAATTGAAACCATAACCCAGGAATCCATCCATTCATACTTGATCATTCAATCGCTCTTTACTTTGTTAATTTAGGATTAATTTCTGCTTTATTATTAACAAAACCAATCCATCACAGTTCCGATCGTTTAGATAAAAATAGGACTATTATAATCCAATACTTAGTACATTAATTATTAATCCCTGTGGATTCGACCTTGCAAACCCTATTCTATAAACTGATCCGTACACTTGCGGTGAAGCTAAAAAAAATAGGCGAACAAGTTTTTGGCGCCGTTGCCGGGGATTAATCAAATTTTTAGTAGTGATATTGCGATAAATAGAACTATTCTTAATTTAGACATTTTGTTTCTTTTCTTTTTGGTTTGTTGTTTAATTCTACTTTTACTGTGGTTGACTTGTTTTCTTTAGTTGGTTCAGGTAGTGCATGATCACCCGCTCGAAGCAAGGAAAATTAGCACCATTCATACCGGAGGTTGAGGCTTTTGCTAGACGGAATAGTGCAGCTACTAAACGGGCAGAAAGACAGCAGGACCAAACCATGGCAGGAGTTGAAGACGACAACAGGGTCAATAACGGGGTCAATAACGGAGGTAACAACCATGCCAATAGGGTCAATGTCGAGTTACCAGTACCAGAGGTTCTAGTGGCTCCAGCAGTCCAACAGCAGGCGATTCACGATTTCTTTCGCCCAATCAATCGTAACTATGGTGGAATTGCCAACGTCTCAATTAATGCGAATATTTTGAGTTGAAGCCAGCACTGATATCGATGGTGCAGCAGAATCAGTTTGGGGGTTTCCCATCTGAAGATCCCAACTCTCATCTTGCGAATTTCATACAGATTTGCAATACTATAAAGATGAATGCGGTGACTAATGATGCTATACATCTTCGCCTATTCCCTTTCTCTTTAAGGGATAAGGCTAGGAACTGGCTAGACACCCTAACTCAGGGGAGTGTGAACAATTGGGATGAGCTGAGTGAGAGGTTTTTGTTCAAGTATTTCCCAGCAAGTAAGACACTGCAGCTTAAAAGCGAGATCACTCAGTTTAGGCAGTTGGACTCTAAGCCTTTGTACGAGGCCTGTGAGAGATTCCGGGATTTGTTGAGGAGGTGCCCGCAGCACGAATTTCCTGAGGATCAACAGCTCTGTTTCTTCTACAATGGGTTGATGGGATAGACTAGATCGTTTGTGGATGCTGCAGCAGGGGGCGCGCTTCTTGCGAGATTTCCGGAGGACGCGTTCAACTTGTTGGAGGAGATGGCCATGAATAGCTATCAATGGCCCTCCAAGAGGACTAATGTAAAAAGGGTAGCCGAAGTGTCTGATTCGGACCCAATTAAAGAGTTGACATGCCCGGATAGCGTCAGATCGACAAACCAATTAAGTGCTTTGACAAAGGCAAACGAGGGAAACGCGGGTGCAAGTAGTGGGGGAATTTCTCTAGATCTGATAGAGGAAGCAAATTATGTGAATAACCGGAATTTCAACAATTTCCGGAACAATCAAAATCCCACTCATTACCATCCGGGCTTGAGGAACCACGAGAACTTCTCCTACGCGAACACGAAGAACGTGATGCAACCACCACTGGGGTTTAATGTGACAAACGGTGTTATTACCGAGATCCTAAGCCCACCATGGAGGATATGTTCACTTCGTTTATGAGTGAGGCGAGGAACAGTTCAACAAGGATGAGGCAAAGATGGATAAAATCGAAAACCATGTCACCCAATTGGGGTCCCGGATGAAGAATCTTGAGACCCAAATTGGTCAAATAACTACGATTATTGGTGGCGAAGATCGAAAGGCGATTCCGAGCAACACCGAGGTTAATCCAAAGGAGCGATGTAAAGCCATTTGTCTGAGGAGTGGAACTGAATACGAGGGGCTAAAAATACCAGAAAATTTCGAAGAATCGCAGGACGGCACGGCCCGTGCACCATCGCACGGCCAACCCGTGCGCCCTGCTGGAATGGCAATTGGCGAGGTTGAGGCCGAGGAAGGAGCTGAGGAATATCGTACTGAACAAAAAGGGGCTGAGAAGCTTAAATCTTCCTCTAACCCGACATTTCTAAACTTAATGTTCCCCTTCCTTTTTCCCAACATTTTCAAAAGAAAAAGTTAGACGCACAATTTGCTAAGTTTTTAGATATTTTTAAGAAACTGCATATTAACATTCCTTTTGCAGACGCATTGGAGCAGATGCCCAATTATGCTAAATTTTTAAAAGATGTCATGTAAAAGAAGCGAAAGATGACTAGTTTAAACATGCAACGGCCAGGAGTGCGGTCTGCAATAATCCAAAGAAATTACCACGAAATTGAAAGATCCGGGGAGTTTCACTATCCCTTGTGCTATTGGTGATGTTTTCTTTAAGAAAACACAGTGTGATTTAGGAGCGAGTATTAACTTAATGCCCTTGTCTATTTTCAGGCAACTTGGATTGGGAGAGGTGAAACCGTCTACGGTCACTCTACAACTCGCGGACCGATCACTCACTTATCCAAAGGGAATCATCGAAGATGTACTTGTCAAAGTTGATAAATTCATATTCCCTGTGGATTTCTTGGTGCTGGACATGGAGGAAGATAAAGACGTCCCTTTGATACTTGGGCGTCCATTCCTAGCTACGGGGAAGGCCTTAATAGATGTGCAAAAGGGAGAGATCACATTACGGGTTTAATGATGAGCATGTTTTATTTAATAACTATAAGGCACTTCAATTTCATGATGGTGTTGAGACTTGTAATTTTATAGACGTAGTTGAATCTTGCATTAACGAGTATGCGGATCATACATTGTTTAGGGATAATTTGGAGTTTGGCTTGACACATTCGTGCTCAACGTCGAACTTGACTATTGATATTGATAACCAAGACTTGTATGATTGCGTTTGTGCTTTGGATAGTATCAGGAACTACCGAGAGCGCAAGAGCGCGCACACGCTAAAAACGTGCGAGTTAGTTACACAGGGGACGCACCCGTGCTCTTGAGCACGCCAGGTCGTCGTGCGCATAGCCGAAAGAAAATCGAGGAAAACGGCGACAAAGACGGCCGTGCCAAATGGCACGGCCAGCCCGTGCCTAGGGTCGAAGAAAATCCAAGAGAAGCTGAAGACGGCACGACCCGTGCTCATCAGCACGGGTAGCCCGTGCGTAGTCGAAAAAAAGTCAAGGACTCAAGACGGCACGCCCGTTCTCATCGGCCACGAAGCGGCCGTGCACCCATCCGACGAGGCCAAATCAAACCCATAACTCAAGCCCTTTCCCGAGCATCTCAAATACGCATTCCTTGGAGCCAATAACACGAGTCCAGTAATCGTATAATCTCTTTTAACTTCAATTCAACTCAATAAATTGCTTAGGGTGTTACGAAAATATAAGTCGGCGATAGGTTGGTCAATCTCTGATTTAAAAGGCATTAGTCCATCGATTGTGATCCATAAAATTAGGATGGAAGATGTCTATAAACCTTCGGTACAAAATCAAAGACGATTAAACCCTATAATGCAAGAAGTCATTAGAAAGGAAGTTTTAAAATTGTTAGATGCGGGAATAATATATGCTCTTTCTGACAGTTCTTGGGTAAGTCCGGTGCAAGTGGTGCCGAAGAAAGGGGGGATGACAATAGTGAGAAACGAGAGTGATGAGCTTATAGCGACTAGAGTAGTAACTGGATGGCGAATTTGTATTGATTATAGGAAGTTAAATGATGCTACTCGCAAATATCACTTTTCCCTTCCCTTTATTGATATGATGCTCGACCGTTTGGCGGGATATGATTACTATTGTTTTCTCGATGGTTATTCTGGGTATAATCAGATCATGATTGCCCCGGAGGACCAAGAGAAGACGACCTTTACATGCCCCTATGGTACATTTGCATTTTGCAGAATGCCATTCGGACTTTGTAATGCACCCGCTACTTTTCAAAGATGCATGATGGCAATATTCCATGATTTCATTGAGAAAATAATGGAGGTTTTTATGGATGATTTTTCTGTGTTTGGAGATTCATATGTTCATTGTCTGGATAACCTTTCTCTAGTTTTGCAGAGATGCGAGGAGACTAACCTTGTTTTAAATTGGGAAAAGTACTATTTCATGATACGAGATGGCATTGTTTTATGCCACCGAGTTTCTTCTGCAGGTTTAGAAGTTGACAGAGCGAAGGTTGTGGCAATCGAGAAACTCCCACCTCCAACAAACGAGAAAGCCATTCGAAGCTTTTTGGGGCACGCCGGATTCTACAGAAGGTTTATCCGTGACTTTTCTAAAATCACTAAACCTTTAAGTCAGTTATTAGAAAATGATACTGCTTTCAATTTTTCAGATGATTGTTTGCAGGCTTTTGAGATTCTGAAGAAGGCTTTGGTGACAACACCGATTCTAGTAGTTCCGGATTGGAGTGAGCCCTTCGAGCTTATGTGTGATGCCAACGATTTTGCGGTTGGGGCTGTTTTGGGCCAGAAACGGGACAAGATGGTCAGAGCCATCTACTATGCGAGCAGAACTTTAGATAGCGCCCAACAAAACTACACCACCACTGAGAAGGAAATGCTGGCAATCGTGTTTGCATTCGACAAGTTTCGATCTTACTTGATTGGAACTAAGATGATAGTCCACACCGACCACGTGGCAATTAAATATCTATTTGACAAGAAGGATGCCAAACCGAGACTGATTCGGTGGATCCTCTTGCTACAAGAATTCGATGTGGAGATTCGGGATAGAAAGGGCTGCGAGAATGTAGTAGCCGATCACTTGTCCAGACTAGAATACAAGAAGGAGGAGAAAGAAATCACGGAGGCAATTAAGAACGAATTCCGCGATGAGCAACTTCTGATGCTACAAGCTAAATTCCCATGGTATGCAGATTTTGTTAACTATTTGGTTGCAGGGGTCTTGCCTCCGAATTTATCATCATATCAAAAGAAGAAACTCCTCCATGACATCAAGTTCTACATGTGGGACGACCCCTTGCTCTTTAAGAGGTGCGCGGACACCATCATTCGACAATGTGTGCCTCAAGAAGAGTGGGAGGGAGTTCTACAATGCCATTCTTCACCTTCCGGGACACTTCCGAGTCAGGTCCGACTGTGCATTTACAGCTAAGGTATTGCAAAGTAGATTATACTGGCCTACGTTATCTAACGACTGCTATCTATTTGTACAAAGTTGTGATAGGTGCCAGCGGATGGGGAACATCTAGAGACGACATGAGATGCCTATGACCAATGTGAAGGAAGTTGAACTCTTTGATGTGTGGGGGATCAACTTCATAGGCCCCTTCCCATCTTCGTCAGGATATCAATACATTCTACTTGCAGTGGAGTACGTATCTCGATGGGTTGAAGCAATTCCGACACAAACCAATGATGCGCGAGTAGTGCTTAAATTCCTAAAGAAAAATATATTCACTCGGTTTGGAACCCCGAGAGCTTTGATTAGCGACGGGGGGTCACACTTTATGAATAAATTGATGAGCACTCTACTTGCGAAGTATGGGGTCAAGCACAAGGTGGCATTAGCATATCATCCGCAAGCAAACGGGCAAGCAGAGGTAGCCAATCGCGAGATTAAGCAGATTTTGGAGAAAACGGTAAACATAAATCGCAAGGATTGGGCCATGAAGCTAGATGACGCATTATGGGCATATCGGACTGCATACAAGACACCATTGGGCACATCTCCGTACCAGTTAGTATTCGGGAAATCGTGTCACTTGCCCGTCGAATTGGAGCATAAGGTGTTTTGGGCTGTGAAAAAGTTAAATTTCGACTTCCAAGCAGCGGGTGAGAAGAGGCTCCTACACTTAAATGAGATGGAGGAATTCCGGGATGAAGCGTATGAAAACTCTTGGATTTACAAAGAGCGAACCAAAAGATGGCACGATCGAATGATAAAGAAGAGAGAGTTTGTACCGGGTGAACAAGTCCTATTGTTTAACTCGCGGCTTAAACTCTTTCCGGGAAAACTTAAGTCGAGATGGTCGGGGCCATTTGTAATAAAGAAGGTGTTAAATCCTCCAGGAATAGTGGAGTTGGTGAGCCGAGACAGAGAGACGTTCATGGTAAATGGCCAGAGGATCAAGCACTACTTGAGCCGGGATCAAAAGGAAGAGGTGACACGCCTCACTTTGCTAGAGCCATGATCGACCAAACAGGCGTCAAGCTATAGACATTAAATTTAGCACTTGTTGGGAGGCAACCCAACGGTTTTATTGTTTTATTTCTTCCCATGTTTTCTTGGTTTGTTTTCCCTTTTCTAAGTTAGGATTTAATTGTTTTCATAGGTTAGAATTTTTCCCTATTTTGCTAAAAAAAAATAGACAAAATTGAAAAACAAGGCACGGCCCGTGCTATACCGCACCTGAAGGGTATTTCGTACGGCCCCTAGCACGGGCCACCCGTTCCTTTTGGCACGACCCGCGCTCTTTCCAGAAAATTGGGCCAAATCCTACGGCTCCTAGCACGGGCAGCCCGTGCCGAATGAGCACGCCCGTGCTCCTATTTGCTAGGGCAGCAATAAGACGGGCAGAGACTGGAAATTTGCACAAATTCCTTCTCCCCTCGCGTACGGACGAACAAAAATCGCCCCCTCCAAAATTTTTTGCCCAAATTTCTCCTCGAACATCATCACTAATCACTTCCCACACTACTCTAAACTATAATTACACTTGTTGAATTGCTTGGAAGCAAGGATTTGGGGTAGCAAGCACCTAGGGTTTCAAAAATCCAACTCTCTTCCTATTTTCGGGATTTAAGGTATGAATTGAACTTTTTGTGTCAAATTTCTTGACGATTAAGGATTAGAATTGATTTATGATGCTTGTTTGATACTTATGCCATGATTTTGATTGAAATTTTCTATGGCGCATTATATCGAACACCTTGTGGGTTGGTGCATTGTGATGATTTTGGCTGATTGCTTGATGCATTATGCTTGTGCTAGATTGTTTAGGGTGTTAGTGGCTAAGATTCTTGGCAATTATATTGGTATGTGAGTTGAAAGCTTAATTGTGGATTAAATTGTTGAGATGAGCCACTATGCCTTTGTTGGATTTTGTATTAATTCATCGTTCATTTTATTTGGCACGTATGGATTCTCACGATTATTTTGCAGGTACTTCAAACAAATGGCTGAACCACAAAGAGGTCGGGGTGGACGTCTGAGGAGACCCGCTCGGGAGTTCGATACGAACCACCCGCGTGCCTATGGACTCACTTTCACCGAGCACGATATAATGGAGTGTTGGAACCGGCTCATCACTCGTGATTACATTCCCACACGCTATGCCGATGATGAGTGTACCCAAACTCTAGGGATACACGAGGAGGTGTGGTAAATGTTTGAACGAGTTGGTTGGACCACTTTCATGCAAGGGCAGTGGCCAACATACAAGACACTCACACTCGAATTCTTAAGCACCATCCAGGTTACGGAAACACGACCAAGGAACGAGCCTCGGAAAATCCACTTCAGGATGGGCGACGTATGGTGGGAAATTACGATCGCCGAACTGAATCAAATTTATGGGGCACCATCCGACGCCCCGTACCGAATGGCTGAAAATTACAACGCGCATGAATTCTGGCGGTTGTTGACAGAAACTCCCGAAATCGTCCTCATGCAATACGCCGCACGCTCTTCCAAAGCATCATCACTCTGCAACCCCATCTTCCGTTATATTCAAAAGGTGACGGACCACTTGGTATTCGCCTGGTACAACAACGGGGGTATGCAAGCGAAAGAGTTATACCTACTATGGTGTATGCTCACTCGCACCCCCTTATAACATGGCGGCATACTTTGTGGAACACGCCGTCTATATACAAAGAAAGATGATGTGGGGAAGATCTTAATTGGGGAATGATAACCCCATTACGCGCATTTCGAGGTTGACATAAGCCATATGGAGCCATTAGCGGGCAGCTGAAGCATCAACTTGAGCGCCCTTCACACCATGAAGATCATCAGCAATGAGGAGAATATCCTCTATTTTCAAAAAAAAGTCGGGTCTGCGTTTCCCCTCCCTAACCCACAGCTCACAGTTGTGGTTGACAACCAAATCAACTGGCTTATGTACTCTGAGGATCATATCAGAGTCATGCAAGGTTTGGCGGCACGAAAGAGATGAATGGTAGCCGGGTTGCCCGATGAAGAAGACTTGGTAATGGAGGCGTAGGAGTATGATAGGTATGAGAGGGGGTTTGAGCAGGGCTTCCAGCAGGGAGGCTTCGAGCACGGCGGCCCTAGTTGGGGAACCGCTATTCCAGAGAGCTCTCGCCAAGGCGAGGAGCGTGGGGGACAGTACGATCATAATAGATTCTGTGCTTTTAAGGAAAGCTTGCGACAACATAGAGATGATTTCCGTGCTTACCAGGAAGTCCAAGACCAAAGGTACCAAGCCCAGAGCTTGTGGAACCAAGTACACGACCAGCGGGAGTTGGAGATATTGCAGACATTACAGAGGATCGGGCATTGGCATATCTCCCAGGGCCACTACCGGCCGCCACCCCCATAGTGATCCAGGTCCTATCCACACTCTTCATTGAAATTCTATCTTCTCCTATATGCGCTATAATTTCATTCAAGTTTGGGGGGGAGAGGTAGTATATTTTTCTGATGGGTGTGACATTTGCATTCATTTAGTTGCATGTAGAGCATATAGGTTGCATTGCATTAGGTGCTTAATTTTTTTTATGGTTTAGCACGTTTATCGCTTTAGCACGTTTATTGCTTTCCTAGTTGTTAGGGAGTGAGTTGACCGCTATTGTGTGTTTTTTTTGTGTTTTGATTGAAATCTTGATCTTGGGAGCATTTGCGGATTGGTTTGTGTTGTTTTGAATTGGATGTTGAGTGTGAGTTGATCGGGTTTAGAATAGTTAATATGGAGCATGTGATTATTGAATCATGGATAACATACTTTGAATTATGCACTTACAAACCTGTGAGCTTTTGAGCCTTTACTGCTTTCATATTATGCGATCTTGTTTGTGATTGAGTGTGTCATTCATGTTGATTTGAATTCTAGAACTTGCTTTGGTATCTCCGTCAAAGTCACATGTTTTATGCATTCATGAAGATGATTTTAGGCCATCTTTGTTTAGCCTTTCAAGCCTTTTGCCTACCTTATGATATTTGACTTCCCTAGTTAGCCAATTTGAGCCTACTGCCTGACGTTTTTTGATAGCCACATTTCAAGCCTTCGAATCTTATGTAAAATATTTGTTACCCTGAGCTTAAGCGTATAGAGTTGAGAAAAAGGGGATGAATAAAGGATTGAATGAAGGAGTGTCAAAAGTCAGAAAATATGTACATGTTGGGAATTTGGGAATAAAAGAGGAAAAAGGAGAAAACTACTCGCAAAAGTTGAAAAAAAACGACTGCAAAAGTGAGTCGGCCAGAAGTGAAAAATGGGCTGAGAATTGTGATGTAAGGCGAAGGGAATAATGTGTATGAGAAAGAAGGGAGAAATAGAGAAGTGAGAGGATATAAGGCAATTGGGAGTACATAGCCGATTTGAATTAGAAAAATGGTTTGAGAAGAACAAATGTGTTTTCCAATCTATACGCTCGAGTTGAGCACTTTATCCATATTTTCCTACCTTAACCAAAGAGCCTTCATTACAACCTTAAATAAAGTCCTTTATGATTTGTGAATTGCATACAAACGAGTGGCGGAGATGTGAGACGATTTGCAAGCATATGGTAATTCTTCATCATTGATATGACTTGAGCGAATACACGTCCTTTATTATGCTAGTGAGTAGAGTATACACTTTATCCCAGAGAGGTGTGATTTGAAGTGTTTTACCATGATTTTTATAAACTTGTGCTCCGTGTTAGCTCTTTGAAACTTGGTTGATTTGTGCTTGGTGTCTATGGATAGATGATATGAATTGTGATGCGGTGTCCTCGAGTGCTCTTCTTTCCCCCATTTGTGTTGTTTTGTTTGTAAAGTGTTGACCGGGACTGTCAACAGTTTAAGTTTGGGGGTTTGATTGACTTGTGTTTTGCATGTATTTTGGGCTTAATATTGGCTATAATGTGTTGATATGCATGCATTATATGAGTAAATGGGGTTTTATTCTTGTTTTGTGGAAAAGGATTACGCTTTGCTCGTTTTGTAGGAATTTATATATATTTGTAGCATTTTGGCAACAAATCGGGCATTGCAACCACCAATACTTGACATGTTAGACGAAGTTTGGTGTCGAATCAAGGAGAAGTCGGACGAACCGGGCAAGAAATGGAAGGAAATGGCCAAATGTTTGATGATACAGGTGAGCACGGGCAGGGCGTGCTTCCCTAGCACGCCCGTGCTCGACCTATACCTGAAGAAGAAAGTGTTCGGCCTATAGCACGGGCAGGCCGTGCCATATGGGCACGCCCGTGCTCCTCTCAGGAAATTGGACAATTGGTTCGGCACCCAGCACGGGTTGGGCGTGCCAATGAGGCACGGCCGTGCTCCTCTGCGGGAAAAACAGAGTTTGACTCGTTTCGACTAGGGTTTCGACCCAAACGAAGTACAAATAGACACGGCGCGGTCACAAACAAGGATACACTGATTTTTACCCTAGAAACCAGAGAAAATAGGAGTTTTCCACCAGAAACTTCAAGAGATCGATCAAGACCGCAACCACACCTTCGAGGATTGAAGATAGATCGAGAGATCATCATCATCCCCGAGTCCCTCATTCCATCGTATCATATTTCAATTAGTTAGATTTTGATTATGGATAAATTGTCGATGAATTGTTTATCTTTAATGTCTGGCTAAAACACTTGTGATTCCCGGGTTTGGGAGTAGATTAATAAACACTTTTATGTGATGATTAAGGATAATTGAAGTTAATGTTTTCTTTCTCTATTCAAGTACTTTGTTTTAATTCTGGTTTTATCAAAAGGCCTTTGATCTAAACTTGTTTGATGTATTGATTCATAATTCTAACCGATGAGTTTCAATACTAGATCTTGAGTACTTGACACAAATAGATTGCATGATTGAGAAGTCTGTGAATATTTGTGAGATCTTATAATCTTTTGAACTTTTGGGAGTTGGATATCTCATGTTGAGTAGAGATGCTAACATAGATATTCCAATCAACGCTTTTACATACATCTCGAGAGAGGGGGTAAATTACTTTTGTGATTGGTCTATAGAGGAGAATATGTTTAACCTTGGTTTGCTTAACCTGAGCATAAAAGTGGGATATTAATTGAAACCATAACCCAGGAATCCATCCATTCATACTTGATCTTTCAATCGCTCTTTACTTTGTTAATTTAGGATTAATTTCTGCTTTAGTATTAACAAAACCAATCCATCACAGTTCGATCGTTTAGATAAAAATAGGATTATTATAATCCAATACTTAGTACATTAATTTATTAATCCCTGTGGATTCGACCTTGCAAACCCTATTCTATAAACTGATCCGTACACTTGCGTTGAAGCTAAAAAAAATAGGCGAACAGACAATCAACAAGCTTGCAAGGAGTCATCTTGTGGAAGGATTGCCAGACTCATTATACAAGAAAGAAAGTGTATGTGATGCATGCCAGATGGGAAAGCAAATAAAATCTTCATTCAAGGATAAGCCAAGTCCTTCTTCATTAAGGATATTACATCTGTTGCATATGGATCTATTTGGTCCAATTGAACCAACCAGCATAAGTGGAAAGAAATACAACTTAGTGGTGGTAGATGATTATTCAAGGTATACATGGACAATCTCCATGTGCAAAAAGAAGGAAACTTTACAGAAGTTACCTCAGCTGATGAAAAGAGTTCAAAATGAAAAGAGCCAAACCATTATAAAAATAAGGTCTGATAGAGGAACTGAGTTTATCAATGGGATAATTACTTAGTATTGTGTTGAAAATGGTATTTCTCATGAGTTATCTGCAGCAAGAACTCCACAGCAGAATGGAGTAGTAGAAAGAAGGAACATAACTCTTAAGGAAACTGCAAGGACTATGTTAGCTGAAGCTAGATTGCCTAAGAGATTTTGGGTTGAAGCTATTAACACAACATGCTATACGCAAAATAGATGCATGATTAACAGGCAATTAACCAAGACTCCCTATGAAATTTGGACAGGGAGAAAGCCAAATGTTCGGTACTTCAGGATATTTGGATATAAATGATTCATCCACAACAATGGCAAAGATAAGTTGAAGGCTTTGATGCTAAAGCTGATGAAGGTATATTTTTGGGATAATCAGCTGAGAGCAAAGCCTATAGAGTGTTGAATTAGAGGACTATGGTCACAGAAGAGTCTATCCATGTGGTTTTTGATGAACCAAATGTGAATGGAGAAGACATTGAAGAGTCAGCTGACAAGATGAATCAGCCAACTATGCAGACGTGTCCTTATGTTGAAGCTGAAATAAGAGCAATCAACACAGATGAAGATGAGATAGCTGAATCTCAAAGACAGCTGAGAGACCATCCACCAGAGTTAGTCATTGGAGATGTAAGAGATGGCATAAGAACCAGATCCAGAGCACAACATGAAGCAATGTTTACTTGTTTTATTTCCCAAATAGAGCCAAAAGATGTGTCACAAGCATTGGATGACACACATTGGATTCAAGCTATGCAAGAAGAGCTGAATCAATTTGAAAGAAACAAGGTATGGGAATTGGGGCAAAGGCCAACCTATCAAAATGTAATTGGCACAAAATGGGTTTTCAGAAACAAGATTAATGAGGAAGGATCTGTGGTGAGAAACAAAGCAAGATTGGTAGCCAAAGGGTATTGCCAAGAAGAGGGAATAGATTTTGATGAAACCTTTGCTCCTGTTGCAAGATTAGAAGCAATAAGGATGTTTCTTGCCTATGTTGCACATAAGAACTTCACTGTGTATCAAATGGATGTGAAGAGTGCATTTCTAAATGGACTTCTAGAGGAAGAAATATATGTTGAACAACCTCCAAGTTTTGAGTAGAGGACTATTGGAGATAAGGTGTACAAGCTCAAGAAAGCATTATATGGATTGAAACAGGCACCAAGAGCATGGTATGATATATTGTCTCAATTTCTAACTGACAATGGATTCACCAAAGACAAAGCAGACAGAACGCTCTTCAGAATTCAAGATGGACAGAGTATACTTCTTGTTCAAATATATGTGGATGATATCATTTTTGGATCCACAAATAAAGAGTTGTGTGATAAGTTCTTTAACCTCATGCAAGGTAAATTTGAGATGAGAATGATGGGAGAGCTGACTTTATTCCTAGGACTTCAAGTCAAGCAATTGAAGGATGGAACCTTCATAAGTCAAACAAAATACACCGTGAGATTTAATGAAAAATTTTGGTATGGAAGAGAAGTCTTCAGAAAAATACCAATGAACACATCACCAAGATGGACATGGATGCGAGAAAGCGCGTAGATCAAACAAGATATAGAGTACTCATTGGATCTTTGCTCTACTTAATGGCCATCGTGCCGGACATCACCTTTGCGGTGGCGTGTGTGCAAGATTTCAATCAAGACTAAGGAGAGCCACATGACTTACCTAAGTGAATCCTAAGGTATTTGAAGGGATGCTTTAGGAAGTTGGCTTATGGTATCCAAAGGAAGGTGGATTCAAGCTTATTGGTTACTCGGACTCGGACTATCTTTGGATGTAGAGTTGACAGAAGAAGAGTACTTGTACATGTCAAATGCTTGAAATAGATTGGTTTCCTGGTTTAGCATGAAGCAAAATTCAATAGACACATCCACAAAGTAGAGTACATAGTCATGGCATTTATTGTGCCCAAGTCTTATGGATGAGACAACAACTCGAGAGATTATGAGATTGAAGAAAAAGAAATTCCAATTATGTGTGATAACACTAGTGCTATTGCAATCACTCAAAACCCTATGTTGCATTAAAGAGCAAAGCACATTGATGTCAGATATCATTTTATAAGAGATCATGTTGAAAAGAAAAACATCACTTTAGAATATATCTCAACTGATAAGCAGTTAGCTGACATATTCATCAAGCCCCTATATAAATCAAGATTTGAAGAGCTTAAGAATGAGCTATGGTTAATTGAGCTAAGTTAACACTCAGAAGACTCAATCAACAGAGATAATCAATGAGAAAATGAGAAAAGAGCAAGTTTCACAAACCAGCCAAGTGAAACAACCATGTTGGAAAGTCAGTTGTATCGAGTTAGCTGACAGCTGAGTCACTTAATGAAAAGAGAGAAGCAGGGTTAAGTTATATTTGATATAAGCTGAGTCATTTATGAACTAAGTGACAAAAACGCAGTCGTTTTATATGAGCAGGAATATTTTTTTTAAGGATGACGTCAGCGTAATAATGATGGGTACAGTAAAAAGTTGCATAGTAAGCATATGACTGGATATAAATGATGCCACATTAAATGCGAGGAATTAAATGCGTTTTGACGTTTTAATCTGAGCCGTTGATCTCAATCAAAATTCAAAATCCATAGAACTGTCCTTTCATAACCTTTATATATATATATATATATATGTTTTTCAGCCTACTCTCTCACTTACAGAAAATGTTCATCTTCACGCAAGGCAAAAGCAAGTCATATTTTTCTCGGAAACCCTAAGTACTCTCAAGCAAGTTCATCAGTTTTAATCGGTAAAACTTTCTGAAAATGGCACCAAAGTTTGATTTCGTCAAGCTCTCTAAGCAAATCCACTCAGGAGCGTCAGTGGATTTTGAAGGAATGGTGAAGCAGGGTTCTGATGAAACCCTAGTTAAGAAGATCGTTGAGATGCTAGAAAAGTCAGGTCTCAAAGCTTTTCTAACCATGGAGTATTCCCACACCTATCTTGAGGAGGTAGCTCGGTTCTACGTAAACGCCGCAGTGCATGAAGGGATCAAGTCTTACATCCACCACAAGGATATAATAATAAATGCTAAGGACCTTTATGCGAGTAATCGCTTGTTGCCATCGGAAGGCATAAAGGAAACTCATGAAGCTTATGTAGACTTGGCTGCTGCGTGGAAAGTGATAGCCAAACCGTGAGTGTCTTGCCAAGGTGATCTACACACCGATAAGAAATCGTTGAAGGGCGACTATCATATGTCGATGGATGTCGTCTCCAAATGTGTAGATATGAAGTTTGGCGGCTTCAACCAAATTTGTCAAAGACTAAGGCGATCGTCATGGCCGCGATCATGCGGGGCAAAAGATTAATCTGGGCTGAGTTCGTGTACAACAGACTCTGCCTAAATGTGATGAATAAGACGTTTAAGGAAGATGGATCATTTGGAGGATCTCTTGGATATGGCCTTGTAATTGGCCACTTGATAGAATTGAAGGGTATTGTCCTTCGACATGGCAAACTTTTCCATGTTAACAAAAGGATGTTCCGGGCTAACCTCTCTGGTGCCCAGAAGAGAGCCCATGCAAAGAAGGCTGACCACGAGGACACAGCTGCTAGCCCTCCTCCCAAGAAAAAAGCTGCCCCTGCAGCTCCGAAGAAGAAGGTTGCTCCTACAGCTAATAAAAATGATGTGCATGCCCCTGTAGCCGAGTCGCCTACCCAAGCAGCCGAGACTCCCCCCTGCGGCGATCACCCGCCCAACAAAATAGGAGAGGAGGAACACCATACTCCTTCTCCTGTTGTCAAAAATAAGAAGCGTACTACCAAGACAAGGAAGGCAGCTGTGAAAGCTATTTCCTTCCAGGAACTAGAAAACATTGAGGAAGAGGTTCCCCTGCTACCCAAAAGGAGAAGACTGGTTAGACAGTCTGAATTGGAGAAGACAACTGAATCTGCAACTCAGCTGGAGAAAGCACCAGAGACTGCTGACACTCAGGAAGTGCAGTCTCCTGAAGTGATTGATGAATCCACTAAGACTGTTGAGGGCAATCGACAGAGTCCCGATGAAGACTTAGTTGGGCGTCGGACAGCTGAGGAAAGTAAAGCAGCAGAGACAACTGAACATCCAGTTGAAAGAGTTGTCTCTCCACCTGCTACAGATGCTGCTGAAGGCGAGGAGGAGCAGAGTCTCCTGCCTTCAATTCCTGAAAAAGGAGGGCAAGAAGATGAAGATGACGATGATGATGTCATCATATACTTTCCACTATATCCAGACATCCAAAGACGCTTACGAGAGTAGAGGGCATGGATACTTGATCACTCAAGGATGTAGTTCCCTCATCCTGAGTACATTGAAGAGGAAGAAGAGTTGCTTCGTTTTCTTGGGGTCTCGATTGTTCGACAGGCCCTTGGCGAAGACAACTATATAGAACTCCTCCGCTTCATTAAAGCTGATGAGAAAGATAAAGTTGAGGAGGAAGCCCATGCACTAGAAAAGTCCAAGATGTGCATGTTCACTGGTACTCACGAGCATACTCATGAAACTCTTGTTGAATACACAGACAGTGGTGAGGATATGGATCCCATCACTGCAGCAGAGAAGTCAGACATGCAGCAGGCTCTGAGGGAATCAAGACACATGCACCAGCAGCAACACATTGCCTCAATGGTTGCTGCAGCCACGTCCCCTATTCAATCTGAGGATGGATCCAAGGGCATTGGCAATGAAACTGGGATTTTGGGCACCCAAGTTAAGCCAACCCCTGAAGAAGGTGTTTCACCACCGCCTTAGCTACGAGCACTCAATGAGAAGAAGCTCGCGAGTGCGGAGAAGTGTGACCCCACCATTAGTCACTCACCGGTCCGTCACCCGGTGGGAAAATCACCCCACCACAACAAGGTTGGAGGTTGCTGTGGATGACTCAAATTTGGAGAAATGAGGCAAAGTGGAAATTGAGAAAGAACCACATCATAATGACATTGACGAGGCTCGGACAGTTGAGTCTGTCCCAGCTAAAATGTCAGTTGCTTTGAATACTAATGATGTTGTTCTTACAGTTGAAGCACAGGATGGAGATGCCCTGGGAGTTAACACTCTGGGCAGTGAAAGTGCAATCCAAGGGGTTGAGACTCCTATGGATGCCATGGTCGAAGACCCTAAGACAGCTGCGACTGTCGAAAGGAATGTCAAAGACCCTAAGACAGTTGAGATGTCGAAGGGAACGTTGAAGGCCTCGCAGCACGATTGAGTCTGCCGGAGGTATTGAAGGCCCAAGGAGGTTGAGACTTTCCTAGGTAAGTAAGGTGAAGATACACGAACATTCCTCCAGTCAATGCACTAAAAATAGAAGAGGAGATAAGCGCACTTCATGACTCCCGGAGAACTTAGACACATCATTCTTGGGTTACGAAGATGAAGTGAGTCCACTCGATTCTGATCCAAAGGACCCGGTGAGGATGTTCTCAAACTACGAACCAGCTAAGTGACAAAGTCGTCAAAAATTCAATTTCGATGATGAGCCAAGCCCACAGTCTCATCATCATCCGATGATCCGATGATGCAACAGAGAAACCGATTATTCATTTAGAAAAATCCACCGAGACCGAAGACGCAGGGTTAAGACAATCGAGGCTCGATCCACCGGGCAAAATCTCTCAATCGCCTTAGCCGACATTACCATCATCATGAGGCTTCCACAAATTGCAGCAGCGAATGCGACTCCACAAGCTCCATCATCACAGGCACAAACCTCACAAACCATCCCATATGTGAGTGATGATTCATTTCCAAAGATATTTCCTTTCACGCCGATCCTACCAGATTTGGAAGAAGAGACCGCTGCTGAATAACGATGATTCTTTGTAAGAGAAGATCCAATCATCCCTACTGACACAATTGTTCCAGCCGAGTTCAACTTTGCTGAAGAGTGCCCTACAACTGAATCAAGTGAGACAGCTGAGTTTCGTGAGATCTTCAAGAATATCTATGAAGAGATTGAGAAGATTAAAAGACACCAGGCTTCACTCGACTTAAGACAGGACAACAAGGATGCTACCCTTACAGTAGACTTGAGAGGGATAGTGGTGCGGATTCGAGAATGGTCTCAACAGCAATCTGCCATGCGACTCGAACAAGTTCGTTATTTCAAAGCACTATATGGCAGAATGCTCGTCTGGATGGCTGACAATGTTGATCTAAAGCAAAGGATGCAGGCGTATATCGAAAGGTTACACGAGTCTCCCAAAACAGAAATGGAGTTGCTGCTAGAATTCCAAAGAAAAGAAATCATGCGCCTTGAGGAAATAATGAATGATAAATTCAGCCTACTCATGGCTGAAATGAAGTTGGTTGTAGTCCGGTAGGGAAATATCAAGATGCTACACCTGACAATGAATCCGAGCCGAGATTAATTGAAGAATTCAAAACGATCGAATCCGAAGGCTATTTTTAGGGAATGTCACTAGCCCAAGCCTAGGATTTGTACTTGGAGAATGGTCTTGAGTTGTGCGAAGAAGAGAAAAATAGCAGACTACCAGCAACCACTCAGCTCGTAAGCAGAAGGCTTCTGTTCAGTATACATCCAGAGGAGGAGGAAGAAGTGGTGGTGGAAGAGTTTTTCGACCTCGACCACAATCTAAAAATATTGAATATATAGATCCCGGAAAGAAGGGGAGGATCTACTGGGCTGGATATGATGAAGTGGCAAACCTGGAAGTGGCAAGAAAGAATGCCAAGGCAGTAAAAAGACGGGAAAAGGAAAACATGAGGCAAACAGAGCAATGGCTCAAGAGGAAGCGAAGGGATGAAGCTTCCAAACGAGCCTATGAAAAGAAGAAGAAAGCTGAAGAAGAAGAAATAAAAAGGAAGAGAGCTGATGACTTTGATAGAGCTGAAGAAGAAAGAAGGAGGCAGCGAAGGCGTTGAAGTGTTGTTGCGAACCCTTCATGTATATTACTTATGTAAATACATTTTTGTAAGTCATATGTATTACTTAGTGATTTTCCCTATAATTTGTCACTTTGTATTTACTCTTGTATCTTAGCATAGATATATGTTTTATTTTGACAAGAATGCTATGATACTATTTGTAAACAGCTATGTAAAGGACAAGAATGCTATGATCAATAGAAGCATACATTCTTTTTTACTGCATTGTCTGTATGTATTTTTGTTGTTTATATTTTGTTGAATGTTTTTAAGTTTTGGCATCATCAAAAAGGGGGAAATTGTTAGGAAATTTATCTTGTAGATTTTGATGATACCATGTAAAACTTAAACTAGAAAGTTGGCACCCCATTTTTCTTATAATTTACATTGTAATAGATAGGGCTGGAAAAGCTGAGTCAAGTCAGCTACGCTTGTAAATACAAGAAGTCAACTGAAGACTGAAGTGAAGACTCATTGCAAATGCATTGAGTATGGAAAAGAAGGAAAATCAAGAACTCGATCAAGATGTATCACCAGTGAATCACCAGTGTATGAAGAAATCGATCAAGTCAACCTGGCTCAAGCCAAGTCTCAAGTTGAAGTGACAGATGAGTCATCCAAGGATTGGAAGCTAACTCAAGTCACCTGGCGAATAAAAGACTGCAGTCAAGTCAAGACAACTGAATGAGATTCGTTGATGAAAGTCAAGAATGTTACTCAGAATGGTAACATATTAAAGTTGTCAGAGATAAAATGTTAGTTTCAGTTATGTGCAAAAGGAACAAACCAATGGGAAGCATTGCACCAAGTGTCAGAAATGTTGCAATGCTGCAAGACATTAAATACGAGGAAATGTCAACATCAAGGACTGCAACAAGACAAGCCAATGAACACAAGTGACTTTTGAAATCAGCCTATCTCTTCAGCGGGCAAAATTTCAAAAGTTCACTATAAAAGGCTGAGGAAATTCATTGAGGAAAGGTAACCTGAACCACGAACAAGCAAGCAATATTCAAGCTATTAACCTGAAATATTCTCAAGTATATTCAAGCAAATCCTCAAGCCCTGAAACTCGAAGGAAATCGATCCAACACAAGTCGTGAAGGAAAGACAACTTCAAATTTGTTGAAGAGGAAACTTTTGATTAATCAAAATGGGTATACTTTCCAAGAAGGATTGTAGAAAGGTTCAAGGTCGAACCAAAGATCAAGTAATTGGAGGGCTTCGTGATCAAATCCAAGAGCTTGAGAAAGTGAGTCAAGTAGCAAGACAACCGCCTGTCAAGAAGCCAGTTCTAGTCGGAAGAGAAGCGGTATGTGACCAAGGTTGTCTCTAGATCATGACCACTTTGTAAACGGATCTATTACATAGTGGATTCCTCCGGGAGTTGGAGAAGAGAGGATTAGAAGAATTACCCCATCTTCGAACCTCTATAAAAATCAATCGTGTCATTTATTTTTCAGCACATTTACATTTCTGCAAACTTACATCATATCTGCTGATAAACTCATAATTGCTATCCAACTGATTAATAACCAGGCGCTAAACTCAAGTTTTAAAACAAGTTTAAAATAATTCAAAGGGTGTTAAATCTTCCGCTGATAAAATCAACACAGCCAAGTTAAAGTTCAGGTTAAGCATCTGAGTTATTCTATCAACAACTCTATTGAGTCTATTGAGTGGCTAACTCTTTGAATAACCAACTTAGCTGTCCCTCAAGGACACAGTTGTTTGAGTTAACTCTGTAATAATCTTAAAAGAACTAAAATCAAAAAGTTGGTAAGGTTTATTCAACCCCCCTTCTAAACCTTACTCACACCCCTTGGGACCTACAGTTTTCAACAAAGGCCTCGTAATGATCCCTATGCTCAGACTTACAACCCAGGTTGGCGGAATCATCCAAACTTCAGTTGGGGGAATTCGCAAAATCCATCTCAAATCCATCCGAGGCCATATCCCCAAGGTCAGTCATCAAATCAACCTCGGCCTCCATTGATTGAGGAAAGTTTGAGTTCGTTCATTCAGGTTAGTAAGAAAAATCAAGAGGCCAACATTCAGCGGTTTGAGTCTGTGGAAGCTTCATTCAAACGTCTTGAAACCCAAGTTGGTCAATTAGCCACCCAAGTGGGTGAAATTGCTCAGCATGTGGTGAATAAAGGAAAGCTACCTAGCCAACCAGAACAAGCCCAAGCCGTCACCGTGTTACGAAGTGGTAAGGTTATTGATAACAAAGTTGAAATTCCATTTTCTACTACTTTGACTAACCCTGCAGGTGACGAGGAGATCGAGAAGGCGTCATATTCAAGGGACATGCAAAAGGAAGAAGAGGGGAAGTAAGGGATCTTTTTTGCACAAAACCAACAGTCCTTACAAACCTCCAAATCCTTTTCCAAGTTGCCTTCGGAACGAAAAACAGGATAAGCAGTTCTCGGATTTCTATAACATGTTAATTTACCTTTGCTAGATGTTATAAGAAATGTGCCAGCTTATGTCAAATTTTCCAAAGAACTCGCATCCAACAAAAGGAAGTTTGGCGACAATGAGAAGGCAATAGTTTCCGAAGTGGAAAGTGCAATTTTTCAGCACCAATTGCCCCCTAAACAATGAGATCCGGGTAGTTTTGTTATTAAAATTGCAATGGGAAACAGTAAGGAAACCTCCGGGATGCTCGATTTGGGGGTCGGGATCAATCTGATGCCTTTTTCTATTTTTAAACAACTTGATTTACGGGAACTAAAGCCCACTAGAATGTGTCTTCAACTTGTTGATAGGTCCATTCGGTACCCTAAAGGTATTGTTGAAGATATTTTGGTAAAAATGGGTGGTCTCATTGTTCCTGTTGATTTTGTTGTATTAGAAGTAGGGGAAGTGCAAAATCAAGATAATGAGCACACACTTTTGTTAGGCCGCCCATTTATGGCCACCACGCACATACTTATTGATGTTAAAAATGGGCGCATGACTATGATTGTTCTCGGTAAAACTGTGACTTTCTCTCTTTCTGATACTTATCCCCTCGCATGAATCACTTGAAAATTTCTCTTTCGTTGATTTAATTGATGGGGCAGTCGAAAACACCTTCTTGCATGATTATAGTTTTGACACTTTATTTCTTGAGCAGGATGATATTTTTGACGTCATGGAAGACGTATGGGCAAGCCTAAAATGAGGGGGGTGATTGAAATATTCGCGTTAGATGATGTGGATAATAAACCCCAACAAAAACTGGAATTGAAAGAACTCCCTAAACATTTAAAATATGTGTTTTTAGAAGCAGGTGAGCAGATGCCGATGATTATTTCTGTTGTACTTTCTAAAGAAGAAGAGGGATAATTGTTGGTGGTGCTTAGAAAATTTAAAAATGCAATTGGATGGGAGTTGAGTGATATTAAAGGGATTAGCCCTGCTACATACATGCATAGAATTATTCTAAAAGAAGGGGCTAAGCCTAGTAGATAAGCTCAAAGAAGATTGAACCCCGTTATGATGGAAGTAGTGAAAAAAGAGGTATTAAAACTCCTAGCTGAAGGGGTGATATACTCAATTACGGATAATGAATGGGTGAGTCTGGTGCATGTTGTACCAAAGAAGAGTGGGATAACAGTTGTAAAGAACGAAAAGAGTGAAATTATTCCCACTAGGACCACGACTGGATGGAGGATGTGCATAGATTATAGGAAGTTAAATGCTGCTACTAAAAAAGATCATACCCCCTTCCGTTTATTGATCAAATGCTTGGCAAACTTGCAGGACATAGTTTCTATTATTTTTTGGATGGTTTGTCAGGTTATTATCAAGTGGTCATCGCATCGGAGGATCAAGCAAAAACTACTTTCACATGCCCGGTTGGGACTTTTGCATTTCGACGAATGTCGTTTGGACTTTGCAATGCGCAAGCAACTTTCCAAATGTGCATGTTTTAAATTTTATCTGACATGGTTGAGGACTTCATTGAGGTATTTATGGATGATTTTTGTATTTGGATCCTCTTACTCTAATTGTCTTAATAAATTGGCTAAAGTTCTTGAACGATGCATTGAATGCAATTTAACTTTGTGTTGGGAAAAAAGCCATTTTATGGTGACAAGCGGAATTATTTTAGGCCATGTGGTTTCAAAAAGAGGGATAGAGGTTGATAAACCTAAAATTGATGTTATTGAAAAATTACCTCCTCCCATTAATGTTAAGGGCATTAGGAGTTTTCTTAGGCATGTTGGATTTTATAGAAGGTTTATTAAGGATTTTTCGAAAATTATCCAACCTATTTGTAAATTGCTTGCTCAAGATGACCCTTTTGATTTTGATGAAAAATGTTTGAATGCTTTTAACACATTAAAAGAGATATTGATAACTGCTCCTCTTGTTGTTGCTCCTGATTGGTCATTGCCTTTTGAAATTATGTGTGATGCATGTAATCATGCTGTAGGGGCCGTCTTAGGACAAAGAATTGATAAATTTCTCCATGTGATTTACTATGCTAGTTTGACTCTTAATGATGCACAAGTAAATTACACTACCACTGAAAAAGAACTATTAGCTGTTGTTTTCTCCTTGGATAAATTCAGATCTTACATTTTTGGGTCTAAAGTAATTATTCATAGTGATCACGCAACCCTGCGTTACTTGTTGAGTAAGCCACAAGCTAAACCTAGGTTAATTCGGTGGATTTTGATGTTGCAAGATTTAATGTTTAAATAAAGATTGAAAAGGGTGCGAGAATGTAGTAGCAGATCACTTGTCTCGTCTCACTCTTACTGATGATACTCTTGCTTCTCATAAAAATGAGCATATAATTGATTCTTTCCACCATGAGCAATTATTTGAGGTTACTTCAATTCATTGGTATGACAACATTGTGAATTATCTTGCATGTGGAATTGTGAGAACTAACCTTTCATTTTAGGAAAAGAAAAGATTTTTATCTACTTGTAGGTTCTACTTTTGGGATGACCCATACCTGTTTAAAATCTACAAGGATGAAATTATCCGAAGATGTATTCCTGAAGACGAACATAATGATGTTTTGGCATTTTGTCAGGAATATACACTGTGGTGGGCACTTTGGAGGTCGTAAAACAGCATTTAAGGTTCTTCATTCAGGACTCTATTGGCCAACATTGTTCAAAAATGCACATAAGTTTGGGCTGACATGCGATAGATGCCAAAGAACTGAAAATATTAGTAGGAGGAATGAAATGCCTCTGATAGTAACTTGGTAAATGAAATATTTGATGTATGGGGTATTGATTTCATGGGCCCCTTCCATAAGTCTTTTAGTTTTGAATATATACTTGTTGATGTTGACTACGTGTCCCGGTTGGTTGAGGCAATCCCCACGAGGACATGCGATGCGAACACTGTCATCAAGTTTGTGCAGAAAAATATTTTATGCAGATTTGGATTCCCGAGAGCTATCATTAGAGATGGGGGGAAAATATTTTTGCAACAAATTATTCGAAAAACTGATGAAGAAAAATGGTATCACACATAAGGTAGTTACATCTTATCATCCTCAAACTTCCAGGCAAGTAAAAACCACCAACAAATAAATAGAGGGGATTCTAGAGAAGACAAGAACCCTACAAGGAAAGACCGACTACCAAGTTAAATAATGCACTATGGGCATACGTAACAACTTATAAAAATGAGTTTTGGGAATGAGCCCCTATAGACTAGTTTTCGGGAAAGCGTGTCATTTACCAGTTGAAGTGGAGCACAAGGTATATTGGGCTATCAAAGCAACAAATTTTGACTTGGACAAAGCATGAGTCGAAAGGAAGATGCAATTGTCTGAACTTGACGAGCTTTATAATAATGCATATGAAAATACGCGAATATACAAAGATAAAGTCAAGCGATTGAACGATAAAAGGATTATCCATAAAAAGCTCGAACCAGGTATGAAGGTCATTCTATTTAACTCACGATTGCGGTTATTTCGAGGGAAACTAAAATCAAGATGGAATGGGCCATTTGAGATCAAAGAGGTATACCCTTACACGGGCAGAAACCGCTTAATCCAAGGACGCAAGAATCTTTCAAGGTGAATGGTCATCGGGTTAAGCCATATTTTGAAGGGATATATCGGGCCGAAAAAATTGAGAGCATAGGCCTCGAAGATATCACTTAAGAACCGTACTCAGGTATCGTCAAGCTAAAGACGTTAAATAAATGCTTCTTGGGAGGCAACCCAAATTTTTTTCCTTTTTATATTCTTTTTATTTTTTTATTTTCTCGACTAATCGTATCTAATGGTTTAATTGAGTTTTCTCCTTTTTGTATAAGTTAATTAAACTAAAAAAAACAAAAGTGCGGGCGCACGCGCAAAACACAACATAGGGAGGCGCGAGTGCGCGCTAGAGACAACATGCAATTTTAAGTTTTGCAAATTGGGGTTTTCAAACAAAAATTTTCACCCCCGATTCAAAAATCCTCCCTCCCCTTCCAAATTCTCTCTACCATATCACAAAATTCACCCGTTAAAACCACATTTCGCTCCAATTACCCAACTCTACTCGATAAATCATGCATAGGAGGACCAAAAGGGCTCAAAATCAACAACCTAGGGTGGGAGAAGATGACCCGATGAATCCGGTATATTTAGCCGAGCAATTCGACGCCCCTTTTCCAATTTATTCCGAAGAAGAAGGCCAAAGGTATACTAGCCTACTCTTTCGCGAGGTACCTCCATCTACCTTTTTGTCTATGGATACTTTGCAAGAATTTGGGTTGCTTGATGAATTTATGGCATTTATAAAAAGTTTTGGATGGAAAACATTTTCCCCACTTACTTCTAGAGTGTTGATTGAGTTGGTACTGGAATTTTATACGACATTGCATTTTTCGGACTCAAATCTTACAAATTTTACATGTCGTCTGTTTGGGGAGGAATGTGAAGTAAATTTTAGAGTAATGAAATCTATTTTTGGGCTATCTAGGTACGGTGTTCGGCCAGTGCCCAATTCATTTAACCCAGCTGAATTTTGGGTAGAATTGACGGGTTATAATAACTTTTCTACAAAGGAACCCCAAATAGTTTTATTACGAGACCGCCTTTATACTTATTGCACAAATTCATTACTCACTGCGTTTTTGGAAAATTTGAGAGTAGTCGGGTGACTACCCCAGAGTTGTTTTTTATATGGTGCTTTCGTCGTAACACCAATATTTGCACTACGTCATTTATTTTCGACTTTCTACCGCAACCTTCGAACCGTAAAGCATAAGTCGGGTTTGGGACACTTAATGTTTCAAATAGTCGCTCATTTCAACGTGGTCCCCGATCATCTCGACCACCTTGTTGAAATTTCATGTGGGTCCTTGAACACAATGTAAGTCCAAGCGACTACGATAATCTAGAGGGGGGGTGAACAGATTATCTCCATCTTTTCGATTTTACCCTCTTTTTCGAACCGAATGCTCAAAGACAATAATGAAGGTGCGGAATGTAAACAACACACGTCGATTTATAGAGGTTCAACCCACCTAGTGCCTAATCCTCTACCACCCCAGTATATCCGGGATGGATTTAAAAAAAAAAGATTTTATTAATTACCAAAATTAATACAACACCAACTTACAACAACACCTTGAAGAGCATCACACTCTTCTTCAACACCACCTTTGAGATTACCACAATCTCTTCTTGAAGATTACCACAATCTCCAACGGCACCTTGTGAAGATTACCACAATCTTCAACCTTGAAGAATAACAAATTCTTCAACACCTCAACAAGAAGATTACCACAATCTTCTCACACCTAACACCTAGATCACCCAAGTGTGTTCTTACAACAAGAACACTCACAAGGATATCTTGTGTTGAATGATAACCCAAAAGTTCAAGATTACAACTCGATAATGAATTATACAATTGAGTGCAAGTGTAATCAAGAATAGCCTAGACCTCAAGGATGTGAAAGTGATAAGCTAGGCAAATTACAACAAGAATAATGACAATAGAAGACCAAGTGTTTGCTTGAGTATATATGGTTGTGTTGTGTTGTTCTCTCTTGTTGTGTTGGTTCCATTCTTCCTCTATTTATAGAAGATGTCTTGTACATGATAGGCTCCTCTTGGGGACATGAATTCTATAAAAAATACCAAGACAATTGAAGAAAAAAGCTGTTAGAAATCAACCCCTCAAATTAAGGAAAAGTTGTCTGCAAACTCAATCGGATAGTTTCATGTCAAACAAGGGGTTCGACCGTCGCCACAGAGATAAGTTGAAATTAAAAACTCTGCAATTTTTACACAGGGGACCGGTCGGAGGGGGTGCGACCGGTCGCCTCATGTTGACGGGTTGGGGGTAGTTAAAACATGAAACAGAGAAGACTGCACCTTGAGGGGGCTTCCCAGGCACCGGTCGCCCTAGGGTCGACCAGTCGCCCCCCTCAAGTTTTCCTCCGTCCCTTTTTCTATTCCAAAACTCAACACAGGTACGGGTTGCCCTATAGGGCCACCGGTCGAGCCTGAAACATAAGTGTTGTCCAATTTTATATCGAAAATAAACTTCAAGAAATACTCCGAAAAATAGTAAAAACATTTTAGACCAATCGGGAGTATTAGGACAACATTCAGGGACATAGTTTTGATGTAAAAACACTTGACACAAAATCATATAAAAGCGTTGTCCAATTTTGTCAAAAATAGACTTGAAGAAATACTCCGAAAAATATTTAAGACCATTTTAAATCATTTAGGAGTATTTGGACAACCTTTAAAAACATTGTTTTGGATAAAAACAAAATCATCAAAATCATGATAAAACCATTTAACAAACAATGCCCCCCTTTTTGATGATTACAAACCAAAACAATTCAACAAGGTCGATTTTGAAAGCAAAACAATTTTGAGAGGCGATATTGAAAACAAAACAAGTTTTCTGGTAAAAAATGACTATCTATTGAGAGCGACAATATTGCGCGCAATATAAACACAAGAAAGGGAGTAGAGATATTCAAACACATATAGCAAATGCTCCCCCTATCAACATGCACAACAAGAGTAATAGAAGCAATTTAATCAAAAGCTAAAGGCTTAGCTTTTCAATATTGAGCTTAAGTATCAATAACTTAAGAGCTCCCTCTGTCAAAGAGACATAATTAAAAACATATATAAGTCCATACTACAACCAATGGACCAAGAATCATACACAGCCATAAAACACCAAGTGGACTAAATATGATCCACAACTTATGGCTTTATGAAGCCATAGCTTATAGCTTCTTAAGCTTATCTTAGCTTCTTTGAGCTAAAGAGCTCATAACCTGTTTCTCCCTCTTTAGAATCATCAAAAAGAATGTTAGCACGATAAAAACATCATATGATCATATTAAAGTGCACAACTAAACCGATGTATCGAGCTATTTGAACATTAATTTTGGGCTGACATGCGATA
The DNA here is from genome assembly GCA_016081115.2 of Rehmannia glutinosa. NCBI lineage: Eukaryota > Viridiplantae > Streptophyta > Magnoliopsida > Lamiales > Orobanchaceae > Rehmannia > Rehmannia glutinosa. Next base: position 150,383 of record JABTTQ020003402.1, on the reverse strand, counting down.
GATGCCAAAGAACTGAAAATATTAGTAGGAGGAATGAAATGCCTCTGATAGTAACTTGGTAAATGAAATATTTGATGTATGGGGTATTGATTTCATGGGCCCCTTCCATAAGTCTTTTAGTTTTGAATATATACTTGTTGCTGTTGACTACGTGTCCCGGTTGGTTGAGGCAATCCCCACGAGGACATGCGATGCGAACACTGTCATCAAGTTTGTGCAGAAAAATATTTTATGCAGATTTGGATTCCCGAGAGCTATCATTAGAGATGGGGGAAAATATTTTTGCAACAAATTATTCGAAAAACTGATGAAGAAAAATGGTATCACACATAAGGTAGTTACATCTTATCATCCTCAAACTTCCAGGCAAGTAAAAACCACCAACAAATAAATAGAGGGGATTCTAGAGAAGACAGTAAACCCTACAAGGAAAGACTGGACTACCAAGTTAAATAATGCACTATGGGCATACAGAACAACTTATAAAACAGTTTTGGGAATGAGCCCCTATAGACTAGTTTTCGGGAAAGCGTGTCATTTACCAGTTGAAGTGGAGCACAAGGTATATTGGGCTATCAAAGCAACAAATTTTGACTTGGACAAAGCATGAGTCGAAAGGAAGATGCAATTGTCTGAACTTGACGAGCTTTGTAATAATGCATATGAAAATACGCGAATATACAAAGATAAAGTCAAGCGATTGAACGATAAAAGGATTATCCATAAAAAGCTCGAACCAGGTATGAAGGTCATTCTATTTAACTCACGATTGCGGTTATTTCCAGGGAAACTAAAATCAAGATGGAATGGGCCATTTGAGATCAAAGAGGTATACCCTTACGGAACGGTAAAACTGCTTAATCCAAGGACGCATGAATCTTTCAAGGTGAATGGTCATCGGGTTAAGCCATATTTTGAAGGGATATATCGGGCCGAAAAAATTGAGAGCATAGGCCTCGAAGATATCACTTAAGAACCGTACTCAGGTATCGTCAAGCTAAAGACGTTAAATAAATGCTTCTTGGGAGGCAACCCAAATTTTTTTCCCTTTTTATATTCTTTTTATTTTTTTATTTTCTCGACTAATCGTATCTAATGGTTTAATTGAGTTTTCTCCTTTTTTGTATAAGTTAATTAAACTAAAAAAAATACAGGTGCAGGCGCACGGGCGCGCGCAACACAGCATAGGGAGGCGCGAGGTGCGCGCGAGAGACAACATGCAATTTTAAGTTTCGCAAATTGGGGTTTTCAAACAAAAATTTTCACCCCCGATTCAAAAATCCTCCCTCCCCTTCCAAATTCTCTCTACCATATCACAAAATTCACCCGTTAAAACCACATTTCGCTCCAATTACCCAACTCTACTCGATAAATCATGCATAGGAGGACCAAAAGGGCTCAAAATCAACAACCTAGGGTGGGAGAAGATGACCCGATGAATCCGGTAGATTTAGCCGAGCAATTCGACGCCCCTTTTCCAATTTATTCCGAAGAAGAAGGCCAAATGTATACTAGCCTACTCTCTCACGAGGTACCTCCATCTACCTTTTTGTCTATGGATACTTTGCAAGAATTTGGGTTGCTTGATGAATTTATGGGATTTATAAAAAGTTTTGGATGGAAAACATTTTCCCCACTTACTTCTAGGGTGTTGATTGAGTTGGTACTGTAATTTTATACGACATTGCATTTTTCGGACTCAAATCTTACAAATTTTACATGTCGTCTGTTTGGGGAGGAATGTGAAGTAAATTTTAGAGTAATGAAATCTGTTTTTGGGCTATCTAGGTACGGTGTTCGGGCAGTGCCCAATTCATTTAACCCAGCTGAATTTTGGGTAGAATTGACGGGTTATAATAACTTTTCTACAAAGGGAACCCCAAATAGTTTTATTACAGACCCTGCCTTATACTTATTGCACAAATTCATTACTCACTGCGTTTTTGGAAAATTTGAGAGTAGTCGGGTGACTACCCCAGAGTTGTTTTTTATATGGTGCTTTCGTCGTAATGCCAATATTTGCACTACATCATTTATTTTCGGCACTTTCTACCGCAACCTTCGGAACCGTAAGCATAAGCTGGGTTTGGGACACTTAATGTTTCAAATAGCTGTTCATTTCAACGTGGTCCCTGATCATCTCGACCACCTTGTTGAAATTTCATGTGGGTCCTTGAACACAATGTAAGTCCAAGCGACTACGATAATCTAGAGGGGGGTGAACAGATTATCTCCATCTTTTCGATTTTACCCTCTTTTTCGAACCGAAAAGACAATAATGAAGGTGCGGAATGTAAACAACACACGTCAATTTATAGAGGTTCAACCCACCTATGGCCTAATCCTCTACCACCCCAGTATATCCGGGATGGATTTAAAAAAAAAAGATTTTATTAATTACCAAAATTAATACAACACCAACTTACAACAACACCTTGAAGAGCATCACACTCTTCTTCAACACCACCTTTGAGATTACCACAATCTCTTCTTGAAGATTACCACAATCTCCAACGGCACCTTGTGAAGATTACCACAATCTTCAACCTTGAAGAATAACAAATTCTTCAACACCTCAACAAGAAGATTACCACAATCTTCTCACACCTAACACCTAGATCACCCAAGTGTGTTCTTACCACAAGAACACTCACAAGGATATCTTGTGTTGAATGATAACCCAAAAGTTCAAGATTACAACTCGATAATGAATTATACAATTGAGTGCAAGTGTAATCAAGAATAGCCTAGACCTCAAGGATGTGAAAGTGATAAGCTAGGCAAATTACAACAAGAATAATGACAATAGAAGACCAAGTGTTTGCTTGAGTATATATGGTTGTGTTGTGTTGTTCTCTCTTGTTGTGTTGCTTCCATTCTTCCTCTATTTATAGAAGATGTCTTGTACATGATAGGCTCCTCTTGGGGACATGAATTCTATAAAAATACCAAGACAATTGAAGAAAAAGTCATTAGAAATTAACCCCTCAAATTAAGGAAAAGTTGTCTCGCAAACTCAATCGGATAGTTTCATTGTCAAACAAGGGTTCGTTCGGCCGCACAGAGATAAGTTGAAATTAAAAACTGCAATTTTTACACAGGGGACCGGTCGGAGGGGGCGACTCGGCCGCCCATCATGTTGACAAAGTTGGGGGTAGTTAAAACATGAAACAGAGAAGATCGCACCTTGAGGGGCTTCCCAGGCACCGGCCGCCCTAGGGTCGACCGGCCGTAGGGTGTCAAATCGTGTTATCGTGTAATGGTGTTTCGTGTCGACACGATAACAACACGACACGATAAGGGCAAACACGAACACGACACGATAAGGATCTCTCCGACACGACACGAACACGAAAATTTTCGTGTCGACACGACACGATAGTGACACGATAAGTCAAAAATAAAAAGAAAATGATTTACACGTTAATACACGATCGCAAATTACACGATATGACACGATTTTACACGAAAATACACGACATAAATATACAAAATATCAGGTTAATCGTGTCACTAACAGGTAAATGTGTCATTATCGTGTCCTTATCGTGCTCGTGTCGTGTTATTATCGTGTCGCTAACAGGTCAACGTGTCATTATCGTGTCCTTATCGTGTTCGTGTCGTGTCATTATCGTGTCACTAACGTGTTCGTGTCACTATCGTGTAAACACGATAAAACACGAACACGACACGAAATTTTCGTGTCCTTATCGTGTCGACACGATAAGGACACGAACACGATAAGGCTAAACACTAACCCGCTATTTTCGTGTCGTTTTCGTGTCGTGCTATCGTGTCGTGTCAGAAATTGCCACCCCTAACCGGTCGCCCCCCTCAAGTTTTCCTCTGTCCCTTTTTCTATTCCAAAACTCAACACGGGTACGGGTTGTCCTATAGGGCCACCGGTCGAGCCTGAAACATAAGTGTTGTCCAATTTTATATCGAAAATAAACTTCAAGAAATACTCCGAAAAATAGTAAAAACATTTTAGACCAATCGGGAGTATTAGGACAACATTCAGGGACATAGTTTTGATGTAAAAACACTTGACACAAAATCATATAAAAGCATTGTCCAATTTTGTCAAAAATAGACTTGAAGAAATACTCCGAAAAATATTTAAGACCATTTTAAATCATTTAGGAGTATTTGGACAACCTTTAAAAACATTGTTTTGGATAAAAACAAAATCATCAAAATCATGATAAAACCATTTAACAAACAATGCCCCCCTTTTTGATGATTACAAACCAAAACAATTCAACAAGGTCGATTTTGAAAGCAAAACAATTTTGAGAGGCGATATTGAAAACAAAACAAGTTTTCTGGTAAAAAATGACTATCTATTGAGAGCGACAATATTCCGCGCAATATAAACACAAGAAAGGGAGTAGAGATATTCAAACACATATAGCAAATGCTCCCCCTATCAACATGCACAACAAGAGTAATAGAAGCAATTTAATCAAAAGCTAAAGGCTTAGCTTTTCAATATTGAGCTTAAGTATCAATAACTTAAGAGCTCCCTCTGTCAAAGAGACATCATTAAAAACATATATAAGTCCATACTACAACCAATGGACCAAGAATCATACACAGCCATAAAACACCAAGTGGACTAAATATGATCCACAACTTATGGCTTTATGAAGCCATAGCTTATAGCTTCTTTTCGTTAAGCTTATCTTAGCTTCTTTGAGCTAAAGAGCTCATAACCTGTTTCTCCCTCTTTAGAATCATCAAAAAGAATGTTAGCACGATAAAAACATCATATGATCATATTAAAGTGCGCAACTAAACCGATGTATCGAGTTATTTGAACATTAAAGCTTATAGACCAATTAGGAGGGAAAAGTCAATCACACGGCTTGTAGAAGCTTATGAAAACTCATTTGATTGGCAAGAACATGATCTCTATAAGTATATAAAACATGTAAAAGCAAGAAAATCATGTAGGTGATGAATTTTTCATTGAAACGTTTTATCGAACACTTAGCGGGCGTCAAAAAATTAAGACGATATATATAGCCCTTGTAAATGTAATCAAGCCAAGTTTTTCATCACCAAATGCAATTTAGCAAATATCATACATCAACAATCAATAAGCTCATCACAAATATATATGAATTGCATCAAGAAAAATACATATAAGCCACAAACTCAAGGATTCAACCCAATTGAGCTAAAGAAAGTGAAATTCTTACCATTCAATCGGTAAAGATGAGCATCAATGATGATAACCGAGCTAGGTAGTCCCCAAAATATATAATTCATGCATCAAAACTCATTTGAAGTGAATTGTGTGTGAAAAATGCAAAGGGGACGAAAAATGAACCAAAAAGCAAAAGTTGCTCAGTCTAGAAAACAGAACCGTTTTAAGCCAAAATTTCACCAAGGGCGACCGGTCAGTGGCAGGGCTACCGGTCGATGGCTTGGGCGACCTCGATTCGGGCGACGACCGGTCGGCCTTTGCCCCGGCCAAATTAGCTGGTTCATTTTTGTTTTGAAAATCCGAAATTTGATCCAAAAATCCGATTTTTAGCCCCTAAGTTTTAAAACGTGCAAAATGCAAACCTAGACCTCATTCAATATACATTATGTCATCAAACTCGAAATGAGGTAAAATACTCAACGGTTAATGAAAAAAAGTCCGCGAGTTATCCTTGAGACGGAATTAAACACATCTCAAGTTTTTGTTAAAATTGCAATTCCTTAACAAATATATCGAATCTCAATATGTTTAGTTCGACTATGACGAACCATATTTTGTGAAATTGTAAACACCGAACTTGTTATCCCGGAAAAATAAGAATGTTTTAATACTTTGGATACAACAAGTCATAAGAGGAAGTGTCTTTCAAGTATTTGAAAATTTCTTTTGATGGCAATTTTAATGAGATTCATTGGGATAGTTTTTGAAGTCGAGCATATAGACATAAGGCCTATGGAATGTCGAGTCTATAGGAAAAATAAAAGAAGGTGAACATACCTCGAATATGTTTGTTAACTGATATACCTTCCTCAACCTTTGTCAATCTCTACATTGGTAGCCATAGAGGTTGAGATGATTCTTCCTTCTTCAATGCCTAATTTCTTCTTTTGTACACTTTGATTGTGGAATATACCCACCTTCTTGGCATTGTTTAACTTGAAGTCCAATGAATAAATTTGAGCTCCTCCATCATGCTCATCTTAGGTTCACCTTGCATTGACTTGGAAAAATATCTTGCACAAATATTCATTAGTAGCACAAAAAACATATTATCAACATAAATTTGCACAAGTAAACAACCTTGCCCTTTTTCAAGAAGTGTAGTATCAACTTTACCTTTTGTAACATTATTTTGCAAAAATAGTTAAGTCTATCAAACCATATACGGGGTACTTGTATCAAACGTACAAGGCCTTTTTATAAAAATCATTTGGCCTAAAAAATTTAAACTCCGATAGACTTCTATTTGAATAAAACCATTTAGAAAAATTGGATTTAACATCCATTTGGTAGAGCTTGAAATTTTCTCAAAACAAGAATGGGCAAGTAAAGTGTAAATAACTTCTAAATGTGCTATGAGTGCAAATATTACATCGAAATCATTACCTTTTTCTTGACAATATCATTGAGCTACTAACCTTGTCTTGTTCATCAAACTTGTGAAATATCACAAATTTCTGCAAAATCTTAACAAGATATTTTGCACACGAGCATAGTAATATCGAATAATAGATACACTATTTTAAGCACCACATACTATGCATCATTAAGAGTCTAATAAATCATTCAAGTTCAAATAAGCTTAAGAAAGCTACATAAGGTCTATTTTGAAATTTGACAATAAGAGAGCACATAGTTGAGACCTCATTTACAAGAATCATATGAACAAGAGGTTTGACATAAGTATCCAAGAATAGTGGCATTTATATGTGCAATAAAACTCATAACTTAGTAGATCAATTGTTTTATCAAAACAAAATATAATCCTTTACAAATCTTGGATAAAACAAGCTATGCCAAATAATGCCTTTTCAAAAAATCAAAACATCCTCTTAATGACACTTGTATAAAATAAGCACATAGGCATATGGCACAACATGTATCGAGTCTAGGAAATGAATCACAATAGTGAGCGTACCTCGATAGTTCATGTTACTCTTGACATATTATGACGTAGATGGCCAATTGTGATGATATATGAATCCTACACAATTCTTAAATAAGACTTGCACAAAACACAAATGATACAAGTGTAGGCTAAAAACAATAAGATATATCACAAGTATGCTTATGCCATAAAAATCCATAGGAGATTATAAAACACAATAGTTAAAGCAAATGCACAAGAGTTTTAAAAACATCATGCAAGGTCTTCTTTTCAAAAATATTTAAAACCACAAATATATATATTGAAGACCTTAATTTTAAAATAATGAAAACTCATATTGAAAATATAGGCACAATTAAAGACATGCATAAAACTAAATAAAATGCATATTTAAATGGGAAGATACAGTTTACCAATTACGCCATAGTGTCGTTCCCGTTGTTGATGATATCTTCCTCTTTGAAAATTATCTTGTTGATGATGGCTTCTCCAATTGCTCCATTTCCAAGGATTATGTCTTTCCCATTGTTGATAATTTCTTTCTCTTGAAAATTCATTTTGGTGATGTCTTCTCCTTTGATTAAACGAGATGGTCATTTGATGTCTCCTTGGCGGTATGAATTTTCTTCGATTGTTATTTCGCCGGGTACCTAATATAACATTGTTTTGTGGTACCCTCAAGTGCTTGGGTCCTTTGGGATTAGTCTTGAGACTTTTAGGTCTCCACAAATAATTAGAGCTATTTTTAGCCCGACAAGTATTTACCGTATGACCCTTTTTACCGCAATAAAAACAAGTAACAATTTTAGGAGCATAATGACCATCATACATAGGTACTTGATTTATTTTCACATAATTAACAATACTAGGCTTATGATCAAGTCCTTGTTTCAATTTATCACAACTATCAACAATATTGGTCATTTTATCGGTACTCAAGTTGGATTTTGATAAATCCTTTTTCATGCAATTATTATCCTCAACAAGAGTACTATTTTCTTTTTCAAGGTTTCTAACCTTGTCAAGTGTGGTGGTGTGAGCACATGATAGTGATTCATAGGAAGTAAATAAACTATCATTTTCATTTTTCAAAACAATGAATTCCTTTTTCAAATTTTTGTACTTAACAAGTAAATTTTGGAATTCATTTTGAAGATCATCAAAATCATTTTGCAAATCACTATAATCATTTTGAATAACAATATCATAGGAAGTAGAGGGTTTAAGACATACCTCGTTTTCTTCTTTGATGCCCATAAGACAATGTTCAACTTCTTCATAGTTGGAAGTTGTAAGAGGCTTGTTCCTTAGATTTGACATTGTATCCCTTTGAGAAGTAGATGCTTTTGAGTTGTTCCTATCATTTGCATATACTTCATGAATGGCTTCTAATGTTTGCCATACTCCATGAGCCGATCGAATTCCTACGATATGATCAAATTCCAAATTAGTAAGTGAACAATATAAAATATTGAGAGCTTTACCGTTTAAGGAGATGATTTTCTTCTCTTCATCATTGAGCTCTTTGAAGCCTTTGGAGGTGTGTGGTGTGTCTTTCATCGGAATGGATTCTCCATTTATGACGATGTTCCAAATATCGAACCCGCAACCTTGTAGATAACATTCCATTCTTTCTTTCCAAAATATAAAATTTTTGGAATCAAATAGTGGTGACTTGGTGGTGGAGGTGCCGGTAAGATGAGCTTCGTTCGTAGCCAACGATCGTTTCTCTTCACTCGCGATTTGAAACGAGCTTGCCAAAGAGTTTGGCTTTGATACCACTTTTAAGTCCAAGCGGCTACGATAATACAGAGGGGGGTGAATAGATTATCTCCATCTTTTCGATTTTACCCTCTTTTTCGAACCGAATGCTCAAAGACAATAATGAAGGTACGGAATGTAAACAACACACGTCGATTTATAGAGGTTCAACCCACCTAGGGCCTAATCCTCTACCACCCCAGTATATCCGGGATGGATTTCAAAAAGAAAAAGAATTTTATTAATTACCAAAATTAATACATATTCAACTTACAACACCTTGAAGAGCACCATACTCTTCTTCAACATCACCTTTGGAGATTACCACAATCTCCCCTTTGAAGATTACCACAATCTCCAACGGCACCTTGTGAAGATTACCACAATCTTCAACCTTGAAGAATACCAAATTCTTCAACACCTCAACAAGAAGATTACCACAATCTCCTCACACCTAACACCTAGATCACCCAAGTGTGTTCTTACCACAAGAACACTCACAATGATATCTTGTGTTGAATGATAACCCAAAAATTCAAGATTACAACTTGATAATGAATTATACAATTGAGTGCAAGTGTAATCAAGAATAGCCTAGACCTCAAGGATGTAAAAGTGATAAGCTAGGCAAATTACAACAAGAATAATGACAATAGAAGACCAAGTGTTTGCTTGAGTATATCTTGTTGTGTTGTGTTGTTCTCTCTTGTTGTGTTGCTTCAATTCTTCCTCTATTTATAGAAGATGTCTTGTACATGATAGGCTCCTCTTGGGGACATGAATTCTGTAAAAAATACCAAGACAGTTGAAGAAAAGAGCTGTTAGAAATCAACCCCTCAAATTAAGGAAAAGTTGTCTCGCAAACTCAACGGATAGTTTGTTGTCAAACAAGGGTTCGACCGGTTGCGAGAGATAAGTTGAAATTGAAAACTCGCACTTTTACACAGGGGGACCGGTTGGAGGGGTGCGGCCGTCGCCCTCATGTTGGACCGGTTGGGGGTAGTTAAAACATGAAACAGAGAAGATCGCACCTTGAGGGGCTTCCCGAGCACCGGCCGCCTAGGGTCGACGGCCGCCTACCACGACCTGCCCCCTCAAGTTTTCCTCCGTCCCTTTTTCTCGTTCCAAAACTCAACACAGTACGGGTTGCCCTATAGGGCGACCGGTCGAGCCTGAAACATAAGTGTTGTCCAATTTTATATCGAAAATAAAATTCAAGAAATACTCCGAAAAATAGTAAAAACATTTTAGACCAATCGGGAGTATTAGGACAACATTCAGGGACATAGTTTTGATGTAAAAACACTTGACAAAAAATCATATAAAAGCGTTGTCCAATTTTGTCGAAAATATACTTGAAGAAATACTCCGAAAAATATTTAAGACCATTTTAAATCATTTAGGAGTATTTGGACAACCTTTAAAAACATTGTTTTGGATAAAAACAAAATCATCAAAATCATGATAAAACCATTTATCAAACACATGACTTTGCTAAAAAATACAGATTTTCTAACAAAAGAAGGCACTTTAAAGGAATGAGCCTCCTGGAAATGTTTTCGTAGTGATACATGGAACCCAATAGGTATTCCACCATGCCGACAGGAACCAGCATGGGAACAATTGGGACACATGGGCAAAGAGCACGAGGCTGATCCCGATATTCATCCTCCACAATAGGGGTTACCACCGCGAGTTGATCCATTTACAGTCGGTCCCTCCACTAGCACTAGTCAGAGCCCTACCACCGGTTGGAAGGCCGTTATGGGATGCCTCGATACTATGCAGAGCCAGTTTGACCACTTTCAACATCAAATGACCGGGCTCCATGAACTTATGAGAAACATGAACACGAGGGTCGAGTCCATTGACACTCGAGTGCAAAACATTGAACATAACTAGGTGAACATGTCTTTCTCGCCATTCCCGCCCACCGCCTTCAGATACACAACAGTGGCACTTTTAGAGTTTGTTTTCTTTTTTCTTTTATTTCCTTTTGTGTGTGTTGCATGCGTATTAGTGTGTTTCAATTCCGTGTTGTCATTAATATAGTTTTAGTGTTTCTATTTTGGTATTATGTTTCCCTCCACATATGTTTTTTGTAGAATTGTAGGCGGATGTATCTATCATGCCATTATTCCATCATCGCATTTTTCAGGGACGTTTCTTTTTCCTTCTCTTTTACTTTTACGCATTGAGGTCATTGCGTGATGTAACTGTGGGGGACATTTAGTCGCTGTAAGAATTAGGTGATTGCTTATGGTTAATTTTTTTAACTTGCCTATTGATTATCCCAAGTTTAATAAGGGTGTTGTTTAGTCAACTTGAAATAGATGTATTAGTTTGAGTTTCAAATATGAAATGACTTTATGAACTTGATACGTAGGATTTGACTAAGTCGGGAATTAGCCTTTGCGATGAACGTATGAGGTGACGATTAATCAATAGCCCGAGTTGTGGGGCTTGAATTACGAGATTTCATTGATGTGAATTAAGTTAAAACGCTGTTGAGATTTGTGTGTACACAAAATTGCTAGCCTTGCAAAAAAGGAAAGCATTATATAGCAAAAACAAAAAGGCATGATAGAGCTATATATAAAAATAGAACAATCGAGATTATACTCCGCTGATTGAGCTGCTTAGTAACTAGGAGCATTCATGAGCTCCATGTTTGACTTTTACTTAAAACGGCGGCTCAAAACATGAGTATGGAAAACCACCCTAGGAGCCTTTGGAAAACATCCGAAGTTCACACCTAGTGAAATAATATCTTGGGAGTTCTAGCACAACGAAAAAAAACATGGCTAATAATTGCGTGATTGGTTGTGTGAATAAAAGAGTTGCAACTTTTGACACAAATTTGAAATTTAGTAAGGAAGGTCAAACACTTTGGTTAATATTTAATTTGAGCCAAGTGAGTTTATTGTGAAGGTTGGGGATCGATGAGGAATAATTCAGGGTAGATAGAACATTGTGTTATGAATTAATTGATTCACAAATTGAACATTATATTTTTTATTGGGTTTGTTGACATTATTATTTGCTTGAGGACAAGCAAAAGGTTAAGTGTGGGGGAGTTGTTTTGCATGTTTTTTAGCATTATTTTTGTGTGTTTTTGTTTTATTTTGTGTGTGATTATGCATATTTGCGTAGCTTTAAGTATCAGTTATAGTGTCGAGTGTTACGTCTGGTGTTTTTTGTCATTTTTATAGGTTATGATGGAAAGAGGCTCGAAAACGGATAAAAAAATGGAGAAAACGGGCACAAAGACAAACACCGGCCGGTAGCAGGGGCGTGAACGCGCAAGACACCGCGCAGGCACGCGTCACAGCGCGAAGGCACGCACGGAAGACAGGCCACGGGCACGCGGCTTGGCACGCGGGCGCGCGTGGAAGGACGGCGGCAGGAAATGCGCCGGCGTGCGCGGTGTCATGTTGAACACGAAATTTCTGATTTTTTTCCGATTTTTGGATCTTCCACCTTGTTTAGGACTCTAGGCTTATAAATAGGACTTGGGGAGCCCTATTTTCGACACACCTTCATTCATAGCACTTTTATACTTTTATTTTTGGTATTTTTGTCTTCCATTCAACATTGGGATTGCTTGGGTGATTATTTTGCTTCTTAATCAAAGAGTAAGATTTCTTCGTCTCTTTTGTCTGATTTCAATTGTTGGGTGATTATTATTGTTGCATGAATATATTTATGATTATTTTCTTTCCTTCAATTGAGATTATGATTCCATCTCCAAGCATGAACTAATTTCCTTTGTTCTAGGATTATGATGATTTGATTCAAACAAACAAGCATGAGTATTGATTAACTAATCTGCTTTCCTGAATAAATTGTTTTACTTGTTGATTGATTGTTTGGCCAACTCTTGATTATTTGAGGGGATCATTGAGATCGATTGAAGATATTATTCCTTGACTAAATTTATTCAGGGGGTTAGATATGAATCAGAAATGTATTATCTAACCCTAGATTTAATGAAAATATCAAATTATGTTGGGATAACCCTAATCTGTGAATACGTGAGTTATCAGATCTAGACCTAGTATTTATATGATTGTTATATTTGTTAACCGCATGATCAATTAATTGATATTCTGCTTGCAAGTTTGATGAGATGAATCCATAATCCTAGATTTTCTTCTATATCTTTTTCTCCAAGTTTATCGTGCTTAATTTTAATTCGTTTTTTTAATTATTTTCTTTTAGTTTATTTAAACTAACAAATCTGGTTAGAGTGTTTAGGATTATTTTCTGTCAATTGTATTGCATAATAATTATTTGACGGCTAAGCCTTCCTTGAGAGAAGACTTGTGGTTAATTTGCTACCCTACAATTGATCTCGTTCTCTTGCGAGGATTGTTAGACTTTTATAGGTGTTTATCGGTCAAACACACCCCACCCCGGTCATGCCCCGATCTTTTCCGGGGTTGGGACGGGATGCCAAAAAGCTGCCCCCCAACCCTTTTGCCACTCCTATCAGTGTGCAAATACGATTTGTTTAGTTTTGCACACATATGTAGGTGGGTAAACTAACTTCATTTGTATTTATATGATAACAAATTTATTATTAATTTATTTAAAAAAATTATTTTTGTGTTTTGGCTTGTCAAAATAACATGAATTTTTAATTTTTAATTGTATTGGTAAAAATTATTTTCACAATAAATTTTCACAAATTAATTGTATATTGTAATGGCTGATATTTAATTTTTTGGCATTTAAAATATCACTCAGATAATTGTTTTGGTTTAAGTAATAAATAATATATATATATATATATATCTTCTATTTTTTATAGTAGTTTACTTATTTAGATCATATAGACAGATTGTTTAGATTATTTTTACCTTTTAGATTAATTGATTTAAACAAATTTTGTGTGGTTTGGCTTGTCAAAATGACGTGAATTTTTAATTTTTAATTGCATTATCACAACCGTTTTCACAATAATATTTCACAAATTAATTGTATATTGTAATGGTTGATATTTAATTTTTTGGTGTTCAAAATGTCACTCAGTTAATTGTGCTGGTTTTAGTAATAAAAAATATATGTATCTTCTATTTTTTTTATAGTAGTTTAACTTATTTAGATCATATAGATAGATTGTTTAGATTATTTTTACCTTTTAGATTGATTGATTTAAACAATTGTTTTTGCTTGTCAAAATGATGTGAATTTTTAATTTTTAATTACATTACTACAACCATTTTCACAATAATTTTACGCAAATTAATTGTATATTATAATGGCTGATATTTAACTTTTGTGTTTAAAATATCACTCAGTTAATTGTGTTGGTTTTAGTAATAAAAAATATATGTATCTTCTATTTTTTTGTTATAGTAGTTTACTTATTTAGATTATATAGATTTGTTTAGGTTATCTTTACCTTTTAGTTTATATATTGATAAGATATGGAAAAAGTGGTTGACTATGTATAAATGTGAAGCGCGGAGAAAATGAGAAGTTGACACATGTCTCATATCTCATAATAATGAGGTACGCACATGTGGCTTTGCTGTTTTTTTATTTTGATTAAAGACTTTGGTCAAACCGTCTAACGGGTCTTTTCCGTTAGACAAACCCAACTGAAAAGTGTTAGTAATACATCTGAAAAGTATTAGTAGTACATCTGAAAAGTATTAGTAATCCTCTTGAACAATAGTTTTAGTATTACTCATGAAAAATATTGATTTTTTTCCTAAAAAATATTAGTAATCCACCTAAAATATATTATTTGTCCCCTTGAAAAGTATTCGACAGTGACATAATATTAGTTTTTCGTGAAAAGTATTAGTCTCAAAAAAAGTATTAGTAATCCCCTTGAACATGTTTTTCAGTAATCATCATGAAAAGTGTTGATTTTTTCCCGCAAAAGTAATTAGTATTCCCCAAAAATGTATTAATAGTCTTATTGAAAAGAATTAAGTTTTTCGATTAAATGTATTTTAGTATTCCTCCTGAAAAGTACTAGTTTTTCTCATAAAAAGTATTATTAGTCCCCAATAAAAGTAATAGTTCTCCCTCCCTAAAAGTATCAGTAGTCATCATCAAATATATTTAGTAGCCCCTAAAAAATATTAGTTTTTTCTCTGAATGCATTAGTAGTCCTCCCAAAAAGTATTAATAGCCCTACTAAAAAGTATTAGCAGCGGATGTGATTGTTGTGGTGTTAGTGATTGTACGGGTCAATGGGTGGATTGACCGCGGACCGCTTATTTCGATCTGTCTAATAAATTAGATCCGTTAGACGACTTAACAGGAGACTTAACCCTTTTATTTTAGTATCTAGGTTGGATTTTTTTCTGATTAGAGAAAATTCTGACTGAACATTTATGTGAAAAGAAAAATAATCAGCTGTATTCACACTTTTGCGGTTTTGCGTAAAGCAATTGAACAAAATTGCCCACAATATTAGTAGTTTTCTTCAGTATTTAAAGTCCAAGACAGGTTAAGGTTGACATACTAATATATTTTTTTAAAATTTTTGGACTTTTTCAGGGTTCTTTGGAATATAGGTATGCAAACTTTTATCTTTTATTTTTGATAGATAGGAAAATGATTGCATATATCAATAATCATCTATATTAACAAGAGTTATGCAGAAATTAAATCCACGAAAAAAAAACTATATTTTTTTTATGGAAAACAATTACTTTGTTCACGTAACTTGGACTATTTTGAGATTTATTCCTTTTAGTAGTCCCCTTTAAATTTTATTCCAATTAAAAATTTGGACATTTAGTCCTATTTGGCCGAAATTGTGTAATTTTATAGGAAATTGCTGACTATGACCGGTTCCATCCGGATTCAAACATGTCAAAATTTTTCGGGATTTTAATGATTTGGTGCAAAAATTGCCACCAAAACATTAAAGTCCCCAAATTTGTGTATAAATTTTTGGTGATTTGACTTGTCAATTGTTTACCATAATCATTAAAATCCCTAAACTTCTTATACACATTAGCATCTATGGGTTAAAGTTAGTAATTATTTTTCTGTAAAATTACACAAATCTGGTCAAAATCGGATAAAATGTCCGAATTTCTGAAAGATATTGAACCAAAATTTAAAGGTGGCTGGCTACTCAGATGACCAAAACCCCAAGTACTCCAAGTTACACAATCAAAAAGAAAACTATTTTTTTTTAATATAATAATTAGTCAATCCGTTGCTTATATACAAACTACAAACGAATGCATATCCAAGTAGTAGAAAATAATGAGTTTTCTTTTTGAAATGTATCCAAGAAAAAAGGTGCAAATCATGGAGAGGTTGGGGAAAAAACACAGTTTCAGATTTCGTGGAAAGACCTCCATCAAACGGAGAAAAAATATGTTTTGGTCATGGATATTATTACAGTACAAGTTATCATAATTTCTCTGTCATTTTTCTGAGTGCACTGCGAAAGAAAGCTTTTCATTGATTTTGTTTTTTGGTTTTTTTTTTTTAATTTTTAACTTAGCTTCAAAGCTCACCTCACCATGCTAGAGAACAATAACTCCGCCTGTCATCGTTTCCAAGCCATACAGGGCCCTAGGCCTCTTTTCTTATTTTATTCTTTTTTTTTTGGTGTTGCTATTAACACCCCCAAAACTTCTCAAAACACCCTCTCTTTTTAATTATGAAAATATCATTATTAAAAGACTGAAATGCCCTTAGATAATAATTGTGCTTTCTTCTTCGAGTAACAGGCTCTGCTCCAGTAAACAATATTTTTCCAACCTTCTGTAGTAATTATCAACAATTCAAAAAGGATTTCTGAGTGACTGATAAATAGACTATGAAGAACGAAAAATGCTTGGACAGTGACATTGGGAAAAAAAGAGAATGGGTTCTTAGAAAAGATTCATCTTTGGTGACATGTTTCGTCGTTTTGCACAGTTCCCAACGAAGCAGGTCAAATGGGCCTGTTCAGTTAACCAAGCTGAACACGAAGATATACTTTTTTCCTCTTCGCAGCATTAATATTGTGTATGTGTTCGGTTTATGTAATATATATTTTGTGAGTTTATATTTTGGCAGAAAAAATTGGGGTTTAGGGAGAAGGATAAATTGGGGAATGTTTGGGGATTTATTAAGTAAATATGTTATTTTTAAAAAGGGCATGAGGGTGTATTAAGAAGGGAGGCGTATTGATAGGTATTGGGGGTGTTAATAGCGCTCCCCTTTTTTTTTGGAACAAGAATTTAAAATTAATGTTTATATAATTTTTTCCCAGTTTTCCATTATCCCCTCATTTTCGTGTGTTGGCTCACCCCACTCTTACAGCTTGGCTGCACCATTGTTTCCTAGCAATGAGTACTTTTGCAATTGAATTACCTTTACACAGTGGACTAATTATCTAAGTAGAATGATCTCATTGATCTGCTCTATTTTTTTTCCTTCAAACAGTTTTAGACTTTGTTCATGAAAATGCTTTAGAGTTTTATATCTTTTTGACAAATAACAAGATATATTTTTATGACCCCAACCTGCCCATATAGTGTATTTTTTTCTAAAATTTCTGGCCCGATCGTCAGGCCATTGGACCTGAAGGCTGTGCCAAATATGTCCCGCCTTTCAGGCCTATAAATTCATGGCCCAATCCGATCATACGGCCCAAATTGTCAGCTCTAATATTTAGTATAAACCATATTGGCTAATGAGATTCTTTTTCAATATAAATTCAATTGAATACTAGAAGAAAATTTAAAATTGGAGTGGGCCTTATATTCCCCCATTCATGGACCGTGGAGTAGGAAAAATGGCAATTGTAATGTGTTATTGTAAAAATGAACATCCCCTTATTGGCCATACGTAAAGGCCCATTGAGGTCGCAAGCTAAATTTTTTCTCATTCTGTTTTGGGCTGAATAAGTAAAAACGTTCATATTGATCTATGAGATGATTTTCGTAAAAAAAGAACTTAATTCGCAAATCGCAAAGTTCAATTTATAGATTCTAGGCTTCTACCAACCCGTTAAATTTTGGGAAAAAGACATGAATACCCAATATTTCAAGTCTAATCCCTACACATACGCTCCATCTACTGTTCATTTCAAAAATACGCTTTTTGACAAAAATATGCTTTTTCTCATTTTTTTTGGACAAAAATACGCTCCTGCCAAAATTCCCGGACATTTTTTACGTTGGTTTCTTTGTTGTTTAAAACATGTTTGTTGTTTTTTTTGTTGTTTCATACCAACTTTGAGATAACAAGAATAGAGAATATACCAACTGTGAGATAATAGAGAGTGTACCAACTTTGAGATAATGGGAAGAAAATAGAGAGTATACCAACTTTGAGATAACAAGATTACTGATTCCAATGGACTGCACATTCAACACTCTAAAAGAAATCTTGGAACAACAAATTTAATTCAGAAAATTTGAGCTTACTTGTCCATCATCGGCTACGAGAAATGGACACGACTCCACTGTCAGACCAAAAAATACTTTGTATTGACTTCCAACATCGTAGAATTATTGAATGCATCAACTGTAGCGGGAAAAGACCTACTAGTAACAACTTTACTAGAGTATGTGAGATCTTTAGTTCAAGATTGGACATACAAACATCGAAATGAAGCAAGATCAATATTTATAAGAATGACAAAAAAAAGCTGAAGAGTATATGGGGAAAAACTACACTATTTCTCTAAATTTAAAAGCAATTTACTACAAACTTTTATCACGTGATCCCCTATTTCACAATTGTTTCTTACATGTTTCATTTATGTTTCAGGTGAAGAGATCAAATGATTTTATCTTTAAAATTATAGAGGTTGACAAAACATTTGTTCTGGACCTTGGAAAAAGGACTTGCACATGCAACAAGTTTCAAATGGATGAAATCCATTCCTCACATGCTATAGCAGTACTAAAAGAATTGAATGAAGATATGTATCAATACTGCTCGGATATGAAGGAAACAATGCAAGCGATTTATCTGGAAATAGTATATTTAATCCCACATATTGTAAATCAAAATAGCCGATAACAATCCAGACCCTAGTATATTTAATCCCACATATTGTAAATTCTGGGATTGAATTAGAAAAGCTCCTAGTTTCCTTGACGAGGGATCCCTAGGCTTACTTTCAGCACCCAAAGCCAAAGACTTAATAATGGGCAAAAATATCCCACCAGCTCTCGCCGTAGAACTCGGCATTCCAGGCGAAATAGCGAGCTTCCCCAAAACCAGCCCATAAGACAAACCCAATGTACTCTTCCCAAGCCACCTCACAAAAAACATGGCAACCCTATCCCCAAGCCCCGTCTTCACAAACCCTTTGGACCGGGTGGGGTATTTTTGTCATGAGGTGGTATTTTTGTCTTTTTTTTTTTTTAAATTAAGGGTATTTTGTGTAATTTCCTCTTAAATTTTCAACATGTATTTGGATAAAATACGTGGCCTCTTTAATTTGGGCCTTCTTTTATTATTGGTCCGGTCCAATAAGGATAAAAAGCCCCTTTGAAGCTTGGGTTAAGCAAATGGGCCAAAATCTTTCAAAAAAAAAAACAAAAAGGGCCAAAAATACACCATAAAAGGCCGCTTTTTCTACAATTCCACCTAGTCTTTTTTGTTGTTCTTTAAATTTGTTTCTTTTGTTCTAATTTTTTACTTTATTGACGTGGTATGATTTGTTTTGACATTGTTTTGTTGAATTCAGGTTATTGATTGAGTCATTTCTGCATCATAAGAAAATGTTAGGAGTACCAAGAAATTGATCCCACGAACACCCTAAACTTTAAGTCCTAAAGGTTTGCATGGTTTTCATTCAGGAACAAATCATTTTGCATTCCACTGAGATAGATTTTCAACTTTTATTGGAAATTGCGGAAAAATGAAAATAAAAATATGTTTGGTTATAAAACTTTGATGAAAAAATTATAGGGTGAAAATTCGGGAATATGTTTAATTATATGCTTTTTTTAATTTTGTTATTAAAAAAATGTGATATGATGATAATTTAACATATGATGTGTAAGTGGTAGGATCCGCTTAAGTGATTTTGTTAGAAAAATAATAATAATATATAATTGGATGCAATTGCATGGTATTAATGGTGGAGTTCATATTGAAAATCTAATTTGAAAATGATAATTAATGTGGATGTACCATGCGAGTAGGGTGTTCATTTTTTGACTCAGTTCAAGTCGACTCGAATTTGAAACTCAATTTGAATCAATTACTCAACTCAAACATAGTGAATTTTCTTACCTTTTATTATTCCCCAGTCCACAAACGGGATAACTGCCTTGAACTTGGTTTATTGAATCTAATTGAGCATGGACTCGTCACCATCCACAGTTCGTACAATTTCATTGAACTTGACCCATTGAGATTTATGCAAATTATGACTCATTAATATTTATATCACTTTCATCAATGCTCAACTCATAATCTGTATGGAGTACTGGTTATCACTTCCTCTTTTGTCACGAGACAGATTAAAGCCTCATTCTCATATGTTGCATTTGAGTCACTTACATATCATTTGAATAATATATGCATGTGTGATTAAATTTCAAAATATATATGTTTTAAGAAATATAACTATTCATTTAGCATACATACGAGAAAGTATTTGCAATCACTAAAAAAAGCACTCCTTGTTTTTGGTGAAAAAAATCACTTTGTCTTTGGTAAATGTCGATTTACTCGCTTTTGATCCTAACCCGTATATAATCGAATCAAAGTAAAAAAATGGTGCTTTAAATTTCTATTTCTGGTTCTAGCTTGGCTTTTACAAATAAATAAGCATTTTTTAACTTTTCACAAAACACTATCGACTTCTTATTCTATTTTTAAACCACACTATTAACTACTCATTCTCAGCTATTTCTACAATTCTACTTCTACCACCATAAATTACTTTCTTATTAAAGTTGAAATTTTTGCGACCACTCCCATTAGAACAACCACAATCACTTTTATAACTAGATTCACACAAAAAATCAAGACCACCTAAAAGTAACTTATTTTTAAACTTAAAGCCACACAAGAAAACCATGAAACCATGGGCAAAACTTCGTATTGTTCACCAACATCATGACAAACCAAATCATTACATCACCATCGTTAGATTGTCATCTTCTTGGGCAGCGGCCACCTCCAAATACAACCAAAAACTGACGTGTCACAAATCAGACACCTCTTCTTCCCATGCAAGCCATTGCATGTTAACCTCTCCAACACGTACCCCTCCCCTCCCCCCTCTATTTATTCCCCTCTTTTCCCCCATTTCCCCCAAATCGCATCCCAAAAAAACCCTAATTTTAAAACCCTCTCAAATTTAATCTCACAGCATTTCCTCGATCCAACGAGTTTCAATGGCGGAGATCTACGGCCAACACCAACCGCAGCCGAAGATGCAGCCTCGAAGCCACCTGATGGTGAAGGCGGCCACCGCCGCCACCGCTGGCGGCTCGCTCCTCGTCCTCTCCGGGCTGACCATGGCCGGCACGGTGATTGCGCTCACCGTCGCCGCTCCATTGCTGGTAATCTTCAGCCCGGTGCTGGTGCCGGCGGCCATAACCATGTTCCTGGTGGCTGCGGGATTTCTGGCATCCGGCGGTTTCGGAGTGGCGGCAATAAGTGTGCTGACGTGGATCTACCGCTACGTGACCGGAAAAAAACCGCCGGGGGCGGAGCAGCTGGACACCGCCAGGGATAAAGTGGCGGGGAAGGCGCGGGAGATGAAGGATAAGGCGGAGCAGTATACTACGGGCTCTCAGACTTCGTGAGCTAAATAAATGTGTATCTCCATTGCAATGAATACGTGGGATGGAATTGTTGGATTTGGAGTTTTGCAGTGGAGAAATTAATTATTTTGTGGTATTTGAGTGTGTTGGGTTTTTAAATTTGTTATTGAGTTGATTTTGGGGTTCCATTATATTTTGGGGTTTTTAGTTTATGTTGTCGGTCTCTTGGTGTATATTATGTTGTAATCTTCTGGTTATTTTTATTGAAAAATAAATAAGCTTGATCCAGCACCTGAATATTCTTTTTTTGGAATGGGTGTTAATTTTTTTGTCGTATTTTATTTTATAATTATGTTTAATTTATGAAATATATATTTTAAAAATATTTGGTATGGATTAACGAGCCGAACTCGAGCCTCGAACTCGAGCTCGAATTTTTAAACGAGCCGAACTCGAGCCTACAGGTATTCGGCTCGAAAGTTCGCGAACATGTTCGTTTACAGGCTCGCGAGCTTAGGGTCGAGTTCGGTACGTTTACAGTCTCGCGAGCCTAGGCTCGAGTTCGGTTCGTTAATTGAGCTCGCGAACATGTTCGTTTACAGGCTCATTAGCTTATGTTCGAGCTCGGTTCGGTAATTAAGTTCGCGAACATGTTCGTTTATAGGCTCGTGATTTATAGGCTCGTAAATTTATGTTCAAACTCGTTTGTAAAATAATATTATTATTTGTTAAAAAACTATATATCAGGATTATGGCTAGACAAAATTTGTAATTTTTTTTTTGTAAAATAATATTATTTCTTGTAAAATACTATATATCGAACGAATCCAATAGTATAATATAAAATCTATATTTTTTTTGTAGTAAATATTATCTCATTTGAATTAATAATATATTTTCAAATTCAGAAGACAACAAATTTAAAAAATAAATAATCCAAAAATCAAGGATTATATCTATACTATTTTTTAAATTAGTTATCTTTTCAAGCTTAAATATTATATTACATGTACAAAAATATAGAAAACGAGTAAGAAAAAAAGAAAAAGATTTTATTAGTTCAAAATTGATATTGTTTATCTTTCTAGACTAACCCCTAAATTAACCCCTAGACTAACCCCTAAACTAACCCCTAAATCAACCTCTAGGCTAACCCCTAAATTAAACCCTAAACTAATCCCGAAATTAATCTATGAGAACGTCTCATATCAAGGATTGTATCCATACATGGCATATTATGTTATTGTCTTTGACTTTTGTTTATTGTCAATGACCGACATTGGCTCCCGTAAAAGGGCCTAATACTGAAATATGCAAACATATTTAATACAATAATGAAATAATAAATATAAGAGTTAATATATATTATCATTTTATTGGAATTTTATCATTTGTCAATTGTATTATTTATATTTATTACTAAATCATGTATAAATTTAATTTTCAAAACAATGAATTTATTTCTATTTTTTAGAAATAAAATGAAATAAAAAATTGTTATAGAAATAGTTGGAATACATTTATTTTGTACAAATTTTGAATTTCACGAAAAATAAAAACATAATTACATTAAACCAACCCTTAGACTAACCCCTAAATTAAACCCTAAACTAAACCTATATTAATCCAAAATATTAATTATTAATAATAATTACTCAAAACAAAAATTTATTAGTTAAGTAATTTATATATTATCAATATTAAACTATTAGTATTGGTCAATGTTAAAATATTATATTAACTTATATATAGAAATAACCTTATTTGTTATTATTAAGTTAACCTTATTATTAAGTTATTATATTCCTATATTAACATGGTTAAACTTAAAACCCGATTTGAAAAAAAACGTCCTTAACATAGACAAATCATAAGTTAAAACTAACACGTTTTCAAAATCAAAAAGTTCAAAAAACTTAAAAGAACGGGAGAAAGAACCCAGAAGGAGAAGTGGAGAGGCAGAGAGCACAATTACAAACCCTAGAACCCACCCACACAACCTCGTCGCCCACGACGCTCGCCGTCTTCTGACGGCCCAACATCGCTTCCTCGGCCGACTCACCGTCGACTCACCGCTGCCGATGTAACTCGATTGTCGTTGTCGCTCAACACTGATTTTCAAACTGTGAGTGTTCTTGTGAGATTTTGATTCGTGCTATCCAGAAACAGAACTATATGTCCTTTTAGTAGATAGACAAAATAATTGATGATGAACACTAAGATTGGAAATTTTGATTATTGACTAAAGTTAATTGATTGATAAGCTTTTTCATTATGTCTTTGTTACTGTTTTTGGCTCTTTTGTTTCTTGTATACTGTTTGCTGAGTTTGGAACACTAGTACAGGAAATGAAGAAGGCCTTTGTTTCTTTCTTCTGATTGATATTCCTTTTGTTGTTAGTGTAAAACCCTACGGAACTATTATTAATGTTTAATTAAGTAAATATTTAGAAATAAACTGATAGGATAAGCCTTTATTTAGGTTCATTAGTTATTACAGAGGGAAATATGAGGCTTAATAAATAAGTACATGGTGTGAGTTGTTTTTTATTTCAAGAATAGACTGGTATTATATTAACCTACATATTATACCTTTTTTGGAACAGAAAGGGCCGAGCATGGGTGATCACAAAAACTAAATTAAATTAGGGGTGTTGGATATTCTATCAAGCAGACCAGAAATAGATATACTCCTGTTTGGATAAACTTGTACTTTTATTTTTATTTTTTATTTTTATTTTTTACTTTATCATTTAGGAAATCCATAAATTGCTAGTCATACTTATCCACTATTTTTCCTATAAATAATGTTTGCAGGGGAATTGAATAATTGAACATGTCAACTCCAAATACTTTATCTGCGCAAGAGTCAAGCACAAATCCCGTTTTGGGAGAAGTTCAACCCACTACAAATAACTTGACTGAAACATCTCAAGGCAAGGATGCTTGCCCACCTGAGGTCATTGAAGTTGAAGAAGAACAAGACAATCCATATGCTCCAAAGAAAAGAAAGCGCACATCGAAAGCATGGGATGACTTTAAATAGGTTACCCTTCCGGATGGATCACTAAAGGCTCAATGTATACATTGTGGCCATCAGTTGAATGTTAACAAGACAGGTTGTACGTCACATTTTCTTAGGCACCTCAAAAGTTGTGTGTTGAAGCAAATGTGTGATAAAGGACAAAAAAATATAAGCATCACAACAACGATATCTGATTCAGAAACTGTTAATGCGGTGCAAATTTCAAATATGATCAAGCAAAGATCAGGGAAGTTCTTTCTCACATGATTATTGTTCATGAGTTGCCATTCATGTTTTCAGAGTATGAGTTCTTTAACTTATTGATGAGGACTGCTACTCCACATTATCAAAAGGTGAGTCGTACGACTGTAAAGAAGGATTGCATAGCAAGTTATGAAATTGAGAAGAAAACGTTGATGGCCACATTAAAGGATGTGAATAGGGTTAGTGTGACCACTGATTTATGGAAGTTTGATCAAAAGATTTCTTATATGGTTGTCACTTGTCATTATATAGACTCAACGGGGAATTTGCAGAAGAAATTTGAATTTTTGTGAGGTTGAACCACCCCACGCTGGTTTTGTAATTTGTGATGTGCTACATAAGTGTTTGGTTTCATGGGGAATTGAAAATAAGATATGGACAGTTTCAGTTGATAATGCATCATATAATGATGTAGTTGTTCGGATGTTAAAGGAGAACCTCTCTTATAAAAACAAACTTCCTCTTGGTGGCAAATTGTTTCATGTCAGACGTTGTGCACATATACTGAATCTTTTGGTGCAAGATGGGCTATCTGTGATTCAAGATGCGGTTTTCAATGTGCGTGAGAGTGTGAAGTACATATCAGCCTCGGAGTTACGTATTAATATGTTCAGTGAAATTGCAAAACAATTGCAATTATCTTCAAAGAAGCTTGTGTTGGATTGCTGCACGAGGTGGAATACCACATATTACATGTTATCCGTTGCTTTAGAGTTTAAAGATGTCTTTCCAAGGTATCAACATAGGGATTCTAATTATAACTTTTTGCCAAGTGAGGAGGATTGGGAGAAAGTCCGTGTAGTATGCTCATTAAACTTATTTTTAATTGAGCTTTACAGAATAATAAAATTATTTAAAACTTGTTCTATTTTTTTTCTTTTACAGGGACTGAATATCCGACTTCAAACTTGTTTCTAACTCAGCTTTTCAAGATAAAAAAGATGTTGAAAAATGGAGATGTGGGCTCACGTAGTTACATGGCTGAAATGGTGAAGAAGATGCAAATTAAGTTTGACAAGTATTGGGGTGATTAAATTTGTTAATCTCTCGTTGTCTTTGCGAGCTTTTAGATCCAAGAAATAAAATGAAGTTGATTGAATGGTGTATTCGAGAGATTTATTCTCCAAGTGATGCTATAGTTCATGTTACCATTGTTCATGAAACATTGCGTATGTTATATAATGAGTATGTTGAGGCTCACAAAGCTAATAGTGAGAAGGATGCTTCAGGTGACACTCGAAAAAAAAATTCTAGTAGTGTGAGCAATGCCAGTGTAAAAGGAAAAGATAAAGTGAGGGCCGAATTCACTAGCTATATCAAACAAGTTGATAGTATTGAGCAAGTGAAATTTGAACTAGATGTGTATTTGGAAGAAGAAGTTGTCATGTGCGAAGATGATAGTGAGTTTGAGGCATTGAAATGGTGGAGGATGAACAACTTGAAGTTTCGAATTCTATCAAAGATGGCTTGTGATGTACTAGCGATCCCAATAACTACTGTCGCCTCTGAATCTGCTTTTAGTGCAGGAGGAAGAGTTATTGATCCATATCGTGCCTCGTTGGGTGTAGAAACAGTCCAAGTTTTACTTTGTGATGAAGATTGGCTACGTGCTCATCACGGTATTAAGAGAAAAGCAAAAGTAAGTGAATTAAATTTGTTTTAGTTGTGTGTTTTATTCTCCCATATATTGTGTTTATGATCTAATATTTTGATCTTATTTGTTTTCATGTTAAAGAGCAACCGGGACTTGAAAGAAATTCATTTGACGTGAGAAGCTTTCTCATCAACTTATCATGTAATTGGTAAAATTCTCTTACTTTAAATATTTATATGGCATTTTAAAGAAAGTAATCGTGAAAACAATTATTAGAATATTATTCTTTGATTTTCTATATATGCATATCACTGTACCATTGCAATAGATATGAAAAATATGTTTGCTATTAATTCAATGGAGTCCTATTTATTTGTATTTCTCTGTTTGTTAATTACCATTGCTATGAATATTTGTTAATCTCTGTTGCACATAACACAATATTCGTTTTCTCATACTAATTTATATTTTATTGACATTGTAGGGAATTTTTATCGTTGGAGATTATGGAGCTTTTGAGGTTGTATGAGATTTATGGGGGATGTGTTAGTTATTTTTAGATTATAGATTGAAGAATGTTGTTGACAAACTTCTGTTTAATGGGATGTAAAATGTTTGTTGCATAGTAGAATTTTAATTATGATTATCTAAACTTAGAAGGTGAACCATTCTATCTATATTGAATGGCATTGAAATTAGCATGACAGTTGACAGGAGAAAGCTTCATTTACTTGAGAACAAACACATGCATCCTCCATCATTACCTAAGATTCTGATTGATAGGAAAAACATACATTTGCTTGAGTACTTGATTGGCCTTGTAAGTAATTTGATGAGTTTTCTTCAGGTTTAATTGTATTGTTACTTCAGGTTTTTAACGAACTCGAACTCGAGTTCAAACTCAAACTCGAACTCAAACTTAAACTCGAGCCCAAACCTGAATCCGAACTCGAACTCGAACCCGAGCTCGAGTTTTCTTTGACGAGCTCGGATTCGAGCCTTTTATGAGCCGAGCTCGTGATAAGCTTGTTAATACTTAAACGAGCCTTTTACGAACCGAACTCGAGCTAAGTTCATCGAACTCTTTAAACGAGCTTTTTATGAGCCGAACTCGAACTATTCGCGAACTACATATTTTTTAAACGAGCCAAGCTCGAACTTAAGTATAAAAGCTCGTATCGAACTCGAACCGAGCTCGAACCAATCCAAAAAATAAACGAGCCGAACTCGAGCCTGGACATGTTTGGCTCAGTTCGACTCATTTGCAGCCCTACTATGAGGCAATGAGACTGGGAAAAATATTTGTATTTTCGAAGCTATCACGTTCCTATACTATGGACCCTATAAAACTTTAATTTTCATTCTTAAACTATTTATGAGTGTGTCTTAACATGGAATTTGAAGTATTTTTCAATTAATTGAATTTCATAGATTTTTAGAGAATTCTATGAATTCCATTATATTAAGAAATTGTGTACATTCGTGGAATTTGTTTTTTTTATTGAGGCGAAATAAAATTTAATTACGATAAATCGAACGATAGCGGATTAACAATACAAAGAGGTGGAGAACTCCACACTGATGGGCTATCAAAAGAAAAAGATTCATTCGCTAGCACATGAGCAACCTCATTACTTTCAAATATTGGGTTCTCCTTGCAACAAAGCACGACACTCTTCAATCAAGTTATCATATTCCGAAACACCCGACTCCGTAGAAGAAATACCTTCAACCACATATTTAGCATCTGATTCCACCACCACTTGATGAAAACATAATGACTTAATCCACGAAAGAGCTTCCCGCACCCCGATAGCTTCAGCTTCTTTAGGTGCAAAAACTCCTGTGAAAGTGATTGTTCTAGCCACCAATTCACTCTTATCATCTCCAATTATCATTCCAATACCTGTAGTATTAAGATCGAAACTCAGTCGACATTGAATTTAAAATACATGGGCTCTGGTTTTCTTCATCTACTGATATGTAAACCAGGTGTTGCTGCTGCTACATTCTTCTGTGCATGAGGGACAAAATTAGCTGCACACCAATCGGTAAGGAAATTGACAGCAGAGTACAACATCTCCTTTGCTGATGCATGAACTTTGTTCCAAAGTTCATTGTTCCTCTCCCTCCACGTACTCCATAACACCATAAAGCATTTAACCTTTTTCCATTCATCAACACACAACAAACAATTGGCAACAAAGTCCCTAACAGATTCATTCCCCTCGGTTAATCATCCACCAAATCGTTCATATCAGCAGCCTCCACACTAATCTACTAAACGGGCAATTAAAAAACAGATGCCATGCTGCTTCAACCTGATCATTACACAAAGACTCCACTTCAATTTCACAGGCAGGTGTCTTTGATTAAGATTAAACCTCGTAGGGAGACAATCACGACACGCCCTCCAAATAAAGTGTTTAACTTTCGCTGGAAGTTTTAAATATAATTAATGAAAGTGTATAAAGCTAGTAGGTTGGCCACAATCTATAAATTCTTTGTGTATAAGCCAATAAATATTATGGTGTTTTCAATGTGAATTTGCAATTTCCTTTATAATCAATTTTGAAGCGGAAGGAATTTTTTATTTCAGAATTATGTTTCATTTCATATTATACCACGTGGATGATTGTCATGTGTATAAAAGTTACGATATTAAATCAAGCCTAAATTGTCAGTTTTTAATATGATAATTTAATACACGTGGCAATCATTGTTGCTAAGAGATGAACATAATTCTGAGATAGAAGATCCCATCCGATTTTGAAGGGTGTAAAACAATAAATTTTGGAGGAATCGGAACCAGAACCGTTGCCTCATGGTTCCGGTTCCAAAACCAGAACCGACGGTTCCGGTCCGATTCAGAACCCAGTTTCTCCATGATTCCAATTTTGATTTTAACCGGAACTGTTTGTTTATCTTTTGATAATTTTTTGATTTCTTTAAATAGTTTATCAATTTCAGTTAAAAAAAAGGAAAATAAAGAAACATACTTGGACTTAATATTCAATAAAGTTTTATACTTAATATTAATAATAATATTAAGCTATCTATATATACTATTATAGTATAGAAGAATAAAAGTTCACGTAGTTCGCTTACAATATTTGGTCTAAAACATGTCTCATGTCGTTACGAATATAAAACATCATAATAAATATTTAATATTTCTTCTAGCATGTATTTACAAAAATAAAATTGCTGGTTTTAACATTAAAAAAAATGGTTTCATCGCGGTTCCACCGATGGTTCTAACCGACGGTTTAAAACCGAAGCGGTTCCACGGTTTTGAGACCTAGAATCGGAACCGAACCGATCTACACTCGCGGTTAAGTTACGTTTTTAGAACAACTTGATTGACCACGGTTACGGTTTAGGAACCGTTGACCATGGTTCTGATTCTGGTTGGAACCCGGTTTCGGTTCCATTTGGCCACCCCTAGTCCCATGTGTGCACTAATAGCAAGAACACAAATGGAGATATCCGCTCCCTCCCCCAATTCTCTCCGGCCCAATTTTGCCCCGATCTTTAGTAGTGTGGGTATGGAAATGCCAAAACCCGTTGCAGCCCGCCCTTTGCTACTCCTAAATTTGAAAACGATAATATTGTGGTACACGATAAAACACCATTTAAAATAGATGGATTATGTATGGTTTAATCCATTTATATCATTTCATTCAATTAGATGATGAACCCAATAATTTCACACAATCAAGATCTTTATGTTATTTAGTGTTTTATTTTCTATTTTAATAGTATCAATATATATATTATACGTACATGATTATGACATCATATTTTTACATGTGTCATTTACATAATGTTGGAATTGAGGTTTGGTAAAATGGATGTTGACCCGATTTTGACCAAATAATTAAGTGGTTTCCATTAGTGGAAAATAAAATTAAATTATTTGTAAAAATTCTACTAAGAGAGTAGATGAGAATAACATTTGGAATTTCTCAAAACCAATTCCGGGTGAATGAGAAATTAATGCTAGAAGTTAGCCACTTAATACAAAGAAAATGGTATGGAAAATGGGAAATGTGGGGAAGGAGAAATGTTCCATCCCACATAGGAAAAGAGGCAAAGTTTGCACACTATATTTATCCCAAGTTGGACTTATGGGTTTGGGCCCTTGGGGGCACCCAAGTTTTTAAAGGGTTGAGGATCTACATGCTTGTGGGTTTGGTTCAAAGCACATGCGAACATACGGCTCGGCCTTCAAACCCGACCCGAGTCCGGGTCGAGGCCCTGGGCTTGGGCCTTAAGGCCCTTATTCTTTTGGACAAAAAACCTTTAAAAATAAATAATTAATTAATTTTTGTAATTAATTAAATGATTTACAACTGGGAAGTGTTCGCACTTTTAGAAACGCACAAAGGACGCATGGTCGTACATCGATCGGACCTATACGCATCCGAGGACGGGCTGATGCACGGCCCGTGCGTCAGGCCGTAACTTTGTTATTTTGGTTCACATCCACACACGGGCAGGTGCACGGGCCGTGCGCCAGGTCGTGCGTCAATGCGAAGTGCTGAACAGATGCGTCTATACAGTGGAAACATGTCTTTTCGAACTAAAAGACGTGATCTTTCCATACAGGGCACCTGATGCCTATATAATTCGACCCCTGCAGATGAAATAAGCACGAAATCTTCAGATAATTAACCGGTCATATTGCATTCGAGCATATTGACATTCCTCCCATTCAAAGCTTGAAAAGTCATAAACATATAATTGTTCGATGTGTTTCAGGTTTGCAAGTCTTCGTAAACTCAAACGAAATAGTTGTTGTATCTTAGGGGCATACACCGGAACAGTTAGCACTTATATATGGGGCGTTTTCGTCTTGCGGAGACTGAATCCAATTTAGGCATTGACTAAAGCCTAAACAATCAAACACTTAGCCATTTCTGAAATAGAAACCACACAAGACGAAAACTTCGTTTCTGTTGAAGACGATGGCATCAATCTCGTTCAAACCAATGGCTACTGCTCCTGCTCACGGCGAAAAGCTGTCCAAGTTCTCCGGCGTTGACTTCAAGAGATAGCAACAGAAGATGCTATTTTTCTTGACGACTTTGGGACAATCCCGATTTCTGAAGGATGACTCCCCTACCGTTGGCGATGAAGAAATCGACAACAACCGGAGAATCACTATGGATGCTTGGCATAACAACGATTTTCTATGTCAATACTATGTGTTGAACGGGCTAGACGACACCCTCTATAACGTCCATAGCTCGTTCAAAATGTCCAAAGAATTGTGGGATTTTTTGGAGAAGAAATACAAGACAGAAGATGCCAGCACAAAGAAATTTGTTGTCGGCAAATTCCTCGAGTACAAGATGTTTGATACATGTTTTTATCTTAATTTTGATGATTTTATTTTTACACCAAAACAATGTTTTTAATTGTTGTCCAAATACTCCTAAAAGATTTAAAATGGTTTTAATATTTTACGAAGTGTTTCTTCAAGTTTCATTTTAGATAAAATTGGACAATACTTTTAATGATTTTATGTTTATAAGTTTTTACTTCAAAACAAGGTTCCTAAATGTTGTCTAAATACTCCTGATTGGTTTAAAATGTTTTTATTAATTTTTCGGAGTATTTATTGAGTTTTATTTTCTACAAAAATCGGACAATATTTCTGTCTCGAGGTCAACCGGTCGCCGTATAGGGCAACCCGTACCTGAAGATGAATTTTAGAACAAAAAAAGACGGAAGAGAAAAAGGCTAGGTCTACCGGTGACGTCGACCGGTCGACACCCTGTCGACCGGTACCTGGGAGCAAAACTTTGAAACAGAACTTCATCTCTTGGTTTTTTAAGTGAGGGGGACCGGTTGGGGATGAGGTCGACCGGTCGCCCTGTAGTATTTTTGCTATGTTCTCTCTTTTTCTCTTATCGATCGCGCCAGACCGTCGCATCTTATGGTTTGACAAACAAAATTTTGATTGTTTGACAACAGACAACATTTCCTTAAATCATGGAGTTGATTTCTAACATCTCTTTTCTTCAATTGTCTTGCAATATTTTACAGAATTCAAGTGCCCAAGAGGAGCCTATGCTTGGTTAATCAACTTCTATAAATAGAGGAAGTTTTGGAGCAACCAATACAATAATTAAGATACAACACAACAAGATACACTTCAAGCAAATACTTGTTCTTCATAGTCATTATTCTTGTTGTAACTTTGCCTAGCTTATCACTTTCACATCCTTGAGGTCTAGGCTATTCTTGATTACACTTGCACTCAAATTGTAATATTCATTATTGAGTTGTAATCTTGATTTTTGGTCATCATTCAACACAAGACATCCTTGTGAGTATTCTTGTGGTAAGAATATACTTGGGTGATCTAGGTGATAGGTGTTTCAAGAGTGTGGTGCTCTTGAGGTGTTGAAGAATTTGGTGATCTTCAAAGGTGTCGTTGAAGGAAGATTGTGGTAATCTTCAAAGGGAGATTGTGGTAATCTCCAAAGGTGGTGTTGTAGAAGAGTGTGGTGCTCTTCAAAGGTGTTGTAAGTTGAATTTGTATTAAATTTGGTAATTAATAAAATTCTTTTTTCTTTTTGAAATCCATCCCGGAGATACTGGGGTGGTAGAGGATTAGGCCCTAGGTGGGTTGAACCTCTTTAAATCGTCACGTGTTGTTTACATTCCGCACCTTTATTATTGTCTTTGAGCATTCGGTTCAAAAAAGAGGGTAAAATCGAAAAGATGGAGATAATCTATTCACTCCCTCTAGATTATCGTAGCTGCTTGGACTTACAAGTGGTATCAGAGCCAAACTCTTTGGCAAGCTCGTTTCCAATCGCGAGTGAAGAGGAACGGTCGTCGGCTACGAATGAAGCTCATCTTACCGGCACCTCTACCACCAAGCCACCACTATTTGATTCCAAAAATTTTATATTTTGGAAAGAAAGAATGGAATGTTATTTACAAGGTTGCGGGTTCGATATTTGAAACATCGTCATAAATGGAGAATCTATTGCGATGAAAGACACACCATACTCCTCCAAAGCTCTCAAGGAGCTCAATGATGAAGAAAAGAAAACAATCTCCTTAAATGGTAAAGCTCTCAATATTTTGTATTGTTCACTTACTAATTTGGAATATGAACATATTGTAGGAATTCGATCGGCACATGAAGTATGGAAAAATTAGAAGCCATCTATGGAGTATATGCAAATGAAAGGAGTCAAACAAAAGCATCTACTTCTCAAAGGGATACAAGGTCATATATAAGGAACAAGCCTTTTACAACTTCCAACTATGAAGTAGTCGAACAATGTTTTATGGGCATCGAAGAAGAAAACGAGGTATGTCTTAAACCATCTACTTCCTATGATAGTGTCATTCAAAATGGTTATAGTGATTTGCAAAATGATTTTGATGATCTTCAAAATGAATTCCAAAATTTACTAGTTAAGTTCAAAAATTTGAAAAAGAAATTCAATGTTTTGAAAAATGAAAAGGATAGTTTATTTACTTCCTATGAATCACTATCATGTGCTCACACCACCACACTTGACAAGGTTAGAAACCTTGAAAAACAAAATAGTACTCTTGTTGAGAATATGAATTGCATGAAAAATGATTTATCGAAATCCAACTTGAGTACCAATAAATTGCCCAATGTTGAGAATGATAATGGTTGTGATAATTTGGATAATGAACTTGATCATGAGCCTAATATTATCAAGTATATGAAATATAATCGAGTTCCTATACATGTTAGTACTATCACTTGCTTTTATTGTGGTAAGAAGGGACACGCCGTCAATACTTGTCGGGCTAGAAATAGCTCTAATTATTGTTGGAGACCTAAAAGTCTCAAGACTAATCCCAAAGGACCCAAACACTTGAGGGTACCACAAAACAATATCATATTAGGTACCCGGCGGAATAATAATCGAGAAAAATTCATACCGCCAAGAAGACATCAAATGACCATCTCATTTGATCAAAGAAGAAGACATCATCAAAATGAATTTCTAAGAAGGAAATACTATCAACAAAAGGAAGGATACAATCCTTGGAGATGGAGCAATTGGAACAATCATTATCAACAAGAAGATTTTCAAAGGGGAAGATATCATCAACAAAGAGAACGGCATAACCCATGGAAATGGCGAAATTGGTAAACCGTATCTCCCCTATTTAAATATGCATTTTTTTGCATATTTTTATTTATGCTTTAATTGCAAAATGAGTTTTTCAAATTTTTAATATTAAGGTCTTCTATATATGAGTTTTTAAAAATCCTTTGAAAAATGAGACCTTACTTGTTAATTTTAAACTCTTGAGAACTTAGACTAATGAATTTTTATATCTTATGGATTTCTATAACATTAGCATTTTTATGATATCTATTATTGTTTGGCCTACACTTGTGCTATCATATTTGTGGAAAATTTGTTGAAAGAATTGTGTAGGTTATATATCTCATATTCATTGGCTATCGTCTATTTCTTCATCAAGAGATTCTTAAACCATCGAGGTATGTTCACTCGTATTTTTCTTAATACTCGATATTGTGTTGTTTATGCACTTATCTTTCAAAATATTTCATTTCAACCCCTTAAGTGTCTCTAAATGATTTTGTAAATTTTCTCAAAAGGGCACTAGCCGCAAAATCTCGTTTTTCTAGAATATATGTTTTATCAAAACTCGTATTCGTCGGATTTAGTCCTCGATTACTTGTTTTGCAAAGTTTTATAACTTTTGGGGTGAAAAATCGAATTTTGGAAAATTCTGAAGAATGAAAAATTGCACTGGGACGGTCAAGGCAGGGCCGACCAGTTGCCCTGGACGTCGACCGGCCGCACCCTACCTCGACCGGTCGCCCAGGCTAAATTTTTTGGTTAAAACACGTCTGTCTTTTTTTTTAAGAAACAGAACAAGACTTCTTCAAACCCTCGCACGCGCAGAGCTCTCACCCCCTTTCTCTATAATTCTTCATCAATATTTGTGATTCTTGTTGCTAATCCACTTCTTTTTGCAAGAATTTTACATATATGGCACCTCCAAGAAATTCTACCAGTCAAAATCCCACTTCCAAGCGAAGAAAAGGCGGAGAGGGTTCTTCGAGAAATCGGCAAGAAGAAGCCGAACAAAGGGATATTCGAGCTACCCAAAGGAACATGGCTCAAGAATGTGATGATGTTCAAAATCCCGTACTCTCCAAGCCCCAAATTTCCGAACTCCGCGGAACATATTTCCTTCAAAAATTGCCGATGGGCGAAAAGTAAGAAAACTCTTATACCGATAGCTCCTCGCTCTGTTAATATTTTAGATTTTATCAACAAATTTGCGAAATGGTACAATGAGAATTTGAACATGGGTCAAAATCGATTGCTCGGACTAAAATTTGTTGATTTAATTCATTTGCTAATGAGTATC
This sequence comes from Rehmannia glutinosa, assembly GCA_016081115.2. Lineage (NCBI taxonomy): Eukaryota > Viridiplantae > Streptophyta > Magnoliopsida > Lamiales > Orobanchaceae > Rehmannia > Rehmannia glutinosa. The sequence continues at coordinate 114,513 of JABTTQ020003402.1, read as the reverse complement.
CTACTATTAGAGAATTCTTTGAGGAGCCAGGTTGGATGTATTTGTGGGAACATCCGTATGTTTTATATGATGATGATATTATTCTTCAATTTTATGCAAATATGTGGGTGCAATATGATGATAATAGGAAGCCGATTGCTTTAAACTCATTGGTAAGGGGTCGTCATTTTAGGTGGACTCCAAATGAAATTTGTCGGCTTTTACTTGTTAGAGAAGGTGGTTGGGACTATTTTTCTTGTGCTATTTGGAATGATGATATGTTGGGGGTCTCTATGGAAGAAGTTAAGACTTATTTGGGCATATGGCCAAAATATTCATTGTTGGCGATGACTATTGAAAACCGGATTATATCGGTTATTGTCGCTTTATTGCATATGTGGAAAAGCCGGAAAAATTCCTAGCAACATGGACTATTTTTGACTTATAAGATTGCTTTAGAAGGAACCGCTTAATTTTGGCGCTATACTTATTTAATGTCTAGTTGAGTCCATTACTCAAGGAAATAAGAAGTTTGTTATGGGCAATTGGATTTGCAAACTTCTTATACAATCGACTACCTTCGTCGAGTGTAATTGAGGAGGTATTTCAAAATAATTTTGACATTGATAACATCTCCCAAATGGTCACTATGCGTAAAAATATGGATATCCGACCAACTAAAATGGCTAGAGGAAGAAGTCAAGGTTCCACATCCGAAAATCCAAACGACTTCTTTGATGATGCCGAGGCCGCGAGATTGGTGGAGGAGGGCGAACCGAGCAATCCGGAGGGTAATACCGGTGCTCAACCGCCTAGGAGGTACACCCAAATCGAGTATGATGAACTAAGAACATATCATGAAGCTCGGTATGAGGCTTTGGAGCAAAAGACCTCCAAAATGCAAAAATCAATCGGCAAGTTGAAGAAATTCATCAAAGATCTTATTGCCGGAACTTGCTTCTCTTCGGACGAGGAACGATGTCCCCACCCCTTTATTAGCATTTTCTTTCTTGTCCATGTTGTTTTGTAATTTTATGAACTATCTTGTAAAACTCTAAACTGCACTAATGAGATTTGCTTGTTTTCTTGAAAGGGTTAAAATAGCAAGTTGAAAATGGCTATTGGATGATCATGATATTGATGGAGTATTTGATGGTAAAAATACTCTAGTTTGGCATTGTTGGTATGAAGTACTTGATGGTAAAAGTGCTTCTCTTAATTTTTGATGCCTTGATCATTTTAATGGATGATTTGGGACATTTGTAATCTCTTATATGCATTTTTGATACTTGACATGTATTACTTGATGGTTCTTATATTTCTGCTTGATGGCATTCGTAATGCCTTGATCTTTTTGGCTAAAATTATCTCAATTGGGTCGAACCCTTGAGAATTTACTTTGTTAGGCCTATTATTTGTTGCATATATGTTGAAAATTGCTTTTGGTGATGATATGAAAAACTTGGCTAAATATACTTTACAAGGGCTATATACATTTTCTTCAAATTTTGACACCCGCCAAGTGTTCGATAAAATGTTTCAATGATAGATTCATCACTTACATGATTCTCTTATTTTCAAATGTCTTAAATTATTGTTGAAATCATGTTTTGACAAACAAAACGTGCTTATTAACATTTTTTGATACATTTCTCCCATTTTTTGATTTCTAAGCTTAATTCTTTCAAAAGGTTGATAAATCGTATTGTTGGAACATTTTGATAAACTTGTATGATATTTTTATCATTCTAATATTCTTTTTTATGATTCCAAAAGGGGGGAAACAGGAAATTGGCTCGTTAGCTCAAAAAAGCTAATAAAAGATCGTTATAAAAGCTATAAGCTATGGCTTCTTAATGCCATAAGTTGTGGACTATACTTAGTACAATTGTTGCTTGATGAACATAAATACTTGTCTAATGATGTTTTGTTGACAAGGGGAGCTTATAAGCTCTTGAACAAAATGTAAAAGCTAAAGCTTTTAGCTTGTGGTTCATTGCTTTTACATTATTCTTGATGTGCTTATTGATAGGGGGAGCTTGTGCTTATCTTTGGATAATATTTACTCCCTTACTTGCTTGCTTATGTATTTTGGAAATTTTGGTTGCTTCTAAACGGTTAGATGTTTTTACCGGAAAATCGTTTTTAAAATTGTCCTCCTAATATTTCTAAAAATTGTTTTGGTTTGTAATCATCAAAAAGGGGAGATTGTTTGATACATGTTTTTATCTTAATTTTGATGATTTTATTTTTACACCAAAACAATGTTTTTAATTGTTGTCCAAATACTCCTAAATGATTTAAAATGGTTTTAATAATTTCCGGAGTGTTTCTTCAAGTTTCATTTTAGACAAAATTGGACAACACTTTTAATGATTTTATGTTCATAAGTTTTTACTTCAAAACAAGGTTCCTAAATGTTGTCTAAATACTCCCGATTGGTTTAAAATGTTTTTACTAATTTTTCGGAGTATTTATTGAGTTTTATTTTCGACAAAAATCGAACAACATTTCTGTCTCGAGGTTAACCGGTCACCGTATAGGGCAACCTGTACCTGAAGATGAATTTTAGAACAAAAAAAGACGGAAGGGAAAAAGGCCAGGTCGACCAGGGCGTCGACAGGTGACGTCGACCGGTCGACACCCTGTCGACCGGTACCTGGGAGCAAAACTTTGAAACAGAACTTCATCTCTTGGTTTTTTAAGTGAGGGGGACCGGTTGGGGATGAGGTCGACCGGTCGAGGTCTACGTCGACCGGTCCCCCTGTAGTATTTTTGCTATGTTTTCTCTTTTTCTCTTATCGGTCTGCGACACAGCCCCTATGGTTTGAATGACAAAAAAATTAATACCGTTTGACAAAGAGACAACATTTCCTTAAATCATGGAGTTGATTTCTAACAGCTCTTTTCTTCAATTGTCTTGCAATTTTTTACAGAATTCAAGTACCCAAGAGGAGCCTATGCTTGGTTAATCAACTTTTATAAATAGAGGAAGTTTTGGAGCAACCAATACAACATTAAGATACAACACACATGATACACTTCAAGCAAATACTTGTTCTTCATAGTCATTATTCTTGTTGTAACTTTGCCTAGCTTATCACTTTCACATCCTTGAGGCCTAGGCTATTCTTGATTACACTTGCACTCAAATTGTAATATTCATTATTGAGTTGTAATCTTTATTTTTGGTCATCATTCAACACAAGACATCCTTGTGAGTATTCTTGTGGTAAGAATACACTTGGGTGATCTAGGCGATAGGTGTTTCAAGAGTGTGGTGCTCTTGAGGTGTTGAAGAATTTGGTATTCTTCAAGATTGAAGATTGTGGTGATCTTCAAAGGTGCCGTTGAAGGAAGATTGTGGTAATATTCAAAGGGAGATTGTGGTAATCTCCAAAGGTGGTGTTGTAGAAGAGTGTGGTGCTCTTTAAAGGTGTTGTAAGTTGAATTTGTATTAATTTTGGTAATTAATAAAATTCTTTTTTCTTTTTGAAAACCATCCCGGAGATACTGGGGTGGTAGAGGATTAGGCCCTAGGTGGGTTGAACCTCTTTAAATCGTCGCGTGTTGTTTAAATTCCGCACCTTTATTATTGTCTTTTAGCATTCAGTTCGAAAAAGAGGGTAAAATCGAAAAGATGGAGATAATCTATTCACCCCATCTAGATTATCGTAGCCGATTGGACTTACACAAGATGGTTGACACCAAGACGGTGATCAACCAAGTTCAGGAGATTAAAATCATAATTCACGACTTAGTGTCTGAAGGGATGATTTTGAATGAATCCTTTCAAGTGGCTGCAATAATTGAGAAATTGCCGCCATTGTGGAAGGATTTCAAAAATTACCTCAAGCACAAGTGTAAAGAGATGGGGCTTGAGGATCTGATTGTTCGGCTTCGAATCGAATAAGACAACCAAAAATTAGATGTTAAATCCATGAAAGTCGGAATGGAGGCCAAGGTCAACACTAGCAAGAAACACAAGCACTCCGGGAAAAAGACAAGGAAAGGCTAAAAAGTTCAAGGGGAATTTCTACAATCGTGGCAAACCGAACCACATGGCGAAGGATTGCCGACACCCGAAAAAGGGGAAATTAAGGTGGCAACCAACAAGCCAATGTGACGGAGGACAAATCGGTTCCAATCGACTGTTGGGCTCGATCTCTTTGCCATTATGTTTGAAGCCAATATGGTGGATAACCCAAGGGAGTGGTAGATAGATATCGGGGCTACTCGTCACATTTGTGCCGATAAGGAGATGTTCTCCTCCTACACCCGATAAATGGAAGGAAGCTTTTCATGGGAAATTCTTCGACTTCCAACATCGTGGGGCTTGGCAAGGTTGTGCTCAAGATGACTTCCTGAAAATAGCTTACACTTGTAGATATCTTTGCATGTCCTGGACATCCGCAAGAATTTGGTTTTCGGTCCTTTGCTTAGTAAGGTCGGATTTAGACTAGTGTTTGAGTCCGACAAGTTTGTAATGATCAAGAATGATCAGTTTCTTTGTAAGGGCAACCTTGATAAGGGTCTTTTAAGATGTCCAATGTTTGTTTTTTCCGCAAGAGGCGAAGAATAAAAACGTTATTCATTTACTTGTTGGATTGTTCTAATTTATGGCATGATAGATTAAGACACATAAACTTCAACACAATTAAAAGGTTAGTGAATCTGGAATTAATACCTTCGTTTAAAATTGATTCACAAGACAAATGCAAAATTTGTGTTGAAGCAAAGTTGGCCAAAACACCTTTTTATTCGGTAACGAGAAGTACCAAACCACTCGATTTAATTCATACAGATGTGTATCATTTAAAACTTGTACAAACTCGAGGTGGAAAAAAATTACTTCATAACGTTTATAGACGATTGCACAAGATATTGCTATATGTATCTTTTGAAAAGCAAAGATGAAGCTTTAGTAGCTTTTAAAACTTATAAGAATGAAGTCGAAAATCAGCTTAATTTGAAAATTAAGATGATTCGAAGTGATAGAGGCGGAGAGTATGTTGCTCCTTTTGAGGAATTTTTGCTCAAAAGCGGATATAATTCATCAAACCACTGCTCCCTACTCACCTCAATTAAATGGAGTTGCAGAACGCAAAAATCGTACTCTTTAGGAGATGATGAATGCGATGTTGTTAAGTTCTGGCTTACCCCAAAATTTGTGGGGGGAAGTCATATTTTCTGCAAACTACATTTTTAATAATATCCCACACAAAGGTAAAAACGAAACTCTATATGAGTTATGGAAGGGACGTAAAACATCATATAAATACCTCAAAGTGTGGGGGCGTCTGGCTAAAGTCGAAGTACCCAAGCCAAAACAAGTTTGTAGGTCCCAAGGGGTGTAAGTGTAAGGTTTAGAAGGGGGGGGTTGAATAAACCTTACCAAATTTTCGATTTAGTCCTTTTAAATCTACAGAGTTAATTCTACACAGTGTGTCTAGATGGACAATCGAATTAGTCACTCAAGAGAGTTAATCTCTCAACAGACTCTCATTTGAGCTGTTGATGGAGTAACTCACCGTGTTGGCTACGATTTAACTCAACTGTGGTTTTATTTTCATTTGGAAGACTTAACACCCTTAAGTTTGATTAAGCAAGATTTTAGAGCTTGATTTAGTACTTATAAATTATCAAATGGATAGCAAATTTATCGTGAGATATAAGCGATTAAAAGTGCGGGAATTTAAATGCTTGAAATGTAAATGACACAATGAAGTTTTTATAGAGGTTCGAAGATGGGGTAATTCTTCTACTCCTCTCTTCTCCAACTCCTGGAGGAATCCACTAGGTAATGATCGTTTAGAAAGTGGTAATGATCCCGGATACAAGTCTTGATCACAACAGGCCGACTTGATCCTTAGGGACTCGATCTGAGACGCCTTGATCACTCACCGTGGCTTCTCGTGCGACTCGGCTTCTTCACAGGGCAAAATTGCCTTGTTACTATAGCTCACTTGCTCAAGCTCTTTGGATTTGATCACGAAGCCCTCCAAAAGCTTAAGACTTGGTTCACCTTGAACCTTTCTACAATCCTTCCGGAATGTAGACCCTTGTTTTCAAAGGTTTCCTCTTCAACTGGTTGAAGAAGTTCTCTTTCCTTCACGGGTGAGTGTTGGATTGATGTACTTCGTAATGTAGGCTTGAGGATTGAGAGTGTTTCAGTTTTCTAATGTGCTTGTATATCTCATGTATGTGTCATTCATGTCCTTCAAACAAACTCCTCGGCCTTTTATAGTGAACTTTCAAAAATTTGCCCGTTGAAGAGATAGCTTATTTTTTAAAGTCACTTTGCGTCGTTGGCTTGCGCTTCTTGGAATTGTCATTTCCTCGTATGAATTGTTCTTTCACCTTTTCGAGTTCGACACGGTGTGGTGCTTCCCATTGGTTCATTCCTTTTGCACGCTTCCGGGGGACCGAGCACTCCGAGAAAGGTGGTATGGAGATATTACTTGTTTAAGTAAATCTCTTGATTTACGTGCAACGGTTCTTTTACGATTATCTCGACTTGACGCATTTCCTTGCTTTCCCCAGGTGACTTAGAGTCGACTTCCAATCATGGATGACTCTTCTGTCACTTCAACTTGAGACTTGGCTTTTCTTGGGTTGACTTGACTGATGCTCCACTCACCGCTTCTTCTTCAGAGTTCCCGTCTACTCCTCTTTGCCATATTCAGCTGTTTCTCAACAGGGTCTTCCTTCCATTCTTCAGTTGTCTTCTTGCATGTTAGGGCGTAGCTGACTTAACTCAGCTTGGCCAGCTCTAATTGTTACAATACATTTTACAGCAAGAATTGGGGAGCCAACTTTCTATTCTAAGTTTTACATGGCATTCATCAAAATCTAAACAATAAAATTCCTAACAATTTCCCCCTTTTTGATGATGCCAAAACTTAAATCATTCAAAAATGCAAACAACAAAGATACATACAGATAGTGTATTGACATAGAATGTATGCGTAGAATAGATCTTTTATTGATCATATCATTCTTGTTCTTTTACACAATTTTAAGGTGTATCGAGCACATATTTGTCTATACTTGAAAATAAAGAATTTATAGCTTTATTACAGAAGACTTACATTGTATGTATTTACATGATAAAATACATGAAGGGTTGGACATCAACACTTCATCTCCTTCGATGTCTCCTTCTTTCATCTTGATCAGCATCTTCTTCTCTTCTCCTCTTTTTTCTCATCGTCACCGCTTCTTTTTCTTCTCATATGCCTTCCCTGGCGACTTCATCTTTTCTTATTCTTTCCCCGTCTCTCCCGCCATAGCCGAGTTTGTCTCTTGTTTTCTTCTTCTATTCTTTGTGCATACTCGGCGTTAGTTTTAGCCACTTTCAAATTTGCCACTTGGTCAAGCCCACCAAGATAGATCCCTCCTTTCTTTCCCGGATCTACGTATTCAATATTCTTGGGCGAGGCCTGGGTCCAAGCTTCTTCCTCCACTCTTCTTCCTCTACCTCCTCGGGCGATATCTTTGGGGTCTTCTTCTTTCAAAATGAGTGACCAGGCGGAGTGACCAGCAAAGCAGAGTGATCGCGGAAGTCTGCACGCTGTCGGCTTCTTCACATAACGTGAGACCCTTTTCCCAAGATACAAGTCCCAAGCTTGAGCCATAGACATATTTGCAAAGTATCCCACGATTCGAGCGTTTTAAATTCATCGACCGATCGTGGCTCTGTCCCGACATCCGAGATGGCATAAGTGTCTCTGTCCAACCGGAATGCCTCCATGTTCTTTCAAGTTGTTCATCACCCTGCATCTATTCTTCCTTCCACTTCCTTCATCCCCTCGCTTCAATTGTTTTCCTCTTTTCGGCCATAGATACAAAGAGAGTGTTGGAGTGGCGAAGTCACGGAGTTTCTTTCGCTTATAATGTCACCAGGACAGGACCTTGTTGGGGTTTGTGCAATCATCAATGTTACATCTCACGATCCTTCCCCCTCAACAAGCTTTCCTTTCTTCTTTTCAAGACTTCCTCACCGATTTTCCTTCTCACCGCTTCCTTTCTTTTCAAATTTCCTTGATTTTCTTTGCTTTAAGGTATTCCTCTTCCCCTTTTTGGCATCATCAAAGGATAGAGGAACCCCAGGGAACATGTCTTTGGCAAGCATGAAGTCGAATCTTCGATGGTTGAGTTACTCGCTTCAAGTCCAAGCTGCGTTGTATGCGGCGGAATTCAGATCGAGTCGCGTTTGGATTCTCATTGAAATCGGCTTCATCTCGGCCATGAGGAGGCTGAATTTTCTTGTCATGTGTTCTTCCAAACGCTATAGATCATTTGTATTTTGCTCACGCAGCGGCTTGATCTCGGCGGTGTGAGCTTCATGCATATGCTCAATGTGTTCTCTCGGCTTTGTTTTTGCATCGGCATTTTCACTCTCCACACCAAAGCTGACTTGTTGAACAATGTTCAAGTATCTCACATCCACACGCATTGTTTCTTCTTTGTTGCCACCATTCCCTTATCCGAATCATTATGCCCCTTAAATCACCGTAAGGGTGGCATCTCTGTTGTCGAGTCGCATGTCCAAAGAGGCTCGATGCCTCTCCATTCGTTCAACCTCGGCAAAAGAGTGCCTTGAACACTTCTCGAACTTCACCGATTCTTCTTGCATTGCGATTGATGGCCATACAACATCAAGTCATAATCACCAGTAACAATGGTGTCGATGGAAGAACAGGAGCTGGTTTGTGATACGTGCTTGTTCGTTTCGACTCTTCGTGGAGTTCTCGTATCTCCAAAGTGAAAAAGGAAAGATTCTACAAAAGATTCTCACCGCCAACTCGGGATCTGTTCGATGATGAGCGGTGCGCGTGAAGTCCTTTTGGGAATCGATCTGCTGCAGCTTGAGGAGCCCGAGCGGGGTCTCTGGTTCACCGGGGTTTTTAGTAAAGTAGACCCGAACTTGCGAGCCTCAAATGTCTTAATGACTTCGTTGGTCTCAAATGATTTTTCCATTTTAGTAGACGGTCCTCGGCTTTATCGATAGCGTCATCGGACGATGATGAGATTTCCATTGGTGGCTCATCATCAAAGTTAAAAGTTGGACGAGTAGTCTTGGGATCGGACTTGCTCGTGCCTGGAACATCCGCACTGGTGAGCCTTTTGGATTTGTCATGGGGGATGACTCGGCTTTTCTTCGCCTTCCGATCCCCGGAAAAGTGACATCGGGGTTGTCCTGGGAATCATGAAGTGCGCGCGATCTCCTTCTCGGATGGGTCGATGATAGCGGGGAGGGATGTTCTCTACTACTTGACCTCTTTACCCCGGAAAGTCTCAACCTCCCGTGGCCTTCATTTCCTCCAGCAGTCTCTCTTGCTGCGAGGCACTTTGGTCCTCCCTTTCGACAAAGATGTGTCACTTGTCTTAGGGTCTTCTACAGATGGCATCCATTGAGTCTCAACCCCATGGATTGCACTTTCATCGCCAGTGTTAACTCCCGTATACATTCCTTCATGTGCCTCGATTGCATCGCGCGTCATTAGCCTTCGAGGCGGTTGGCACCTCACCGAGAGACATCTCAATCGCCTGAGCTTCGTTGATGGCAACTTGTTGTTCTTCTTGTGATTGTAATTTCTCTTCTTCGCCTCCTTGATTCTTTGTGGAGTCATCTGCAAGATCCTCCGACCTTTAGCTTTGCGGTGGAGGAGTTTCCCCCTCGGTGGCGCACCCGGTGAGTGACTTGGAGTGGGGTCACTCGTCTCCAAACTCCCGTGTGTCGATTGATGGTTCACCGTTGGGGCAGGTGGTAGCACACCTTCAATAGGGGTTGGCTCGACCGGGGTCCCCACTATCCCGGTTTCATCGCCCACTCCTTGTTGCCTTCTTCCGAGTGAGTCTGGGGAAGTGGTAGCGGAACAACAGATGGCTATTTTTGAACCACTCCCATTGGATCGATTTCACTACGGTTGTGTTCGGAGGACTCTCCTGGTCCCTCCATTAGTCTTTGCTCGTGAAGGATTCTTGATTCGTGCAATGCTTGCTGCATTTGCAACTCTTCTCGTGGCGCGACATTCTCTCGTTCCTCGTCACTTTCGGAGAAGACATCAAGAAGAGGATGTGTGTGTTACGTAGTGTGCCGAGATAGGGCGGATGCTTGCCTTCTCACGTGCTTCTTGGCTTCTTCACTCGCTTTTCTCTCTCCTTGTCCTTGTAGATCTGCAGAATGTCTATGCGGTTGTCTTCATCCAGTGAGCTGGAGCACAATAGTTAATCCAAGGAAATTTAGCGATTCTTCTTCTTCTTTGAACTCGGGCCGTTGGAACTGTTCCCTTGACTTGCTCAACTTCCATTTTCTCCACTCACGCAGACGATTTTGGATGTCCGGGTAAGGTGGAGATAGGATCATTACATCACTATCCGCTTGGGCTTTTTCTTCTTGTGCTTCACCGTGTGAGCTACAGTGTGTCTTGGTTGCCTCTGTGATCGCCTTCAAAGAGACTTGGGCTGTTTCATCAACTACATCCGAGACTCTACTTCTCCGATAGTCTCCGTATTTGTGCTAGGCGAGAACTCGACTCATTTGGTTTCTCTGTTCGACCGCTTGACGAGTCTTCTTCGTCTCCTGGTTTGTACCGGGGAATTTCTCGTTCGAGACGGTGTCCTCTCGAGTCTTGGGCGGCGGGGCCGATCTTTGGTGTTTGTTTACGAGGAGCCGGCCGTCTTGGCTTGTCGCTTCTCCTCCTTTTGACGATCGGAGAAGGTATTTGTGAGTCTTCTCGACCGTGCTGCAGAGGGCGGGGAGACACGGCTGTTGGGCAGGTGACTCTGCTGCGGGGGGAGGAGCATGTTTGGTTTTCTTTCTTTGTAGGGCGCATCTTCTTAGCACCGCAGGGCAGCTTTCTTCTTAGGCTGAGAGGAAGCAGGTGTATCTTGGTCACCGATTTCCCCTCACTGTGTCGCTCTCTTGGCGTAAGCTCTCTTCTGTGCGCCAGAGGGTTTGCTCTGAACATCCTCTTGTTAACATGGAAAGCCTTCCCATGTCTAAGAGGGACTCTTTCACTTCCAATAGCCGGCCAATCACCAGGCCATCTTCTTTGAAGGATTTGTTCCCCACGTTCGGGCAGAGTCTGCTTTGTAGACAAACTCAGGCCATTTATCTTCTTTACTTCTATGATTGCATCCATTACAATCAGCTTTGCCTTTGACAGATTGGTCAAAGCCCAAATTTGATGTCGATACATTTGGCAACTATATCCAACAACTTGTGATAATCCTCCTTCAGATCTCTTGTTTGTTTGTGTATATTATTTTATCAAAGCAAAGTCGGACTTGGCTATCTCTTTCCATGCGTCGGCCAAAGTTTACATCGCTTCTTTAATCTCGGATGCTCCTTGGCACGGTAGTGAGCAATGTTCACCAAATCCTTGGCGTGATAGTCACCGCTTTCCGTGAACAGATGACTTGATTCCTTCATCGTGAATCTCGGCATTCACGTAGAATTGTGCGACCTCCTCCACATAGGTCATCGGATATTCTAGCGTTAGAAACGGTTTTATTCCTGGATGTTTCCAACTTCTCGGCGATTTTCTTCACCAGGGTGTCGTCGGACCCTGCTTCACCATTCTCCGAAATCCACCGTCGAACCGGTGTGGATTTGCTTTCCTAACTTGGTAAAGTCATAAGTTGGTGCCATTTCTCGGGATTATATCAAGGAAAAACTTCGAAAATTGATTTGAAGGTTGATAGGGTTTCGAGAGTATTTTGCCTTTGCTTTTGAGAGAAAGAGATGAATAGTTTTAGAAGTGTGAGAGAGAAACGGATGAAAATGGTTTAAATATGGTTTATGAAAGGGCGTGCGGCGGTTTTGAATTGTGATCGAAATCAACGGCTTGGATTTCGCGTGACGCGCTATTGAGCATTTCACGCCTCGTATTTAATGCGGCAAAGATTTATATCCAATCATAAGCTTGGTGTGCGGCTTTATGTCGTACACATCATCATTATCTTTGACGTGTTCCTTAAAACATTCCCGCTTAGTCAAAACGACGGGCGTTTTTGTCACTTTGCTCATAAGTTATTCACATCCCTTAGGCGATTTAACTTACTTCTCACGCTTCTTTCTCTTAGTGACTCAAATTATCACCGACTTCGATGTAGTCGTTTCTTTCCGATCTGGTGATTCTTGGTGACTTACTTTTCGGCTCTTTTTCACCTCTTTTTCTGTTCCATTTCTTTTCTTTGGTTCTTCTCGTGTCTCGGCTTAGTTCAATTAATCCCAACTCATGCTTGAGTTCTTCAAATCTTGACTCACATAATGGTTTTGTGAAGATGTCGGCTAGTTGTTTATCGGTTGAGATATATTCCAGGATGATGTCTTTCTTTTTAACATGATCTCTTATGAAGTGATATCGACATCAATATGCTTTGTTCTTGAATGCAACACGGGATTTTGAGTGATTGCAATTGCACTTGTGTTATCACACATGATTGGAATTTCTTTTTCTTCAACTTCATAGTCTCTCCTTTGTCTCATCCATAGGATTTGGGCACAACAGCTTTGCCCTATGTATTCTCGCTCACCGTAGAGAGGTGGCTATTGAGTTTTGCTTCTTGCTAAACCAGAAATTAGCCTTGTTTCCTAGCATTTGACATGTGCACGAAGTGCTCTTCTTCCGTCCACTCAGTATCCAAAGATAGTCGAATCCGAATAGCCAATTAGCTTGAATCCACCTTCCTTTGGATACCATAGCCTACTTCTTGGCTTCCTTTCAAGTATCTCAATATTCTCTTAGTTTCTTTGTCATATGGCTCTCTTTCGAGCATTGAAATCTTGCACATACACCTACAACAAAGGTGATGTCCGGCCGCTTAGCCGTGAGATAGAGCAATGATCCATAAGTGCTCTGTGCCTTGTTTGATCTACTGAGGCTTGCCATCCGCATCCATGTCCATTTTGATGATGTGTTCATTGGTATTTTTACTGAAGACTTCTCCTCCATACCAAACTTCTTCATTAAGTCTCTGGTGTATTTTGTTTGACTTATGAAGGTTCCATCCTTCACTGTTTCACTTGGAGTCCAAGGAAGAATGTCGACTCTCCCATCATGCTCATTTCAAATTTACTTTGCATGAGGTTTGAGAATTTTTCACACATGACTCTTTGTTAGTGGATCCAAAAATGATGTCATCCACATATATTTGAACAAGCGATACTCTTCTTGTCTTGAATTAAAAAGTGTTCTATCTACTTTTCCTTTTGTGAATCCATTTTCGATTAGGAATTGTGACAGGTGTCATACCATGCTCGGGTGCCCGTTTCAATCCATACAGGGCTTTCTTGAGTTTGTATACCTTGTCTCCAAGAGTCTTCCGCTCAAATCCTGGAGGTTGTTCAACATACACTTCTTCTTCCAATAAACCATTTAGGAATGCACTTTTTACATCCATTTGATATACAATGAAATTCTTGTGAGTCTGCATAGGCAAGAAACATCCTTATAGCTTCCAATCTTGCTACAGGGCAAATGTTTCATCAAAATCTATCCCTTCTTCTTGGCAATATCCTTTGGCTACCATCTTGCTTTGTTTCTTACCACGAGCCTTCCTCGTTCATCTTATTTACGAATACCCATTTGGTTCCAATAACATTTTGATGTATGGGTCTTTGCACTAATTCCCATACTTTATTTCTCTCAAACTGATTCACTCTTCTTGCATAGCTTGAATCCAATGTGTGTCGTCCAATGCTTGTGACACATCTTTGGGCTCTATTTGCAAAATGAAGCAAGTGAACATTGCTTCTTGTTGAGTTCGATCTTGTCTTGACACCTTCTCTTATATCTCCAATGACAAGTTCGTGGATGGTCTCTTAGCCATCTTACGTCGGGTTGGAGTAAGTTAGTGGATTGATCGACTTGCGGTTTGTTCTTTGTGGGTCGGCTCTCTCGTAATCACTTAGCCGCAAATTTTCCACCGCTTTTGAGATTCAGCTATCTCATCTTCTTCGAATTGATAATCCCGGCTTGACTTCAAAGATAGGGACTCTTCTCGTATGGTTGGATGATTCAACTTATAAGTGACTCTTCAATGTCTTCTCCATTTACATTTGGCTCATCGAATACTACATGAATGGATTCCTCTGTAACCATAGTTCTTTTGTTGAGTATCCTGTAGGCTTTGCTTTGTTGAGTATCCTAAGAAGATACCTTCATCGACTTTAGCATCAAAGGCCTTTAGGTTGTCTTTGCCATTGTTGTGAATGAAGCATTTACATTCAAATATTCTCAAATATGCAACTTTGGTTTTCTTCCATCCGGATCTCATAGGAGTCTTTGTCACCGTCTGTTTATCATACATCTGTTTTGGGTGTAGCAAAGTCGTGTTGATTGCTTGACCCAAAATCTTTTTGGTAACCTGCTTGACTAACATGGTCCTTGCTTTGCTTCTTTGAGGGTTCTGTTCATTCTTTCGCAACTCCATTCTCACGTGGAGTCCTTGTCACTGAGATAGTTCATGACCAATACCATTCTCAATACAAGATTGAGTTATTATTCCATTGACAAACTCGATTCCTCTATCCGATCTTATTTTGATAATGGTTTGACTCTTCTCATTTTGAATCCTCTTCATCACCGTGGTAGTTTTTGTAGGGTTTCTTTCTTCTTGCACATGAATATTGTCCATGTATATCTTGAGTAGTCATCTACTACCACCAAGGTGTATTTCTTTCCACTTATCTTTGTTTGGTTCCATCACAAATAGATCCATATGAAGCGATCTGCAATATTCTTGTTGAGGATGGGCATGTCTTTTCTTTGAATGACGACTTGATTTGTTTTCCTTCCGACATGCATCACATATACTCTCCTTCTTGTATCTTTGAGTCCGGAAGTCCTTCTACAAGATGACTTCTTGCCGACTTGTTAATTGTTTTGAAATTCAGGTGACTCGGCTTTTTGTGCCCACAAATGACTTGATTCACTTGTGCTCTTTTGCTAGTAGACAGTCTTTGGTGTTGCGGTTGACCAATCCACTACATACATATTCTTCTCATCTACATCCTTGCAAAGACAACTTCATTTGATTCAATATCCTTGATTTGGCATATACCCATGTTGAATCCAACATTGTAGCCCTTGTCACGCAGCCGATCGATACTCGATAAGTTAAAGTTGAGTCCTTCAACATATGCAACATCTGTGATTTCTAATCCATTCCTCTTGATGGATCCAATGCCTCTTATTTCACCAGGAGCTTCATTTCCTCCAAATATGACTTTGGTTCCTTTGACTTCCTTGAATTTTGACAGATTTCTCTTATTTCTTCATATATGTCCGAAATGCACCACTATCCATGTACCAGGTTCCTTGGCACTCACTGTTCCTTGAACCCGCAATCAAGGAAATTAAGTTTTAGGTACCCATACTTGTCCGGTCCCGAGGGGTTAGAATTGTAAGATGATCCAACCAACCTATAGCCAAATGATTTGACTCTAAGGGGGTTGCCATCTATCGATGCCATAATCATAATTAATCCTGGCAAATTGCTTGGGGATTCTGGTTCATACAACTGTCTTTTTGTCAGTATGCTGCATATGTGTTTTAGCAATTGCCTTCCTTGGTGATTGTGGTGTCTTTGAGTGTAGTGCCTAGGTGCATGTGTGTCTTTGATAAAAGCTCTTATGCTTTTGGAATGGCCTTTCTTTGAGTTCTAGCCTTTGCCATTTGGGCTTATATTCCATAAGTCTATCTTTGATAGTTCACATTATTCCAATCACTTGGCTTGGATATTTTATACCATTCCCATCATATGTATTTCTTTTATGGATTTTCCTGGTTTTGGTAGCTCTGTTTTTCTTTCTGAGTATTTTCTTTGGAGTTTGCTTTGAGGACTCGGTGAATTTCTTCTCACTGTCCTTTCAAAGACACTCAATCGTTGTTTTCCTTTTCCTTTGTAACCAAGGCCGGTTTGCTTAGTATTGTGCTTTGGAGTGAATGTGTGTGCAACATTTAGAGTTTTGGATTTTTCGGACTCTTCATGACTTGAAGATCCTTTTTCCAAAATTACTCTTGAGGTTTGACATGGCACGAGGAATTAAATCCCAAGCTGTCTTGTCTCCACATTCTCTTTGACTCATAATAAGATCATCCAATGATTTAGATGCCTTAGTGAATGAGGCAATAACATTCTTGAGGTCATTCTCCCTCTTTTCTATAGCGCAATTTCTCGCTACTAATTTAGCATTTTCACCTTTAAACTTTCATTTTCAACACTATTTGACTTAGAGTACTCGGCTCCTTAGTCGACTTTGAGTTTCGACTTTTGAGTAGGTTGTTTTCCTCATTCAACAAAGTGTGTGTGAGGATTTAATATGTTCAAAATCTTTCATCATTTTGCCTAATGAATCATAAAGATCGAGTGGGTGATGAAGTGTGTGTGTCACGATACTATCACTAGTGTCGAGTTTGTTGAGTTAGATTGTACCTCATCTTCTTGATCGGGTTGATCTTGTTCTTTGGCCATCAAGCGGACCGGGGGCTTCTTCTTCGAGTCACTTGAATAGTCGGCCTCACCTTGCTCTCTCGAATCACCGTCTCTCTTGACTTGGGTGTCTCGGCCCGATCTCTGCACCATCATTGCCTTTTTCTTTTCTTGTCTTCTTTCTCTCAAGACCTTTCTTTCTTCTTCATCCCCGTCTTGTTGACCACAGGATATGAGCAATCAATGGCATAGTGACCTGGTTGTCTACGCCCAACATAGATATTCACCTTTTGATCGACTCTTTCCATTCTTGAGTTGTCGGCCTTTGATACTCAACTTTTTGATGATCTGTTCTCTTGGTTGGCTGTCTTTCCTTGATTTGGAGGGAGCCGAGTGTCTTCTCGGAAGATTCACCCTTTCCTCTCTTGTAGTTCTTGTTAAAGAACTTGTTAAATCTTTTAACCATCGGGGCTATTTCTTCGGGTCAATTACTTCTTTGACCTCGGCTCTCTTCCCATCTTTGACAATTAGAGCAAATTGTTTTGGGTATGGTTGTCTCTTCCGGTCTTTTCTTCTCACTCAAACTCGTAGGCTTTGAGGTCCGAGAATAACTCATGGTTGGATGTCTTTGATAGGTCCATGGAATGTCTCGTGCCATGACCTTCATTTCCCATTCACCGGAAGACTTTTTAGGATTTTCATACACATTTCCTTCGTGTATATTCCTTTCCAAGTGCATCATGCTCATTTGTGATTTCGTGAACCGAGCGCGTCTAGTTGATCCGTTCTCTCCTGAGATCATTTTGAAATTTTCAAACTTCGTACGACCACGATAATTTGTTTTCTTTGATTTGCTCGAGCCTTCACAAATCAATGTCAACTTGTCCCGATTTCCTTAGCCGTTTTGCGAGGATTTGACTTTATTGAACATGGCTTTGTCCAAGGTTTTGTAGAGGATGTCCTTGGCTACATTGTCCAGGTTGTATCTTTTTCTGTCATCATTTGTCCACTCGGTTCTTGGTTTTTCAACCATGATCGTGCAGGAGCAAAGATCTTCTTCTCCTTCACCGCAACTCTTCGTCTGTAAATTGTGTTCACCTTTAATATTTGCGAGGCCCATCTTCTATCACTATCCACATCTCATCATGTAATCTTTGATAGATGAGCCTGCATACGAATTTTCCAATCATCAAATTCTTCGATAGTGAACATAGGGATGCGTGTCAAATTTGCTTCCATGATAATGACTTTTGATAAGAAGAGTTTTGAAGGTTTAAGTACTAAAGCGGACTTTGAAAAGTTTGGAGATCTAGTTGAAACTTGGTGCGGAGGGTTCAATGAACCAACCGCTCGATACCACTTGTAGGTCCCAAGGGGTGTAAGTGTAAGGTTTAGAAGGGGGTTGAATAAACCTTACCAAATTTTCGATTTAGTCCTTTTAAATCTCTGAGTTAATTCTACACACTGTGTCTAGATGGACAATCGAATTAGTCACTCAAGTAGAGTTAATCTCTCAAATGACTCAAAATTTATTGATGGAGTAACTCAATTTGTTGGCTACGATTTAACTCAACTTGTGGTTTTATTTTTATTGGAAGACTTAACACCCTTAAGTTTGATTAAGCAAGATTTTAGAGCTAGATTTAGTACTTATAAATTATCAAATGGATAGCAAATTTATCGTGATATAAGCGATTAAAAGTGCGAGAATTTAAATCTTTGAAATGTAAATGACACAATGAAGTTTTTATAGAGGTTCAAGATGGGGTAATTCTTCTACTCCTCTCTTCTTCCAACTCTGGAGGAATCCACTAGGTAATGATCGATTTACAAAGTGGTAACAGTCCGGATACAAGTCTTGATCACAACAGCCGACTTGATCCTTAGGGACTCGATCTGGAGATGCCTTGATCACTCACCGTGGCTTCTCGTGCGACTCGGCTTCTTCACAAGGCGTTTGCAAACTTTGTTACTACACTCACTTGCTCAAGCTCTTTGGATTTGATCACGAAGCCCTCCAAAAGCTTAAGATTTGGTTCACCTTGAACCTTTCTACAATCCTTCCGGAATGTAGACCCTTGTTTTCAAAGGTTTCATCTTCAACTGGTTGAAGTTCTCTTTCCTTCACAGGTGAGTGTTGGATTGATGTACTTCGTAATGTAGGCTTGAGGATTGAGAGTGTTTCATTTTTCTAATGTGCTTGTATATCTCATGTATGTGTCATTCATGTCCTTCAAACAAACTCCTCGGCCTTTTTATAGTGAACTTTCAAAAATTTGCCCGTTGAAGAGATAGGCTTATTTTTGAAAGTCACTTTGCGATCGTTGGCTTGCTTCTTGGAATTGCCATTTCCTCGTATGAATTGTTCTTTCACCTTTTCGAGTTCGACACGGTGTGGTGCTTCCCATTGGTTCATTCCTTTTGCACGCTTCCGGGGTCCAGCACTCCGAGAAAGGTGGTATGGAGATATTACTTGTTTAAGTAAATCTCTTGATTTACGTCACCAAATCTTTTATAGTTATCTCGACTTGACCGCATTTCCTTGCTTTCCCCCAGGTGACTTAGAGTCGACTTCCAATCATGGATGACTCTTCTCCGTCACTTCAACTTGAGACTTGGCTTTTCTTGAGTTGACTTGATGCTCCACTCACCGCTTCTTCTTGTGAGAGTTCCGTCTACTCCTCTTTGCCATATTCAAATTTGTTTCACAAACAGGTCTTCCTTCCATTCTTGTTTGTCTTCTTGCATGTTAGGGCGTGGTGACTTAACTCGGCTTGGCCGACTCTAATTGTTACAATACATTTTACTGCAAGAATTGGGGAGCCAACTTTCTATTCTAAGTTTTACATGGCATTCATCAAAATCTAAACAATAAAATTCCTAACAAAGTTAGAATCAGTCTGAAGACGATCGATTGTGCTTTCATTGGATATGCTAACAATAGTAGTGCATATCGCTTTTTAGTGCACATGTCAGCAATTCCTGATATAAATGAGGGTATGATCATTGAATCAAGGAATGTTGTATTCTTCTAGAATATCTTTCCGAACAAAGAACGGAAAGAAGAAAGTTCGAGTAAACGAACTTCTGAACTTGCAAAGTTACCTCAAAGTGATGATGAAGAGGAACCAAGACGCAGTAAAAGGACAAAAGTAGCTAAGTCTTTTGGTCCTGATTTTCTAACTTATATGTTAGAAAATGAATCTAGAACTATTCAAGAAGTATTAAATAGTCTGGAAGCTCCTCTTTGGAAAGAAGCTATCAATAATGAGATAGAGTCCATCATGCAAAATCACAATTGGGAGTTAGTTAATCTCCCACAGGGTTGCAAATCTTTAGGATGCAAGTGGATCCTTAAAAGAAAGTATAAAGCAGATGGATCTATTGACAAATATAAAACATGTTTAGTAGTTAAAGGGTTTAGACAAAATGAGGGATATGACTTCTTCGATACATATTCTCCTGTAACGAGGATTACGTCCATTCGTGTTCTCATAGCTATTGCAGCTTTGCATAACCTTGAGATACATCAAATGGATGTTAAAACTGCCTTCTTGAATGGTGAGCTTGAATAGGAGATTTATATGGAACAACACGAGGGGTACGTTGCACCCGGTCAAGAGCGAAAGGTGTGTAAACTTGTTAAGTCACTTTATGGACTAAAACAAACACCTAAGCAATGGAATGAAAAGTTTGACTCGATTATGAAGTCAAACGGTTTCAAGATAAATGAATGTGACATGTGTGTCTACATTAAAGGTACTACAAATGATTACATCATAGTATGCCTTTACATAGATGATATGTTGATTATGGGTAGTTGTCATGATTTAATCATGAATACTAAGAACGTGTTAAAGAAGAACTTTGACATGAAAGATATGGGAGTATCTGATGTTATATTAGGGATTAAAATCTCTAGAACTTCAGATGGAACTGTCTTGTCACAATCCCAATATGTCGAAAGCATACTTAGAAAGTTTAATGCTTTTGGTAGTCCTCCGGCTAAGACACCTGTAGATCTAAGTCTACACTTGGCCAAGAATAGAGGTGAACCAGTTTCTCAGCTGGAATATGCAAGGGTAATTGGTAGTCTGATGTACTTAACGAATTGTACACGTCCAGACATTGCATATTCAGTGAGTAAACTAAGTAGGTACACAAGTAACCCGAGTACGGATCACTGGAAATTCGTGACAAGGGTACTTAGATATTTAAAGTATATCATGAACTATGGAATACTTTATACGAGATATCCAACAGTATTAGAAGGATACTGTGATGCCAATTGGATATAAGACACAAAAGACTCCAAGTCCACGAGTGGATATGTTTTCACGATGGTGGAGGAGCCGTGTCGTGGAAGTCTTCTAAGCGGACGTGCATAGCTCGATCCATTATGGAATCCGAGTTCATTGCTTTAGATAAAGTCGGAGAAGAAGCAGAATGGCTTATAAACTTCTTAGAGGATATTCCCTGATGTAATAAGCCTGTGCCTGCTGTGATGATATACTGTGATAGTCAATCAGCAATTGGAAGGGCACAAAGTAGTATGTCTAGACATATACGTCGAAGACACAATACAATTAGACAGTTGATTTCGAATGGGGTTATTTCGATTGACTACGTGAATTCAAAGGAAAACCTTGCGATCCGCTACGAAAGGCATAAATCGAGATCAATTGTAAAAACCATTAAGGGAATGGGTTTAAAATCCACAACTTAAAGAATGTTCATAGCGGTAACCCAACCATGTGAATTGGAGATCCCAAGACCTTGGTTCAATGGGGACAACTAAGTTATGAATGTTCAGTTGAACACTTGGAAAACGTGTTAGCTCATTCTCGAAACATCCAAGTGAATGAAAACCTGCTGAATGTGGTGAGGTTAAGTTTAAGACTTTTAATGATTCCTATACCGAAAGGTGGAGTATGACAGGATACTCTTCAATAGGAGATCACCTATATAGGCGAGAAGTAATGGTCGCTTCAAAGAAACGCTTATGAATCTAAAATATGGTCCAGGGCCGAAATGGACACAACGTGAGAACAACAAGTGTTAGAGTTGTTATTGTGTAAGTATTGTTGTATTGGTTTACACGAATGGCTGAGTAGTTCAAGACATCGCATCACTAAACAACTAGTAAACCCGATAGTATTTTACTAAGCAATGTTCAAAGCCACAAGGTACCTATCCCAATGCAATAACAGTTTGCCGAGACTTTCAGGCGAATCTGCATACATGCATGCATTAATTTTATTCATGTGGGAGATTGTTGGAATTGAGGTTTGGTAAAATGGGCGTTGACCCGGTTTTGACCAAATAATTACGTGGTTTCCATTAGTGAAAAATAGAATTAAATTATTTGTAAAAAATTCTACTAAGAGAGTAGATGAGAATAACATTTGGAATTTCTCAAAACTAATTCCGGGTGAATGAGAAATTAATGCTAGAAGTTAGCCACTTAATCCAAAGAAAATGGTAGGGAAAATAGAAAATATGCGGAAGGAGAATGCTCCATCCCACATAGGAAAAAGGATGCAAAGTTTGCACACTATATTTAGGGCTCCAATCGAACCGAACCGAACCGAGCTTTTGAGTGTTTGAGTTTGACTCGTTTATTATCGAGTCGAACTCGAGCCAGAATTTATCGAACATATTGATGGCTCACGAACTTTTCCGATCTTAATCGAGCCTAAACGAGCTTAGTAAATATTAATTATAAATTAAATTATTCTTTAATTTATTATAAAAATAAAATTATATATATTTAAAACGCATAATATATTTACTAAAACTTATAATTTTACTCAAACAAATAAGTTCATTGAAATATTTTTATATTATCAAAAGTAAAAATATGAAAAACTAAAATTAAAATCAAATTATTAGTTTAACTTATACGAGTTTACTATCGAGCCTATTCACGAGCTTACTAACGAGCTTGTTCACGAGCTAACGAACCAAATATCTCTAAGTTTGAGTTTGGTTCGTTATTTTAACGAGCCTCATTAA
Source organism: Rehmannia glutinosa (assembly GCA_016081115.2). Classification (NCBI taxonomy): domain Eukaryota; kingdom Viridiplantae; phylum Streptophyta; class Magnoliopsida; order Lamiales; family Orobanchaceae; genus Rehmannia; species Rehmannia glutinosa. The sequence goes on along the minus strand of JABTTQ020003402.1, from coordinate 92,073 downwards.
ACGAACTCGAACGAGTTTTTATCGAATCGAGAGCTGCGAATAGCTCACGAGTAGCTTGGTTCATTTGCAGCCGTAACTATATTTATCCCATGCAAGTTGGACTTATGGGTTTGGGCCCTTGGGGCACCCAAGTTTTTAAAGGGGTGGGACCTGCATGCTTGTGGGTTTGGTTCAAAGCACACGCGCGCCCCGCCGCCGGCTCGGCCCGGGTCCGGGTCGTGGGCTTGGGCTTCAAGGCCCTTATTCTTTTTGGACCAAAAATCTTTAAAAATAAATAATTAATTAATTATTTTTTGTAATGTTTTGAACGATTTACAACTGGAAAATGTTCGCACCCGAGCATGGCGGGCGACGCGGCCCGTGCGTCGTCCACGGACTATCGCGTCCGAAGACGGGCTAACGCACGCGACCCATGCATCGTCGTCGTCGTCGATCATTTTGGTTCGCATCCACGCATGCGGGTAGGCGCACGGGCCGTGCGCTAGGTCGTCTTGTCAATGCGGTCTGCGAATAGATCGTCTATTCGAAAAACTGTCTTTTCGAACTAAAAGACGTGATCTTTCCATACGGGGCACCTGATGCCTATATAATTCGACCCCTGCAGATGAAATAAACACACGAAATCTTCAGATAATTAACCGGTCATATTGCATTCGAGCATATTGACATTCCTTCCATTCAAAGCTTGAAAAGTCAGAAACATATAGTTGTTGGCTGTGTTTCGGGTTTGCAAGTGCTGTAAACTCGAAACTGAAATAGTTATTGTATCTTAGGGACGTATGCCGGAACCATTAGCACTTATATACGGGACGTTTTCGTCTTGCGAAGACTGAATCCAATTCAGGCCTCGACTGAAACCTAGACACTCAAATACTTAGTCATTTCCGAGATAGAAACCAGATACATTTTCCTAACACGTAATTCATAGAAGTATTTGATGAAATACTAAATGGAAATGTAACAATTAGTGTGTTGATTGTTTAGCTATTTAGCTTCATTAATATGACATATGCAATATTCTAACATTATTTACACATTTTTTCCATAATATACATTACGAATACAATATTCTAGTATATGCAATAGTACAGTTAGTATCGGAACGTATACAATTTTTTTCATATACATCCACAAAATGAAATACGCTTATAGGGGATGAATAAATTTTCGTGAAATGAAATACGGAATAAAATTAAATATATTATCAAATGAAATATATCTTGGTAGAATGGTAGAATCTCTCAGACAGGTGCTGTAATATTGTAATGCGGTGAAGGATAATTGAGCAATTACATGATCTAATGGACCCAAATTAATGCATACTTTGGGCTAGGCCCAAGAAAAATTTTGTGGCCCGCCTTCGGGTAGGCCTATTTAAAAGTCAAAACTTTGGATGATTTCAATGATCTCGGAGGACACATGCATTATGGCATCATAATATATAGCATAATAATACAAATGATTTTTATTCAAAATTCCACCTAATTAATTTTCTTAATAGCTTGTACACATCATGATGTATTTGAATGATATAAGCAATAGTGTTTCCCAAAGAAAATATAAAACTATTGTGGGCTACTATTTTTTTTTTTTTGAGAAAGAACTATTGTGGGCTACTTGCTTATGATGTTTGAGGAAAATATATTAAAGAACATATGATATCTTTATTCTACTTTTTTATTGCACCATTAAACTTTACGTTAAGTCTTCCTAAGAAGTTTTATATATGCGAGTCGATATTGACATTTGAAGAAAATAGCATTTGCATTTCTATAAACCTTATTTTTATAACAATTAATAGTATTATTTAATCAGTTAAAAGTTGATATAGTTGAATTTTCATGATAAGTACATCTTTCAATTATCTCGTTATAATTTATAATGACAATGTCGAAGTACAAAACTTGTTTTATTTTGTGTAGCGCAATTAACCAACCGTTAACGCGATTGGATACCAAACTTTTTATTTTTGTTCCGTTAGAGATTTTTTTATATCTCAATATGCTATTAGCTGCTTATGAAAATTTTCAACATTATTATTCATTTTCAATTTTTTTATTTCCACCAATTACATCTCTTTTTTTTAAGAAAAAAAACAACAAACCGCCAATCATTATTGAACATTTTTTACATTTTTTATTAATCATTCATTCACGCATTTCCAATCACCAATCATATTTTACTATTTCGATATTATATAAACTTTTACTATTACATTTTTATATCTCACCATTAATCACACTATCAAAATTCATTGTTATACTTCTTTCAAAAGTTTTTTATGACTATTCTCTAGAAATTATTTGTTTCAAAATGAAATGATCAAATCACAAGATATCTCTCACACACACCACTAGTAAAAAACTTTAGTTTACCGAAAATGTTTTGCCATTAAATTTTGTAGTTACCTACATAATACCAATAGTCATAAAAAATATTACTTTTTGCCAAACTATACTGACCAATTACCAACAATTCACCAATAATTTTTAAATTTATCGACCGAATATTATAGGTATTTACTAACAGTTTTAGTTTTCGTTGACAAATGTTACTTATAATGATTTTACCTATATTTTGTAGTTATCTTAATACTTACTTGCAGATTTTTCTATAAATACATTATTGATTTATTGTTGCTTAATGAACTGCCAAACTAAATCATGAAGATACTAGAGCTGTCAAATTGGCCGGACAAGAGGGAAAATCCGGACCGAATTAAAACAAATAGTGGTAGGGGTGCTATTTTTGGAGCCTAACCCTACCTAAACCTTAAAAATAAACATAAAATCTTGGGTCATTTGGACCAGCCCGTATTTTGGGCCTAGTAGGCCGGTTCATTTCGGGTTTTCAAAAGAAGCCCAACCCTACCTTTTTATTTCCGGGCCATCAGATCGAACTCATTTTGACAGCTCTAATAAAGAGCTAACAATCTTAATTAATTCTTCATTTCAATATTAGCTCACAATACAAAGCAAATACTCACATTTTAAGCTCTTGCACAAGAACAAGCAGCATGCAATATGTACATCAGCACCAAAAATCAGAAGAAAATTTAAAATAAAAACAACAAATATATTTATTTGGACCAAAAAAACAAAAAAACTCGCACACTCACACACACATACACATTTAAAAAAAGAGGCCAAAAGGCTCAAATTTGACACGACTTAATTGGTTCATTTGCTCTTCCATCTCAGGTGTCAAATAGTTCTTCCAATCCCCAACTTCACCCTTCCTGAAAAAAGAAGTGTTTGGCACATTCAACAAAACGGATCCACTTTTATTCACATCCAAATTCTTAAGTCTCTCCAAACTACACCTCCATAAAACCTCATCAATTTCCTTTTCATCTTCGAAAGGCCTCCCCAAGAATTCAGCAATCTTCGAAACATGTACCTTAGGGTCACTTTTCAGCTCCTCATACTTGATAAACAGTATTTTCTGAGGCCTTTTCTGGCTCTCTTGCCAGTACTCCACCACGTGTTCGAAGAAAGGCCCGTACTGATCGACTCCGGAACAGAAGCAGTCGACCGCCTTTTCTAATGGGAACGGGTCTTGATTTTTCCTCATAATGGAGTTGGAAAAATGCCACATAGAGATCAGAGTGTCCTTAGGGTTTCGGGCGATGTACACGATTTTGCAGTTGGAGTTCTTGACGGAATTTGGGAGAACAGCGTATGGCAGATGCGTGTGGAGAAGATGAGGAGATGATGTGTCGTAAAGTTTGACTTGTAAGGCCTTGGTCGAATAAATCATGCTCTCTATGGTGGGGACGTGGAAATGAGGGTTTTCCGTAGTTAAAATATCGTCGTCGTGTTTTTGGTGTGTTTTATTTTGCATGATGCAGAGGGAGAGTGATTTGAGCCATGTGGTGCCTGTTTTCATGGTTGACGCGAGGAGAACGTCGTCGTCTCGGGCCTGGAAGTTTGATCTGAAGGTGATGGCGGCCTTTATGAGGTTAGGCTCAAACCAGAAGCCTTCCCACTGGAAAATGTCCATGGCTTCCCAAAAACGCACTTTTGGGAGCTCCTTTAGCGACTTTTCTTCATTGTTGGGGGTTTGGGTTGGAGTTGGTGCTAGAGGAGAGGAAGGGGTTAAGTTTGGCATGGTAAAGATTGGAAGGTATTTGAGAGATGGAGAAGATTTTGAGACTTTTTTATACCTAGATTGCAGTGTTTGGGTATTTATATAGTGGTTTCAAGATTTTCTATTCCACTTCCTATTACGTTGTATTGGATGTATAACATCATGATGATGTTATAATTGTACACTTGTCATTCATCATGTATAGTAGAATTGTTTCAAGATTTGAGACCATCAGCATGGGATTTTCAAAATTTTAGAGAGGTTTGATCTACTGTGAGATTTTAGGTGAATTAAATTACATAGATTTCATGTATGTTATATTATTCTTAAAGAAATTTAAAAATTAAAGTATTACATTGTTATTTTAATTTAAAAAGTACTTTTGAAAAAAAAAATTATAATTTTAATAAATAACAATGCCTGAAAAAGAAAATGAATATAATACATTAATGGAAAGGAGAGGGTGTTTTTAACACTGCGTTCGTCACAATATTAAAAATTCTTTTTAACTTTGTATAAAATTTTAGATAAGAGTAGAAAAGGTATAGGGTCATTTTACACAATTATACATAAAATACTGGGCTGTAATGACTAATGACATATTATTAATGTTAAATTTAAAATGATGTTTTCAGAAGAAAATATATTTTTGGGACTCGTCGATGCCACAAGAATGAGATGAAAGCAAAAATTTGGAAAATAATAAATATCATTCATTTATATAGAATGGAAACATAACATTATGTATTGTTAGTAATGTTGTAAAAAGCGCTAGGCGCTCGCTAGGCGGCAGACTGGGGCCTAGCGCCTAGATGGAGCCTAGGAGAGGTTAGGCAGGACCTAGGCGGGATTAGGCGGGCCTAATCGGAAAAAAAATCGTAGGCGGACAAGGGAGGCCTAGTGCCTAGGCAGAGATTAATCGGCGCCAGGCGGGGATTTTTACAACAGAGATTGTTACAATTAAAAAGTAGTTAAATTGATTTGGCCAATAATATCACCCGATACATAGCATTGGGACTGAGGTTTGTTATTATGATTTAAACTTAATTATAGTAATATTAGCAATCATATTGAAGCTCTATAAACTATATATATGATAAATTGGTTCAAATATAATTAAAATAGTTTGTCGCATGCAAATAAAATTATGGTATAGTCAGGGACATAGCTGAAAGGGTAAATTGCAGTTTTAGTACTGTAACTTTGGGGTAGTTGCAATTTTTGTCCTTTATCTTTTAAAGTTGCATTTTTTGTCCTAGACAATTTTTCCCTTATGGCTAAATGGCATTTTTGATCTTTATCTTTCTACCAATAGCAATTTTAGTCCTATAACTTTTGAGCATTAACAGTTTTAGTCCTTAACATATTATATCTAATTTATTTAGATAAACCCAGATTTTATAGAATAAAAGATTCACATTTTCTGACACCTATTTTGTTCGTGACATTGTTACACCTACTTAGATCAGTCTATTCAGAGATTTTAATATGATTGTTCCAATATATTATCTTGTCCTGGTATTCTTGTGCATACATCGTCAAAATTTGACGATATGCATGTCTTATCAGTGGCGGATCCAGGATTTTTGAAATTGGAGTACAATAGATTTAAAAAAGAATGTGCATATAAATATTGTTAATTATTTAAAGTCATAGTACAAATGCTTTTTAAAATTTTGTAAAAGTGATTATGTAACAGTACATGAAAAATTAATGCACATATATAAAAGAAATAATTAGAATAATTAAGAAAACAAGATACAACAAAACACAATTTTGGTAACATTATTGATATTATTAGATTTTTGTTTTTTGATATTTTTAGTTTCGTAGGTTTTGATTTTTGCCATGGTTTATTTATTCAAGTTGCTAAGTCAATCTTTTAATTTTTGAAATTTTATTATGGGGATTTGTATCGTTTTATTTGAATTTTCTAACTCTATTTTTACTTTTTGTAAAAATAGGGGTACAGAATTTATTATTAATTTTTCTTTACTAAAAAATATCGTTGAATTTTTTCAGTTGGGGGTACAGTTGTACCCCCAATTTTGTACGTGGATCCGCCGATGTGTCCTATAAGGTAGACATCCTGGACAATTGTCCAAATCCATTTTCTCAGAGAAAATTTTCCCCACCAATTGTTAATTACATAAATATAATAAATATAATTAAAAGTTCTTAATAAACCTAGGTTCTGATACTATTTTGAGCAAAACACTTAGTCAAATACGCCATTGATGTGTATAAGGGCATTCGTGGTATTTTAAAAATATTAAATAAACCTAGGGGACCAATTTTGCAACAACTTGAAACTTACAGGACCGAGATTGCTTAGGTATGAAACATATAGCACCAATTTTGCAAACACAATCAAACTTATAGGACCAACTTTGCAAACTCAATACTTATAGGACCGAAATTGCAAATTGCTTATAGTTATAGGACCAATTTTGCAATTTTGCCTAACTGAAAAATTATGGTAATTAGCCATCAGCTGTTAAATTCAATTGCGCACGAGATGATGGCATCTACTCCAATCTTCTAATATAGCCATATATGGTTTGTTCTCTAATCAAAACCCACTTGCCCAAATCACGATTTGATTTTTTTTTTAATTTTTTTTTTAAAAAACCCTTAACTGAAACCCCCCATATTTATTTCCCAATAAAAGAAATAAATAAATCAACCGCCCATGACTAGGACAAATATATTTAGTCAATATAATTAATTATAGACTATTTATTGATCAGTTTGTCTATTGTATCATTTAGTTATAAGAAAAATGTTGACTATATTGAATTTGGTTACATTATGAAAGTTAAGATTGATGGATCAAAATTACGACATTGATGTACCATAAAGTTTATATAAATCGTACACATATTATCGTTAAAACATATTTTTTTATATAATTGTGGTCTTTTTCTTTGTTTTTGATAACTGTTTGTTTTTTGTTTTTTAAGTATGTAATTAGTTGAATGTGGCTTTCACATAATGTCAGCAAATTGTGAGATATCCTATATTCAATTGCGGGTATAGAGATATTGTGAAGAAGTTAGGGCCACCAATTATTGTAGTAATTAATGCTAATCAGTACACTATATTTTATTTTTTTAATAATATTTTGCATTTATTCAAAAAAAATGCTATAAGATTTTTTTTAAAAAAAATTATTGGCTCAACTCAGACTCATTTATTTATTTATTATGCCGAACTGTAGTCTTTATTTCAAGCTATTCCACGCAAGCAAAAGATTTATAACAAAATAAGTTGAAAATCTACAAAAATATCGCTCCAAAGCTCCTCAAAGAAATACATTCTTCTAGATGGGAACGGGCTTGCATCACAAATAAACATGAGAAGGGCCATCAGGGTTATTTCGCAGAAACCTTTCCAATACTTAAATCAACAAAAATACTGAATAATAATTCACATGACTAAAGCAAAGAGAATTTCGTAATGTAAATGTAACTTGCTTAGAAATGAATGTAGACTGTCAATTTAAAGCTGATATTTCGGTTTCATTGGTCTCTACAATGATTTGGACCTCATGGACCAGTAATTTAGGAATAATACAATTTTGGGCCCAATTGATAACTAAGTCATAATTGAATAATTAAATAATTTTAAAATAATAAAATCGAAATTACCCACATTATACATGAATTAATACGGAAGTATATAAGTCTAAGCTTATAATCCATATATAATATAAACATTCAGCAACATTTGGAATTCAAAAATAAACTATAAAGGTTTGTATATATGAAGGTTATCAAAATCTAAAATCATTTAGAAACAATGATATGACATAAAAAGAAAAAGAAAAATAATAAAAGTGAGCACTTTTAGTCTCTTCCTTTTAAGAATTTGCAAGGATATATGCATTTTATTTTAGAGTAATTGACAAACACACCCAATTTTTTGAGGAAAAAAGACACCACTTTACCTATTTTAAGTCATTTCCGTTCTTGTGTTGTTTTTTATATTGTTTATGTTATTTCAGAGTTGTATCTATATAGTTTTGTATGTTGTTTTGGTGTTTTTTGGTTGTTTTCATGTTGTTTTTTATGTTCTTTAATACATTTGATCAAAAAACGAATTGTGTTTTTTTTATTTATGTGTTGTTTCAATATTGTTTTTAATGTATTTTTGTTTTAATATCTGTTGTTTATATGTATATTTATTGATTCTTTTATAAGAATTCAAGTATAAGTTGATTATTTAATAGTGGCAGAAATTGTATTTCACTCAATTTTTATTAGTTGAAACGTGTTCAAACAACCTTAAAATAATGTCAAAAATCCAAAAAAATAGCGGGAGCGTAAAAAGTCGAGAAAAAATGCGAGAGCATAAGAAAGTATGGAAAAAGCCCGGGAGCATAAATGTGTCCATTCCATAGGGCAATTGTGTTCTTAACCCTTTATTTTATCTATAAGCTTCTAACATGATTCAATAAAATATTGCTCTAACTAGATTCGAAAATAGTTTAGTAAATATTACAATAACTAATTTTATGAAACTTTAAATTAATATATATATATATATATATATACACACACACTACAGGAAAACAATCAAATTCCAATGAAATAATTCCAACAGAATAAAAAACTGTTGGAATTTTTAAAATTCCAATGTTACAGCATACCATTGGAAAATTCCAACAGAAAGTCCAACGATAAGCAAAACTATTTGGTACTGTTGGAATATTTTTTCCATAGGAATTTTCGTTGGAATTTTGTCATTCCAATGGCCATTATACCAATGGTGCTTTTCTATTGGAATTTCTGTTGGAATCGATAATTCCATTGGAAATTGGTCAAATACCAACAGATTTTTTTCGTTGGAATTCCCTTGTTTTTTTGTAGTGATAGATCCTGTGAGACAATAGCTATAGGTAAGAACATAAGACTACATCCACACCATCCAACAAAATAAATAGAAGGCTAGGATTTAATGGGATTTTGTAGTATTAAAAAAATGGGGGGGACCGGCCAAGGGTACAATTGGAATAACATGTTTTGCCAAAATAACCATTTCCCTAAAATCAGGGGAATGAGATCTTACCATAATCACGTCCATAATCATCCATCTTCTTCCTCAAGCCATAATCACGTAAAATTCAACCTGCAAAAACAGAGAGAAAATTCAACATTCATACCAGCAGAAAACATCAAAATTGAAATCGAGCAACAAATCACAAATCATCAAAACAACCGAAACAAAAAAAAACGCCATATACATCAACAAAATCGAGATTGTGATGTCACAAGGTCAGGATTCCCCCTCCACGATCTACTCGAATCAAGGTAATAATTTAACACCAATTCATGCGAAAATGTGTGGATTGAATGCATGTAGTGTTGAACAATCAAAAAATTTATGCGCCGAAAACGTGGAAGATGATGTGTAATTATAACAGGTATAGTGTATGTTTACTATAAGGTTTTTGTACATATAGCGTTCTAATTATGTATAACATAATCTCACATAACCATAAGCAAAAAATTTGCACCATACATTGAAGGTCTGTATGAATACTATAAGTTGTTTGTACATATAGCGTTCCCAATCAGTGTATTTAGTATGCAAAATATGTATCCCATATAATGTATTCTACGACACGTTTTTGCCTAATTACAGTGCATGTATTGTATGCTTAGAGTAGTCATTATGTACACAATGTGTATTTAATATGTGTACTTATAAGACTAATACTGCAGAATACGATTTTGCACCATACATTGATGTTCTGTATATATAGTATTCTATATTTGTATGCTTAGAATATTCATTATGTACACAATGTGCATTTAAAATGTATACTTAAAAGACAAATCTTTGCGAGAACGATTTTGCACCATACATTGAAGGTCCTGTATAAATAGTATTCAATATTTGTATATTTAGTATGTAAATTTTGTGTTTCCCCCAGAGCAAGCTCCAGATTACACGGTTTATGTTGGTCAAAGGCTCGAAATCTCACCAGGATCGACTAAATATTGGATTCCAGAAGTGGACCAAGAAAACATTCCTCGTGCCGACATGCATTTCCATACATTGGAGGGTGAAATACAATTTTACAAGGATTATGGTACATGCAGTGGCTTCGACGTTAGGAGGAGCACTACAAAGAAATTTAAGAATGATGACATTCGTGTGCAATATGTGGTTTTCAATAGAGAGGGCTACAAGAACTCTAAAAAACCCACACCTGCTGAAGCTTTTGAGCATGACAAAAGCATCACAAAGCATGGGGCACGCAAGAGAGTCTCAAACCGAGTTGGGTGCAACACACGTTGTATTTTTGAATACACTAGCTCCTGATAGCAATGTGTATTTGTTATTGATTTCAATTCCACGTCTCGAATATCAATTGCTTTTTATTCCATAATATGATATATTTTTTTGTGTAATATATACAACATTATCAAACTAAATGTACATTATCGTATGCTTAAATATACATATATAATACACTACGGCAATTTATGTGTGTTGTACATAACCCTATGCATAAACATGCAATATCTGCAACCTACTTATACATTATATGTATTTAACTATACAACGTTTTTACTTTATATAGAACATCTGGATCAATACATGGCACAAATGTTTAAAAATACATAATCTTATGCTTACTTATACAAATTTCTATAACTACGTATACAATTTTATTGACTACGTATACAAATTACATTTAATATACATTGTATGGATTTTATACATAATTCTATGCATAATTATACAAAATTTAATAACTACATATACAAAATATTTGGCCTACTTAACTATACATAATTGTATGCGTAAGTATAGAAAATGTTGTAACTACATATAAAATATTGGTGTTATATGACAACATTCGGACAAAAGTGTGCATAAAAATGCAAAGTTATATTAATTAAAAAAGAAATCAACCCATGTCGTGTTCCATTCATATCCATAATTCAAAAAAACATCTAAGTCATATCCACAATCGCATCCATTCGTGTAGGGGAAAGACCAGCCAGCGCGTTTACCAACACCCTTGGATTCGACCTAGTGGATAATGTTGGATATGAATCATTCGCCCTCTTCCCCCGCCCGTCTTCATCCCCACTCTCTGCAATCCTTTTGCCCTTATTTTTGGCCATTTAGTTGATAAAACAAACCTACAAAAAATATAGAACCAATTATTATACAAAAAAATACAATATACACAATGTCTCTACTAAGTATACAATAAAACACAACTAAATATACATTTTAACAAAACTAAATATACATTATCATATAGCTCAATATAAATTATTGGATAGCATATATATATATATATATATATATATATAGGGGAAGGGTTATATAGGAACCCTCTATTATATGAGTACATAGGACCAAATCAAGACCACATATCTACTTATTTTAATGGCTATTATTAATTCTGATTAATGTTAATAAAATAAATGGTAAAGTCAAAATGGGGGTAAATTAGTCCATATAAAAAATAGGGAGGTTGGCTAAATCTAGTAAATCCCATGAAAATAGGGGAGTTACCCACAATTGGTGGCATCCTTCATTCAACCCACGTCATGTAGTTGATTTCCAAACAAATTTGATGATATGTTTCCTTAACTCCATGTGCTAAATTTAGAAAAATCCCATGAAATTCCGTCATTCCCATTTTTTTTAAAAAAATTGCTTGATATGGCCAGAATATTGCTTATATGTGCTTAAATACTTGCTCACACGTATGCAAAATGTTGCTTAGTTTTTACTGTGTTTTAAACTCTCACATTAATAATAGTTTGTTTGAGAAGAAATATCATGTTATGCAAAAAATTAAAAACTTATACTTATATGGACTCTTATTCATTCAATCGTTGACGGTTTTTTCAACCCAGAAATTTGCTTGAGTGATACTAAAATGTTGTTTATGTATGCACGAATACTTGCTTGTATTATTCAACTTAGTACTTTGCTTAGTTATGGCTATTCGTTTGCTTACATGTGCATAACTATATGCTTATGTATATTCTAAATGTTGCTTAATTATTTATTTTGTTTGAATCAGTTGGGATTGCACATGTGCCACAACAGCGGATTGAGATAACATCGAATTCATCTTCGAACTGGATACCAGAATGTGACGAAAATATGACTCCAGAAGAATGAAAGAATTTTGATAATATCGACAACGGAATACCATTTTAAAAATGATTCTTAATAAATAAAAAAAAAAGTATGTGTTCGAGAATATGTTGTGACTGTTTATTTATTTGTTTAATACTGCTTACTCACATATTACAAATTGCCTATGTGTGGTTATTGGAATGCTTATTGCTACTATGTACTCAACTTATTTGTGACTGTTGTAGTGCTTTTCGAGCAAATAGTTCAACATTCTTGCAATTTTGGTTACTACAGTCCTATATGTTCATTTGCTTATTTGTGCGTAAAGTATTGCTTGTGAAACGATGTTATGGTGCTTAGAAAACAATTGAATTATGCTTACAATACCATCAAACCATGAAAATAATTGCTTACAAAGCAATTGAATTATTACAACGCAATTGAATTACGCTTACAAGGCAACTAAATTACATTTCGATCTAAAAACATGAAAATAAATACGGCACTAACTAGAAAATATTCATATATCAACTACGCATGTATGCGTCCAAACCAACCATATTAAAATGGCTATAAAATACTACAATATTCAACATTTTGATCAAAAATATGAAACAACAACGTTTCATTGTGATCCTAACTCGATTTGGCATACTCTTCTTCGTCCGTCCCAAACCAAAACCGACTCGCTCGTTCATTACATCTTTTGCCATTTCCAACGAAAAATCTATAAAAAAACACTAGTCATTTATATAAAATATTTATTAACAAACAAAACATTTATAAGCATAAAAACCAACAAAGCATAAGCATAATATAAGATATGTATAAGCAGAAAACAGACTATAGATAAGCATAGTTATCAACAACAATAAGCAGTTGAAAACATCAATAAGCAATCCCCCCAGCCTCAGAAATAAAATATGGCAATACTAATTACCCCCTAATTTGAGAGCATAATATAAAACATAGATAAGCATAATATAAAACATGCATAAGCATAATTATCAACAACAATAACACTACAACATAAGTGAGATTAGATAACACAATTGTTGTAATACTTTTGAAATTCTTGATATATGTATCGCATTATTGTAACACTTTTAAAATTATAATATTCTTAGACATTTATGTATCATTTTGGTATCACTTTATTAATATGTAACACTTACATGTAACACTTTTAAATTAGTAACAATTCTATGTAACACTTTTTTAAGAACTTGTGTAACACTTTTTTAGAAGTTATTTTTTGTAACACAAATTTTAGTATTATTTTAATTAAAAATGTAATTTTTGTTGATTTTGTTTTTGAGGGAATAATTTATGTTGATTGGATTTGCGTGAATGCACCAAGAATCTCTATATTATTAAGTTGTATATTGTTTTTTTTACCAAAAAAATAAAAATAAAAAAAATAAAACCACCACCGAAAAGCCACACTTTTCCTCCCTACAAGCCACAATCGGAAAATAATCTATCTTTCTAGGATACCCATCCCCAAGTCCCAAGAGGAACCCTTCCGAGCTCTGATGCATCTCCTCTCTATGTCGAGCGCCGCCGCAGCTGCTCTCCTCTACCATATCGTTAAAATTCAAAATAGAAAATGTAGGGCCGACTCGCTTCTCAACGACTTCTTGACATCGTTACATTTTCAATCAACCCCAGGTTTTTGTTTCTTCTTTTTTATTTTCAGTTTTTTTTCTTTTGTCGTTTTAATTTCTAATGGTTCTTTGTACAGGCATCGCGATCATTCTCGATTGCGTTGAACTCTGTGAGTTGATGATTTTCTTTATCTTTTTCTGTATGATATGCCAATTTGATTTATATACTAGCATTCGAGTTAACCTTCCTTGTTTAAAAAAAAATTGATTTCCAATTTTTTGAGATGCATCAAAATTGAGAGTCCGTATAATGATCCAAACCCTCCATGGGAATGCACTTATGCGAACAAAGAAAAGGTTAGTGGTAATTATCATTTCATATTATTGAAAAGCTATGATTCTTTTATTTGATTTGAATGTGCATAATTTGATATTTCAATCCTCAAAGAGCTTGCTTCTTACTAAATGTGTTGTTTACTTGTTTTTAGCTACTGTAAGGGATAATGGGGTTTTCATTGCTGACTTGTAATTGACCTTTGTTTATTTTCAATCACTATTTTGAAAACCTAGTTAACGTGTGAGTGTTAATTTGTAATCAATTGGAGGAATGACAAGTTTGATTCTAAATCTATTTCATGTTCCTATGCCATTAAATTATAGATGATGAAGTTTAATTTTTCAGTCTTAAGTTCGACAGTCTGATTTATATATTAATTGATCCCATTTTGTTTATTATGTGTTCATTACTTAATGTAAGTGAATAATGGTTTCAAAATGTTTATTTTCTCTTCTAAGAGTAAACTAATTGCAACACTTCTTATCTAATAAGTTCATGCATAAGCACCAGTCTCCTTATTGTAATAATTAAGGAACCTTGGTGGAGGAGTTCCATGATGTTTATAAGCCTGCAAGGCATTCAGTTGACTAAGACTTTGTTGAATATGAAAGTTCATTATGAAATATGAAGTGTTTCTGAAAACAGAAGAGCACTAAGGAATGCTTGTAATTAGTTATGAGTATTAATCATTGACTTCATATCACTTTGAGTACATGTTGTTTCGGGTTGGATATGTAGTGTCATTGTCTTAATTATCAAACGAGAATCATGATTGTTTAGATTAACAATTAATAATGGTTGCAATGACGTTATTGGTCGCAACGAGACTTTTCAGTGTTTTGCTCTGACTATCCTACAAAGCTTTATGGGCAATTGGTAGAGACATAATGGTTAACACAATGATTTGAATATTTTACCTCGAGTCAGATTCATTGCTTGTCATATTCTCTCTAATATGGTTTCGTTGTCTTCCCTTCCCTTAGTTCGATCTTGTCATATCTATGTAGGCTCCTGATGTTCAAAAGTTACTTGCAAGTGAATAGTGTTCTGAAGATAAAATGTTGAAATGGAAAATACTAATTGAAGTTGAAAGTTACTATTACTCTCCAGATTTCAAGTAGTTGCAGGCCTCTTGTGTGGAAGACGGATGCACTCTGTCAAAGCCTTTAAAAATCCTGATTGTTGTTGAAGTGTCTGCTTATGTTCTGTGTTAGTTTTATTCAATAACACAACACATATATTATGATTACTCTTTTTCCTTTTAGACAGGTCAGATCGAGTGGCACAATTGTTAGATGAATGTGATTTAGGCGTCTTGCCTTTCTCTATGAGACTTTTAGTTGCTTTAGTGTCCAACAACCACGAGGTATAATATTGCAACTAGAAATCAAGAAATGCTTACTAGAGATCCAGGTGTTCCATAAGAATACACTTATTATATGGTATTCCATATCCCTAGCTTCAGGTTTGTGCTTATCTTGATACTCTTTCCTCAAATATGGATTTATCCATTGCAACTTGAATGAAGTATAGTGTATAGATTTGATTGCTTAGCAATTTTTAATTGATGAAGTGCATTTGGAGTGGGAAAAATGCATTCAATATCACATGTTTGAGTAGAAAAGAAATCCAACTAACAAGCAGTAATGAAATTTTTCTTGTGGAGTTTTTTGATCTTTGTGGTCTTGCAAAATACTTCAAGTTCTCGTAGAGTTTGATTTGACACTAAATTTAATTAAATATGACTCTTTCCAAAGCTTGCTTTGAGTTTCATGTGAATTAGTGTAGGTAGTGGAGAATAATTATGATTTATAAAGCGCATTGATATTGTTATTTTTCATGTGGTTTATGTTAATCAGTGTTGTTCATTTCATTACAGATATTGTAAATATTACTTGAGAAAAAAATCATTCCGAAAGTTGGATATTTTTATAAGTCTTATTATATTATTGGGAAATAGTGGTGTTATTGTTATACTAGATTGACTTATGATGGTGTTAATAAATATTTTTCAGAATGACACATATGAGGATGATGGAGCAAATAATGATGATGGAGTCCTTGAAGAAAATGAAGATTGAATTGAGAAACGAAGAGGAAGATCATGAAGACTATTGAACTATTAATTCTCTTTACAAACTTTGTTCATAGGTTTTTTCACTTTCTGTTAATTGTTTATTGTATAAGAGATTTTAGTTAATCTTATGAAACCTATTGAGTATATATTCATTTGTTAATTTTTTATCTTATTTGGTATACATCCAAAAGTGCTACAAAAAATATTGTGTTGGATAAGAAAAATGCTACATAAGTGTTACATAATCTCTTGAAAAGCGATACATGTGGTGATATAAACTGTTACTAATTATTTAAAAAGTGCTACGATAAAGGGATCAAAATGATACAACTATTGGATAAAATGTTACAGTTCAATCAAAAGTGCTACAAAAAAAAAGTGTTACATTTAACAAAAAAAGTGTTACATAAGGGATCATATGTAACATTTTATACGTTTACTTCAAAGTGTTACAATAGAGGATTTAATGTAACGCTTAGAAAATGTGTTACTAAAAGCTACCCAAAGTGTTACCTTAGACAATAGGTAGCACGAGCAACTGCATCACCTATTAAAGTGTTACCTTTTGTCTATAGTAACATTTTATGGTTATTAGATAACACTTTTTAGGTGTTACCTAATGTAACTTATGTTGTAATATAAGCAGTTGAAAGCCTCGTTAATCTCCATGTCTACTAATTTTGTTTTTTCAACTAGTAAAACCAGTAAATAAAAAATAACAAAAAACCCATAACATACAATATCCTGCAAAAAAACAATAAAATATAAAAAAGAAAAAAGACAAACGAAAAGGAGAAAAAAACATATCGCCCTACCTACAACGAGGGTGAATGCACAGTTGAAATTTTGCTACCTCCTCGAATAATACTCGTCGTTTCGGTTGCGGCGTCGAAAAACCACGAGGCGTCCTAGGTGTTTTTCACAGATTTGGGGTTTTTCAACAAAATTGGGGTTTTCCAAAATCGCTTCTTCTGGGGAATATTCACAATGATGGGATGTAATAATGAAAAAGAACTCCTCACGGTAAGGATGAAGTTGGAGACGGTTTGCAGGGACGAACTCTTGAAGAATGAAAAATGGAGTTGGGTTTTTAAAGGCGGTATGGATGGTTTTGGGCGATTTACAGAGAGAACTCGAGGGGAAGAAAGACTCTTCTTTGATAATATGATTCTTAGTTTACCAAGGATGAAAAGATATGCAAGATTTTAGATAACACACGTCCCCCAAAATCGTTCCTAATTTTTAGCCCACTACCAAAAATAATTTCCCTCCCAAAATCTGATTTTAATTAAAATTACCAAAAAGTCCTTTTTTTATTAAGTTATATATTAATAAATGGTAAAACCTGATTAATCTCAACCGTTTAAAAATTAAATCAATGCCTCAGATTTGGTCTCGTGTACTCACATAAGTTATGCGGACTCACTGGATCCAAATCATATATATATATATATATATATATATATATATTATCACACAACTAAGCATATATTATTATACACCTAAGTATAAATTACCATACTCTGGTTATGCATACATATATACACTAAGTATACACATATATATACATAATCACACAACTAACTATACATTATCCTATAGCTAAATATACATTATTTCATACATATATACATGCTCGCACAACTAAAATATACAGTGTTCTATAACTAAACATGCATTATTGCATAATTAAACATACATTATTATACACCTAAATTTACATTACCGTACAAATTGAACATACATTATTAAATACATAAAAATACATTATCACAAAGCTACATGTACAATATTACATAACTAAAAATACATTATTACACAACTAACAATATAATGTACAACATGAGAAATCGAAGATGAGAAATCAAAACTTAGAAATCAGGAACAAATATAAACTATGAGCACACAAATATATGAACAAAAATTCAACAAGAAAAATACCATTCATCGGACCTAGAAAACACTATATATGTGTATACACTAAAATCGAACAGAAAAAAACACTAAAATCGAACATAAAACACTAAAATAGAACCCTATCAGCAAGAAACACTAAAATCGATCAGAAAAACTTACATCCAAATTTGGAGAACTTCGAACCCTAGCAAAAATCAAACGCTAAAATCGCACCAAATATTAACACAAGCTTCTGAGAAGTTCGAGCCCTATCAGCGACAAAGCAGAAAAATGCATCTCTTGGATGGATTAAATTGCGCTATTAAATTCGATTTCCAATTGATATCGTGTGTTAGTGGGAAGCAATTTCGAATTTTTGAAAGAGAGAATTGAGGAAATCACGGGATGGATATATCAGATTTTTTGTTACCAAATTCAAAAATGGGGAGTTACAAATATATCCCTTATCTTAAAGCATCAAATTACTTTGCTACCCTTACAGTAGGCGCCCAAGCCTAAAATGGGGAGTAAAATCTAGACCATTGATTATTAAATCAAATGGTCTAGATGTGGTCTCATGTTCTTACCTAAAGGGCTTAATCTCATTTGATCATATCCATATATATATATATATATATATATATATATATATATATATATATAGGGAGGGGTCTGTGAGACCACCCTCCTAGGTTAGTCCATAGACCAAATCTACACCATCCGGATAGTAAATCAATGGCCAAGATATAAACCAATATATACAATATTTCATAAGTAAGTATACAAATGAAGAAGGGGCAAATAGGAATCCAAGAAATTATACATGGTAACCTCCTCCTACAAAAATAGGGGCGTGATCTGTTATTAATCACGCCCCCATAAATCACGCCATTCACCATAATCACTCAAATACGTCTCCTTCTCAACAACACCTCAGACGCCATAATCAACACCTCTGTATTTACCATAATCACTCCAATCGACCGCAATTATTCCACGAGAAAATTGGACACGATGGATATCATACAATTAGCGAGTTATCATCCATTTGATTCAAAAAGAGAGTTCTACAATGGCGGAAAATCTTGATTTCAAAGACAATCGATGAATGTATTCAAGGTAATTTCTAACGAAAAACTTGCTACAAAATTATTCATACACAACTGAATCAACCATTGATGTCTGAATGAACCAGATGCACCACTGTTCTTGTTGATTTGTATGTTTAGTATACATATGTTGTCTATTTAGTTTATTAACCTTGTATATATAGTTTTACTTTTTGCATATTAACCACTTGTATGAAGATTGTATATTTATTAATAGTTTGTATGTTAAGTACAGATTGTTTGCTTATTTAGTATATAAGCCTTGCATATATAGCTTTATGTATTTGCATTCTTACGCCTTATCTGCAGAGAGTACATTTGTTAACAAATTCGTTGCGTGTTTGTTTAGCATGTACAACATGTATACAATAAATTTATTAGTTGTATATTTATAATATAACACTTGCATATGTTTGTCTGTAGTTTGTTCAATTAAAAATCTATTCATGCTTATTTCATTGTACGATAAAACTTGTCTTGCATATTATTTAGTAAAAATACAACAAGTATATGTGAAGACTTGTCCGTCATATTGAATTAATCAGTTTGATGTAAAAAAAATTGAATATTAACTAAACATTTTTTGTATATTTATAACTCAAAATTTGCATAAATAGCGTATTAATGTATATTGTATACAAATTGAGTATTATATTCAAGCAAATCCTGGTATACAGCAGCATGATCATAAAAAATGAAAACTGTGTATGAATGTAATTACATATGTGTATATATAGTATATCCATTTCATATTATAATGTAATAACTTTTGTGATGTCAAAAATCAATGTAGGACAACGACTCGAAATCTCACCGGGATCAACTAAATATTGGATACTAAGTAGAACAAGAAAAGATTCCGCGAGTGGGCATACATTTCGCTATATTGGAAATTGGTATACAATTTTACAAAAACTATGGAGCAATTAGCGGATTCGACATTAGAAGGAGCACGACAAAGCGATTCAATAACGAAGTGATTCGTTTGCATTATGTTCTTTGCAATAGAGAAGGCTTAAAACACACCAAAAACAACATACCTGCAGACCCTACAGATGAGACCGAAAGGAGCACAACACATGGGTCACGAAAGAGGACTTCAAATTATGTTGGGTGCAATGCACGCTATTTTCGAGTACACCAGTAACGACGCATATAAGATACACAACTTTGAAGAGTGACACACTCACCCAATGGCAATGGATACATTCAAGCAATTTCTTAAAGTTAACAGAAACCTTAACTTCGGTCACCAGCAATTTATCACCAATTGCACGAAGGCTAATATAGGGAGTTCTAAACAACACGAATTATTCAGAGAGATGGTGGGCGGATTTCCACAGGTCGGGGCGCTCAAGGTTGGTTTTAAAAACTTCAAGCGAGACTTAAAAGCATACATCGTGGTGCGGAGGCCTTACGATTGGTAATAGAAAAATTATTTAGACAAAGGAAGTTAATCAAGGGATGGCTTTCGATTACGACGTGGACGAAGATGAACAATTGATGTGTCTCTTTTGGGCAGACCAAGCATCTATAAGGAACTACGCCACATTTGGTGATGTGATTTCATTTGATGCTACATACAATACTAACAGGTAAAGAGATTCTTGTTTATTTAATGCAAGTATTTTGTATGCTTAATTCATTGAAATTGTATGGTTAGTTTTTATGAATTGTTTATATTATGGAATTTTATGTAGTTATGTTCCCTTGTATAATTACTGTAGTGGAATTGTAAAGTTAGTTCATCTAAATTGTATACATATTTATGTTTTATTGTATATTTAATCATGTGTATTGTATACTTGGTACATTGCAGTTGCATGCTTAGTTTAGTAGAATTGTATGCTTAGTATAGTTAGTACATCGAAATTGTATACATATTTATGTTTTATTTTATATTTAATCAGGGGTATTGTATACTTGGTTCATTGCAGTTGTATGCTTAGTTTAGTAGAATTGTATGCTTAGTTTAGTAAATATATCTGTAGGTCCCAAGGGGTGTGAGTAAGGTTTAGAAGGGGGGTTGAATAAACGTTACAACTTTTTCGATTTTAGTCCTTTTGAAATTATAACGAGTTAACTTTAACTTGATTGTGTCCTTGAGGACATCTAAGTTGGCTATTCAAATAAGTTAACCACTCAAATGACTCGATAGAGTTGATAGAATAACTTGGTTGTTTAACCTAAACTTAACTTGACCGGGTTTGGTTTTATCAACAAGACTTAACACCCTTGATTTGTTTTAAGCTTGTTTTAACACTTAATTTTTAGCACTTGGTTATTAATCGATTGAATAGAAAATATGATTCTAACAAACAGATATGATGTAAGTATGCAAAAAAGTAAATGTGCTGAAAGTAAATGACACAAATATTTTAATAGAGGTTCGAAGATGGGGTAATTCTTCTAATCATCTCTTCTCCAACTCCTGGAGGAATCCACTAAGTAATAGATCAGTTTACAAAGTGGTGAACACAATCGAGACGACGCTTGATCACACAGTTGGCTTCTCTTGCAACTCGGCTTCTTCACATTGGCGGCAAATTTGCGCTTGCTACTTGACTCACTTCTCAAGTTCTTGGATTTGATCACGTAGCCCTCCAACAAACTTGATACTGGTTCGACCTTGAACCTTCCTACAATCCTCCTTGGAAAGTAGACCCTTTTTGATTCTTCAAAAGTTTCTTCTTCAACAGATTTGAAGTTGTCTTTCCTTCACAGCTTGTGTTGGATCGATTTCCTTTGAGTTTCAAGCTTGAGGATTTGTTTGAATGTACTTGAGAATATTGTAGGTTAAATGCTTGAATAATGCTTGCTTGTTCGTGGTTCAGGTAATCAAGGTAACCTCTTCTCAATAAATTCCTCAGCCGTTTATAGTGAAATTTTGAAATTTTGCCCGTTGAAGAGATATGCTAATTTCAAAAGTCACTTGTGTTCATTGGCTTGTCTTGTCTGCAGTCCTTGATGTTGACATTTCCTCGTATTAAATATCTTGCAGCATTGTAGATTTTCTAACACACGGTGCAGTGCTTCCCATTGGTTTATTCCTTTTGCACAAAACGGGGACTTACACTTTACACCTGACAGCTTTGACATGTTAGTATTATGAGTAACATTTTTTACTTTAATCAACGGATCTAAGTCAGTTGTCTTGACTAGACTGTTGTCTTTACCCCAAGTGACTTGAGTCAGCTTCTAGTCATTGGATGACTCAACTTTCACTTTTACTTTGAGACTTGGATTCCTGAGCTAACTTGACTGACACTGCTTACAGTTGTTCCTCAGTTGACACACCTTTAGTCGAGTTCTTGACTTCCTTCTTGGCTATACTCAGCTGACACACAACAGAGTCTTCAATCCAGTCCGCAGTAGACTTCTTGTATTCCTTGGCATAGCTGACTTGACTTAGCTTTTCCAGCCCTATCTATTACAATACAAATTACAAGGAAAATGGGGTGTCAACTTCCTAGTTTAAGTTTTACATGGTATCATCAAAATCTACTTAATAAATTTCCTAACAATTTCCCCGTTTTTGATGATGCCAAAACTTAAATAAATTCAACAAAACATAAACAACAAAGATACATACAAACAATGCAGTAACAAAGAACGTATGCTTAAAATAGATCGTTTTATTGATCATAGCATTCATGTCCTTTACATAGCTATTTATATTTGGTATCAGAGCATTCTTTATCAGAGCGATATACATATCTAGGCTAAGATACAAGAGTTCATACAAAGTGAAAAATTACAGAAAAATTCACTAAGTATATTACAGAAGACTTACATGAACGTATTTACAAAACAATACATGAAGGGGTTTGCAGCAACACTTCAACGCCTTCGCTACTTCCTTCCTCTTTCTTCTTCAGCTCTCCTTCGCTCCTTGTTGTCATCAACTCTTTTCCTCTTCTTCTCTTCTTCTTCCCTTCTTTTCCTCTTTTCATAGGCCCGTTTGGAAGCATCATCCCTTTGCTTCCTCTCGAGCCATTGACGAGTTTGACTTTCATTTTATTCTTCTTGTCTTCTCACTGCCTCAACGTTCTTTCTTGCCACTTTCCTGTTGGCTAGGTGATCGTATCCAGCCCAGTAGAACAACCCTTTCTTGTCAGGATCTATGAATGAAATGTCCTTGGGTTTTGGTCGAGGTAGCTGACCTCTTCCACCACCACTTCTTCATCTGCCTGGCTCAGCTCTTCCTCTGCCTCTGGGTGTGTACTGCACGTGAGTCTTCTCGCTTTCAAAATGAGTGATTCTTTGGAAGATCTGCCGCTTTTCATCTTCTTCACACAAGGCTAAGCCTTTCTCCC
The DNA here is from genome assembly GCA_016081115.2 of Rehmannia glutinosa. Classification (NCBI taxonomy): domain Eukaryota; kingdom Viridiplantae; phylum Streptophyta; class Magnoliopsida; order Lamiales; family Orobanchaceae; genus Rehmannia; species Rehmannia glutinosa. The sequence continues at coordinate 68,524 of JABTTQ020003402.1, read as the reverse complement.
AGTACCAATCCCAGGCTTGGGCCAGAGCCATTCCTTGGAAATAGCCTTCAGATTTAAGGGTTTTGAATTCTTCGACCGATCTAGGCTCAGATCCATCATCAGGGATAGCATCCTGATCCTTTCCAACTGGAAGACCACCATACTATTTCAACAATTCCTGAACGCGGGCATCATCAAGGGCTAGAGGGACCCCAGGGAACATGCTTCCAAGGAGAAAGTCTAGTCTGTTAATTGTGGAATCGTGCTTGGAGTCTGCTACATCTGTTGCGGTTTGAATCTCCGATCGAATCTCCTTAGACTCAGCTCTCAATATCTGCATTTCAGCCAAGAGTAGGCTAAATTTGTCATTCATCGCATTTTCAAGTCTTAGGATCTCATTCTTATGAAAATATCGCAACAGCTCCATATCATTTTTGTGAGACTAGGTTATTCTTTCAATGTATTCCGTCATCCGCTGCCTGATCATGGAGTTATCCACACTCCATACGAGCATTTTTCCATATAAGGCTTTGAAGTATCGTACTTGCTCGCTTCGCATAGCAGTCTGCTGTTGAAACCATTCCCGAATTCGCACCATGATCCCTCTCAAGTCTGCTGTGAGAGTGGCATTGCGATTGTCCAGACGTAAGTCGAGTGAGACCTGGTGTCATTCATTCTTCTCAATCTCCTCGTAGATCTTCTTGAAGACTTCACAAATTTTAGCTGTCTCGCCCGAATCAGTTGCCGGCCACTCTTTGTCAAAATCAAAGTCTGCTGGAACAATCGTGTCGGTAGGAATAATGGGATCTTCTCTGATAGTGTATCTTCTTTGTTCAACATCTGTCTCTTCCTCGGATGCAGGCCGGTCCTGGGTGAATGGAAATATGTCTTGAAAGACATCATCACGTACATAGGGAATATCTGGGTCTCGACCCTTCAATGCCTTCCTTTTTAGTAGTAGAGTGGAGTCAACTCTCGATGCCTCTGCTGCGGCAGCTTCATCGGAAATATTCACAGTTGTGTGAGCTTGTGACAGAGCTGACGGAGTCGTAACTGCTGCAGCTGTGGAAGCCTGCGCAGATGACTCAGTTCCAGCTGGGGATTTTGGATTGTCTTGCCCACCGACGAGCCTCAGCCTCGGTATCTTAATGACTTCCTCGATCTCAGTAAACTTTTCTAAATGAAGTACTGTTCTACTTTGTGTCATCGCAGGCGTCATCGGATGATGATGAGACTTGTGGAGTTGGCTCATCATCAAAATTAAACTTTTGGCGAGCCACTTTTGCACTGATTTGGCTCTTAGTTTTGAGAACATCCTCAGTTGGGTCCGTAGGATTTGTAATTGGAGTGGACTCAGCTTCATCTTCTGATCCCAACAATGATGTATCTATGTTCTCCTGGGAGTCATGAAGAACGCTTATCTCATTTTTCTCGTATCGTATCGTGTATCTTTGGAGGAATGTTCGTGCATCTTGATCCTTGCAACTATTTCATTTGATTCAAGATCTTTGATCGAAACACTCTATATTGACTCCAACATTGTAGCCCTTGTCACGCGAGTTGGCGATGCTTAACAAGTTAAAGTTGAGGCCTTCAACATAAGTAACATCCGTGATTTCCAATCCATTCTTCTTGATAGATCATGTGTCTTTGATTTCCACTTTGAGCTTCATTTCCTCCAAATATGACTTTTGCACCTCGATATCCTTGAATCTTGACAGTTTTTTCTTGTTTCTGTCATATGTCCGGAAATGACCACTATCCATGTACCAGGTTCCTTGGCACTCACTTTCCTTGAACCTCCGCAATCAAGGAAATCGGTTTTTAGGTACCCATACTTGCCTGGTCCGAGGAGTTAGTGCTATAAGATGATCCAACCAACCTATAGCCAAAGGACTTGACTCTAAGAGGTTGCCATCTATCAGTGCCATAATCATAGTGCACATTAGCAAATTTCTTGGGGGTTTTAGGTTCATACAACAGTCTCTTTTGTTTGTATGCCTGTGTGTGTGTTTTAGCAATTGCTTTCTTGGGATAGTTGTGAAAATTCTGAGTGTAGTGCTTAGGTGCATATGTGTGCTGATAATAGCTCTTTTGCCTTTGGAGTGACCTTTGCTTAGTTTTAGGTCTTTGCCATCTAGGCTTGTATTCCATATGTCTTTGTTGATGTTTCACATTATTCCAATCAGCATAGTTTGGATAGTTTCTACCATTCCCATCATGTGTGTTTCTATGATTAAACTTTTGGGGTTTTTGGTAGCTCTATTTGCTTTTCACAGAGTATTTTATGTTTGGAGTTTGCTGAGGAACTCGGCTGGATTTCTTCTCAGCTTTCCTCTCAGCATACTCAACTGACTGTTTTCCTTTCCCTTTGTATCCAAGGCCAGTTTGTTTGTGAATGTGCTTAGGAATGAATGTGGGTGCAACATTTTGTGTTTTCGATTTTTGAGATGCTTCATTGCTTGAAGATCCTTTTTCGAAAATCACTCTTGGAGTTTGACTGTGCACAAAGGAGTTAAACCCTATGTCTGTTTTATCTCCACATTCTTTTTGACTCATGATAAGATCATCCAATGATTTGGATGCCTTTGTAAATGAGGCAATCACATTTTTGAGATCTTTTTCCCTCTTTTCTATAGCAGCTAACTCTACTATGATCTTGCCATTCTCAGCCTTCAGCTTAGTGTTCTCATCAGCTATGTGACTCAGAGTACTTAGCTCTTTAGTCAGCTGTGAGTTTTGGCTTTTAAGCTTTTAAGTCATTTTTTTCCTCATTTAGAATTGTGTGTGAGGATTTTATGTGTTCAAAATCTTTCATCATTTTGCCTAATGAAACATAAAGATCAGTGAGTGATGAAGTGTGTGTATCACAGTCACTATCACTTGAATCTGAATGGGATGAGTTAGAGTGTACCTCATCTTCTTGATCTGGTTGATCTTGTTCTTTAGCCATAAGGCAGATCATAGCCTCTTCTTCAGAGTCACTTGAGTAGTCAGCTTTACTACTCTCTGAATCTGCTGCTTCTTTAGACTTTGCTGTCTCAGTATTCTCAGCAGCTAACATGGCTTTCTTCTTTTGTTGTCTTCTTTCTCTGAAGACTTTTCTTTCTTCTTCATTCCTATTGTTTACTGGTGGATAGGAACAATCAACTGCAAAGTGTCCTGGTTGTCTACAGTTCCAACACAGGTTCTCAGCTCTTTGATTAGCTCTTTCTGTTCTTGGGTTATCAGCTCTCTGATATTCAACCCTTTGATGCTCAGCTCTCTTGGGTCCATCTTCCCTTGACTTGGAGGGAGCATAATGTCTCCTGGTGGTTTCACCCTTGTTTCTTTTATAGTTCTTATTGAAGAACTTGTTGAATCTTTTAACCATTAGGGCAATCTCCTCCTGGTCTATGGCTTCCTTGAGTTCAGCTCTCTTTCCATCCTTGGCTATCAGTGCAGCTGTCTTGGGTACAACTGTCTCCTCTTGTTCTTTTCCTCTCAGCTCAAACCCATATGCTTTGAGGTCTGAGAATAGCTCGCGGTTAGATGTTCTTGAGAGGTCCATTGAATGTCTCAGGGCCATAGTCTTCATTTCCCATTCAGCTAGGAGGCTCCTTAAGATCTTCATACACATTTCCTTTTGTGTATATTCTTTCCCAAGATCTGAAAGCTCATTTGTGATTTCAGTGAATCAAGGCGTCAAATGATCCATGGTTTCACCTCGCAAGCATTTTGAAATTTTCAAATTTTTGAACAACAACAGACAATTTATTTTCTTTAATTTGTTCGATCCTTCACAAATTAAAGTCGATTTATTCCGTTTCTTTTGCGATTTACAAGATTTGACTTTTTTGAACATTGCTTTGTCGATGTCTTGTAGAGTATGTCCTTGGCCACATTGTCCAATTTGTATCTCTTTCTATCTTCATTTGTCCACTCGATCCTTGGTTTTTCAACCATGGCTGGTCTTGGCTTTCAATGAACAACTTCTTCTCCTTCAGCTGCAGCTGCTCTTCTTACAGCCGTGTTCACTTTCAGTATTTGCAGTGGCCCATCCTGTATCACAAGCCACATTTCATCGTGTAATGCAGATATATGAGCTTGTATACGAATTTTCCAATCATCAAATTCTTCAACAGTGAACATAGGAATACGTGTCATATTTGCTTCCATGATAATAACTTTGCTTAAAATGAAAGATTTTAAAAATGCAAGTGTTTAAAACCTTTTTGAAAAGATAGAAATCTAGTTCAGTAACCAGTGCAGAAGGCTCAATGAACCAACCGCTCTGATACCACTTGTAGGTCCCAAGGGTGTGAGTGAGGTTTAGAAGGGGGTTGAATAAACCTTACCACTTTTTCAATTTTAGTCCTTTTGAAATTATAACAGAGTTAACTCAAACAGTTGTGTCCTTGAGGGACAGCTAGGTTAGCCACTCAACAGACTCGATAGAGCTGTTGATAAAATAACTTGGTTGTTTAACCTAAACTTAACTTGGTTGGTTTGGTTTTGTCAGCGGAAGACTTAACACCCTTGATTTGTTTTAAGCTTGTTTTAACACTTGATTTTTAGCACTTGGTTATTAATCAGTTGAATAGCAAATATGATTCTAACAGCAGATATGATGTAAGTATGCAAGAAAGTAAATGTGCTGAAAGTAAATGACACAAATATTTTTATAGAGGTTCGAATATAGGGTAATTCTTCTATTAATCCTCTCTTCTCCAACTCCTGGAGGAATCCACTAAGTAACAGATCAATTTACAAAGTGGTGAACGATCCGAGATAGCCTTTGATCACACAAATGGCTTCTCTTGCGACTCGGCTTCTTCACAGAAAGTCGCTTGCTACTTGACTCACTTCTCAAGTTCTTGGATTTGATCACGTAGCCATCCAACAAACTTGATACTGGTTCGAACTTGAACCTTCCTACAATCCTTCTTGGAAAGTAGACCCCTTTTTATTCTTCAAAAGTTTCCTCTTCAATGATTTGAAGTTGTCTTTCCTTCACAACTTGTGTTGGATCGATTTCCTTGAGTTTCGTGCTTGAGGATTTGCTTGAATGTACTTGAGAATATTGCAGGTTAAATGCTTGAATAATGTTTGCTTGTTCGTGGTTCAGGTAATCAAGGTAACCTCTTCTCAATAAATTCCTCAGCCTTTTATAGTGAACTTTTGAAATTTTGCCCGTTGAAGAGATAAAGGCTAATTTGAAAGTCACTTATGTTCGTTGGCTTGTCTTGTCTGCCATCATTGATGTTGACATTTCCTCGTATTAAATGTCTTGCAAAAGATTGCAGTTTTCGACACACACGGTGCGATGCTTCCCATTGGTTTATTTCTTTTGCACAAAATTGGGACTAACACTTTACACCTGACAGCTTTGACATGTTACTATTCTGAGTAACATTCTTGACTTTAATCAACGGATCTAAGTCAGTTGTCTTGACTAGACTGCTGTGTTTACCCCAGGTGACTTGAGTCAGCTTCCAGTCATTGGATGACTCAACTTTCACTTCAACTTTGAGACTTGGCTTCTTGAGCTAACTTGACCGACACTTCTTACAGATGTTCCTCAGCTGACACACCTTCAGTCGAGTCCTTGACTTCCTTCTTGGCCATACTCAAACGGTGACACCGACAAGTGAGTCTTCAATCTAGTCCATGATTGACTTCTTGTATTCCTTGGCATAGGCCGACTTGACTAAGCTTTTCCCCTTTATCTATTACAATACAAATTACAAGAAAAATGGGGTGCCAACTTCCTAGTTTAAGTTTTACATGGTATCATCAAAATCTACTTAATAAATTTCCTAAAATATCGAAATTGTAAACATATTTATGTTTTCTTGTTTATTGTATACATAGTTTAATTTCTATACATATTTTACATAAATTGTTTGTAGTATTAAGTGTAATTTAATAGTGTAAATTTATACTGTATGCTTACATTAACAAACATGTGCTGGTATAAAATGATTTTTCCTCCATTTACCGGAGTAGATAACCATTGCAGATGTGTCACGTTTACAGCTGGTCTTATATTAAAGGAAGATGAAGAGTCAAATACATGGTTGTTCACAAAGTACTTGGAAGATGTTGGTCGGGAACCATACTATATAGTAACCGACCAAGATTCGGCAATGAAGAAAGCCATTCAATCTGTGTTCAAGACGACAAAACACATATTGTGTATGTGGCACATAATGGAAAAGGTTAGTGTTAAAGTCGGTCACACTCTGTGCAAGGATAAAATTTCATAAATCGGCTGAATTCAATCGTGTGGGATACCAACATTTCAATACCAGAATTTGAGAGTCAATGGAATGATATTATGGCTGACTTTAGTCTAACATCGCATCCATGGTTCGCACATTTGTATGAGCTTAGAAGGAGTTGGATACCCGCTTATTTTAAAGATGTGCCAATAAGTGGTTTGCTCAAAACTACATCATGATCGGAGAGCACCAATAGCTGGTTTGGAAATTTTACAAATACTGGTTCAAACTTGGTTGAATTTTTCATGCACTTTGAAAGCACGATGGAGTCACAATGCCATGCAACCGATAAATTAAACCACAAGTGCCAAACAACATTTCCAGAATGCAAGACAAAACTGACCATTGAGAAGCATGCATGTTCAGTGTACATGCACACTGTATTTTCCGATGTTAGCATGGAAATTGAAGCATCCTGCTATGATTGCACAATTACAGAGATAACTGATGATGCCAGCAAGTGTTCCGACAGAATTAAAGACAAAACAAGTCGCATCTTTGATGTCGTAAATTATAAGATGGAAATAATGATAAACTGCAGCTGCAAAAAGTTCGAACATATGGGCTTACTGTGTTGTCATGTTTTTGTGATCTTAAAGGACTTTCAAGAAATTCCTAGGAAATATTTAGCTCAGAGAAGGATGAAGACTTCCTCGGTCACACAATACACAAAATTAGGCCAGATTTATCAATTTACAGGGGGGAATGAAGCCGCGAGCACGCTAAACAACCTTTGGTCTGACTTCCACAGCTGCATTGGTCTAGCGCAAGGAAATATTGGAACATGTGGAGATATCGGGACATGTGGTGATATCGGGACACATAACAACAGAACGTGTCCAAACCGCGACACCACACCCTAGTGGAATGTTTTTATTTTTGCAAAAAATATTGGGTGAACAGTATGAAACCTGTCAGTTTATCATTTAATGAAAACGTTTTTTGTCATAACATTATGTAACCTGTTAATTTATCTTTAAGATTATTTTTGCTTCTTATACATGTATTGCATGTAAAATTACATTGAACTAAATATACAATAAAACATCATTAAGCATACGAAATTGTTTAACTATGTATACGATTACACTTTGAAATAACTATATTGTAAACATTGCTAAGTATGCAAAAACATTAAACTAAAAATACAATTACACTGAACTAAAAATACAATACCACTGAACCACCCATATAACTAAGTATACAATTCCACTAAATTAAGAATACAATTCAACGTAACTAAGTAAACAAATACACTAAACTACTTATACAACAAATAATACAATTCAACTTATCTAAATAAACAAATCCAGTAGCATTAAATATACAATTCAACATATCTATTTATACAAGTCATTTAACAATCGTATGATAATATACATGCAACTCCAAAACCACTTATATCTATAAAATAAACATTCTGCTACACAAAAACACAACGTGCAAAATAACTTAGTAATTTGTACCAATACTTCGAAACACCAACATTCCCAACAAAATCATGTCCAAAAGCATGCAAAACCATCACTAATAATAACCAAAAACAAAAAACACTAAAGTATTCCACCAGTGACAAAATAGATAAACTTCTACAATGGCTTCTTGCCAGTCCAATGCTTCTTGCATTCAACCAAATTCTTCTCCCTTAACTCGTCCATGTCATCTAGGAAAATAGCGCCAGTGTACTTGGAACGAAAAGTACACATTAGATTGGCATTTCCCTTCTGTAAACCAGGTGACCAGTCCCTCAAACCTCCACCCATGTACATTTCCATATGCCGCGTTGCAAAGATTCCGCAATCCACCTTGTTTCGTGCATCTCTCCATGGCATAACAAGTCTGATTGGACTAAGCTTCCCAATCTCTTGACCCATCTGCTCGCAACCTTTGCTCATCAAGTACTGGAAAAAAACACGAACCTGACACAATAGATACCAACAATTAATGAATCGACTATGGATCAAATACAATATATCAATGCAACGTATGAATATGCATGTCGAAAATACATGTTGAGAATCACCAATTTTGTAGGTACATCTTCGTACTTGTCACACTTGGTTCCACCAACCGAGGAATCATCCAAAATCTACATATTTTTCCTCTTCATATCGAACACAATAACGAAAAGGTGTTCTCTCTTACATATTGGAAAGAAAAACTGGAAAAAAGTAAAAAAAAAAACATTAGTTAAATCTGAAATGACTAATGTAAATCTTAAAAGGAATATAGAAAACAAATACCATATCAAACGCCTGTAACTTAGATGGATTAACATCACCAAACTCGGCATCAAGACTTTGAGAAAATAACACCAAAGTTCTATTATCATCATCTGCCTCCCTTGGTTTAACAATGGAAAACAACTACATGAAATATGCCAAAACAGAAACAATCAGCAATTAATGAAAATATACAAAAACAATGAACTAACTATACAATAAAAATGCTAAGTATACATAATCATTTGGCAAGTACACATTATACTAAACTAACTAAACATTAGAACATTACTAAGTATACAACAAACAATTGACTGAATATACAAAAAGAATAAACATTACAAAGTATACAAAGTCAGTTGACAAAATATACAATTAGACTTAACTAACTACACCTTTAAACATTCTTAAGTATACAAATCCTCTGAACTAAATAAACAAATCCACTGAACTACTTATATGACTAACCAATTAGTGAAAGTATACATTTACACTTAACTAACTATACAATTAAAGATTACTAAGTATACAGAAATATTGGACAACGCATGCAATTAAACTGAGCTAACTAAACATTAAAACATTACAAGTATAAACCAACAGTTCACTGAGTATACAAGAACACTAAACAAATACTAAGTATACGGAGTCACTTGACAAGTTATACATTAAAACATTCCTAAGTATACAAATTCACTAAAACATTACTAAGTATACAGAAACATTTCACAACAAGCATACAATTAGACTGAACTAACTATACATTTACACATTCTTAAGTATACAAATCAATTGAACTAAATAAACAAATTCCCTGAACTACTTGTATGACTAAGTATATCCATTGAATTAAATAAACTAATCCACATAACTAAGTATACATTTCTGCTGAAATAAAGATACAATCAGACATCACTTAAAAATGCAAAGAATGCCTAACTATGTAACACAAACATGCACTTGCAATTATTTTCTGAATACAAACATGAAATGTAATGAAAAAGAGAGAGTACTCTAGAATATGTCGTAGCAAAAAATCGATACGGCGAACCCTTGCTCCTAATTGACTCTTTTCCGTTCAGAATCTTCATCCATACATCGATCAGGGATACACTCAAATAGCTTCCGGGCCGCATCGTCACAAAGTCTTCCCTTGTTATGATCATGTCGCCAGCCTTAAAAATCGCCTCGGCCCTGCAAAAAAAGAAATACATAAAAAACATATTGAAAATTCAGTAATTATAATAAATTTTATAATATATTTTACCATAAAAAAATTAAATTACTTTTCAGCTTCCGGATTCTCAAACAACCACTTAACAATCATATTCTGCTGCTCGTTTAACTTAGACATCACATCAACCCGTCTCTCAACAAATGGAGACGTTAATGTCTGAGTCTTCTTTTTGTGGCGAGTTTCATTTCGCCGAAAACGCTCAGCTTCTCGCTATTCTTATTCGCTCCTTCATTCCTAGCCAAAACCGCACCCTTCCCACCATCAACAATCGTATTTGTCTCTTCCTACGAATCAAAATAAAATAAATATAAGAACAAAATTCAGGCAAAATCATAAAAATTAATGCAAAAAAAAAAAAGAATGAAATTCACCCCATCATCATCTCCAGCAGACTCATCAACTTCCTTTTCCTGCTCAACCTGCACATACAAACGTGATGTCTCAACCACAACGTTCCATTTACCAGTGTTTTGTTCTTGTGTTAAACCAAGACTAAAACTAGGCTTGTCAACATTCCATTTCTCAAACTCGTCCTGCTTGCAAAGAGCAACTTCCATCTTCTCAAGCAATGCTATGTTTTCAGGATTGCTCCAGAGTGGTTCAGCCTGTTGACTTTCACTTCCAACTAGATCATATCCAACCCGTGTGCCCTCAACTTGAACAGTCTTGTAGCATATCAGATTCTTAGCAACCACACCAATTTCAGAAAATTCAGGAACCTCCACCACATACTACAAGAAAAATGGGGATTTGGGACGAAAAGAAATCATCACCAAAACTCCCCAAAACGTCGCAAAAGCATATCTAAGACGAATATAAAACGTCACAAGATACGTCGCAATATCCTAGTCGCTAAAGGTTATTAGAGACGAAATTCAAATAACGTCCCTAAAAATTTGGCTTTGGAGACGAAATAAAACGTCACGTATTATCATCCAGTTGGCCCTATCTTACATTTTGCGACGGACGTTTTCGTCTCTAAACAGATAATTAGGGACGTTTCGTCATTTGTCTCAAAAGATGGTATTCACAACTGAGCTTTTCGAGACATTTTATTTTCGTCCCTAAATAACATTTTAGCGACATTATTTTCTCTAAATTTAACTGGTATAGAGACGATTATTTCCGTCTCTAAATCCAATCTTTAGTGACAGTTTCATATTTGTCCATATATTTGGCATTGGTTCAAGAACATTTATTTCATCCATAAAAAACTTTTTTTTGAACCCACCGTGTCCTCTAGTTGTACAATAAACTTTGTAACAAAGTGCAAAATAACATGCCCCCTAATAATAAGACATAAACAATAATATAAGTTCATTCATTCAAAAATAAAGTTTCATTCATTCAAAGTAATAGCATCTTACTTGTAATTGTACTTCAAAATAAAATAACATTGTTTCTACGAGGCAAAATAATAAGACAACTAAAAAGAGTCTATCAAGGCTCATGCTTGTCAAAACATCCATACTTGTCACCTAGTCTAAATTCTTTTTCTTTGAGGACTCGATAACACCAATATTTGATTAATTTCCCTTGCTGATGGACTTGTTTCTGGTGGCCAGTAATCTGCACAAGTTACAACAAATCCAACAAGCTGTTATCAGATATGAGCACTTATAATTAATTACTTTTCCACACCGAAATTAAAGATCCAAATAAAGAACATCTAACAAAGACTAAATCACTATTTATACACAAAAATCATTCTAAGAAATACTACCATCACCTGAATGTCAAATCCCAAGTGAAAACTATAAACAAGAATACTGGTAATACTTATATATTTGGACAAGAATCAACCTACACTCCTGCCAAATGCAAAACCTATTCCCAAACTGGTGAATACTAATATAATAGTAATAATAATAGTAAATACTGGTAATCGCCAAGTGAACCAACGCCAAATATATCGTAACACATGTGCCGTCAATGTCATTAGTCTGTTACATGGAAATTATGTGCTACACTTACATGAGGCATCTGTAGTTAGTGAGAATGTCACTACAATTTATAAATGTGGATAAATGATAAATGATATGCTTAGTTTATAATCAAGTGATATGTAGTCGGAAACTTATACAGAAAAGATCATTCATTTTGATATACTTTAATTCATTATTAATAATTTTATTTTGGGATAACTATAAAAGGTACAAGTTTGGGGTAATTACAAAAATCTTGTTCATAAATTTTGTGATAAAATCTCCCATATTATATACAGTGATTTAATTCAAAATTTTATTAATATGACAGACTATGTAACCCGCGTGCAACGCTCATTGTATTAATTTGTAGTGACAAAAAAAAAAAAAAACAAGAGTATAACTATCCAAACCTGAAGCTCAAGGCAGATACATATGTACTGCTCACATGGTCAAGACTCAGGATGTGGTGCAAATTTTAAAACAAATCTATCCAAACTATAACTATCCCAAGAGGTATTCATTTCTCCTTGCTCATTTCGTATTTAGCAAGATTTGATTAGTAGTCAAATCAAGTTCAAACACTATTTTATACTAAGCCATTCATCTCTCCTTTGGCATAAACCAAATATCATTTTATACTAACTATTCTATCTATCCGTTTTCATTCCCAATTTTCAATTTTTTCATTATTTTTTTGTGTTTGATTTTTTATCCAACACCCAGTTTTTCCCTTCAATATATGAATCTTATTCAAGTCAATTTGTATAGTGGGCAGTCCAAATTAGTGAAGAAACTATAATTTTTGTCACTTTTCGAGGATGAACATGGGGCTAACAATCATAATTTGCAGCTTCTTAAAAAAAGAAAAAACAGCATTCATTCTCTAAGGATTAACAAGGTTAGTCAGTTCCAATTTCTCCAGTTGGAGCTTATCCGGACATCACCTTCTTCCTTCCTCATCCTTAGAAGAGAAGGGGGCGGGATAAGAAAGAATCTGAGTCTAGGCAGCGGGGGTGATCGGGGTTAAGCCGCGTGGCGATTCGAATTCCTCCCGAGAACACACGAAAGAAAGGGAAAGAAAGCCTTGAATCTCAATTGAGACGATAGATTGAGAAAGCAAGGTAAGAAGAAAAAGCCAAGTCATTCAGTTACAATCTCTTCGCTAGGTCTTTATGGAATTAAACTAGCAGGTCGAAAGCTCCGGAGCTTTCAACTCTCCTCCATATGCAGAGGGAAGCGACTAGTCGCTTCTGGCGAAGCTTCTAGAACTTCACCCGCGTAAGACTCATATCATAATAGGGTCTCCCCGATCTCGCCCCTCCCCTGGCTGGAAATCTCTTCAATTGACTACTATTGCGCCTAAATAGATGATTTTTTTTTGGAAATGATGCCTTTATTTCCGTGCGTATTGTGGTCGTTTTCCGCCCGTGCCTTATTGCTACCAATTCGCCTGATTAGCTCTTCGACCACGTTCCAGAGAAAATGCAAGACGATAGAAGAGTTCGCTCCGCCGAAAAAGAGACTCGAATCTTTCTTTTTCACCGGACAGAGTGAGAACTGCTCAGCTTGCTTGCTTTCTGGAGAGAGGTTGAAATCCTGGCTAACTAAGAGATAGAGTCGTCCTTTCTCTTTCTGACCTTTGTAGATTCGCCCCGCGGATACGGAATGACGCTCGTTCCTGTTCTGTTAAGGAAAGCATCGCGCCTATAGCGCTATCTACCCTTAAGACTGACTTAAGGGTTAGGGAACCAAGACAAGAATTCTTACTAATAATAAGAAAGGAAGTTCGAATCCGTTCCGTTCGGATATTGATTGGTCTTGGTTTGTAGCTTACGAGTTTACGTCCATCCCTGGTCGGTTCTTGGCTGGCTGTCTGTCCAGCTATGAGTGCGGGGTCTCCAATCTATTTGAGCACTCTCGCTTGCTTCTTACTCGCCTACGAAAAACAATACTCCTTGTCCCAGTTTGGCCTTGCTTGGCGGTTCCGGAAAAGGAAGCAAGGATCGAGGTGAAGTCGGGACCTAACAGATCGAATGGAACAACCTAGCCCAGACCTATCTGATCAGATTAGAAGAGGACAGATCCATGGCGGAGGTGAGCCCTTCTCAAAAACAGAAATGGAGGGCACGTCGAGGAATACGCGGATCCCAAGGGTGGCCGAAAGAACCGCTCACTAGCTAGCCGGACTAGTCTCCACCTTCCTCGAATTCCTTTATTGATGGCCCAGCATTGCTGCTATTCAATCATAGAATCGATTCCGATCAAGCTGAAAAAGGGAAGCTTCCCTCATTCCTTTTATTGAACATAATGATGCGAATAGGGCTTTAATGAGATCTAATATGCAACGTCCCGAAACACAGATGAATCCGCCCAATTGAGCCCTCATTCGTCTTGTCCTGGCTATTTACCGGTGTGCCTTAACTTCCGGAGTGATTCCCTTACAACTTGGAGTTCATCCCAGCGATAGAAAGTGATGGAAACTCGGCCGGTGAATCGAAGGGTCGGCCCATGCACTTGCTAAAGAGGTTAGGGCTCTTGGGAAAAGATCAGGTTGGCTTTTTGCTTTGGCACACGTCTGTAATCTGTAGCGATGGAGTATCCCAACACCGTTAAAAAATGAATACAAAATAGAGTATTGCTAGAATCTGATTGAACTTTTTAGTTAAATAGCAATGTCCATGAAAACAGATTTTGTGCATATATATAAACAACTAGAAACTGATTTTGTGCATATATAAACAACTAGAGACTAGCAAGACAAGTAAGGTATCACAAATCCATATCTTACTAGACATCATATAATCAGGAATGAAAAATTAAACAACACAAAAAACTGAGTACCAATTGGATAAAGAACAAAATACCAACACACTCAAATTTCAAAACCTAATCAAAGACTCTGAAATGATGCAGCCACAAACAAAAATGAACTAGGAGCCTACAAATCAAAAAAATTTGCACAAGCAATTCAAAATCAAATAAATATGGCAGGATGTTTCTTCTAAAACGACAAAAGAAAAAAAAGCACCACCAACAAAATCTCCACCATAAAACCCTGAGTTGAAAATTCCAGAAAGCTCAACAGAAATACACATATGCTGATATGCATCTGTATTTCCAGAAAATTCCCTCCTGTTCCATTGTTAAACAACACTAGATTCGTATTTCTTACTTCTATTTCTTAATCATTCTACACTTATTTATCACAAAAACTGGAAAAAAAAATTAAAGCCCCAAATTAAATTTGAAGGCAGAGAGACAAACCTTAGATATGTCGAAAGCTCGTCGCGGCGGATTTGAGAATATTAAGCGTGGAATTAGAGAAAGAATTGTGGTCTGGTGTGTTTTGCTTCCGAGACGCGGGGAGAGACGGGGTTATGGTGAGTTGAGAGTGATGAGACAGGCGGGGGTTTTGTGGGGGAAAAAGAGGAAAAGAGTGGCGCGAATGAAAATAGTAAAGACGCGTGGGTTATGGAAATTTTCAATGACGTGCATATAAACGTTCCTAATTGAAATATATTGTGACGATTTAACATAAACGTCACAAATAATTTGATTTTTTAATTTATTTATTTTTGCAGTATTATATAAAGCCTTTTTTAATTGTTAAAATATTTATTTTGTATTAAAGAAAAACTTAAATTTAAGAAAGTTTATTATATATATATATATTTATAAAATTATATATTTGTTTTAAAAAGTACCTTTTGAGATTTTTCTAAAATATCACAAGAAAATAAAATGATAAGTTGGCTTCAATTTTTCGTCACATAAAAAACCTCGGGGATGTTGGAAAATTATACTTTATTTGAGACTATATTAAACTAACGTCACTAAAAGGATACTATTTGAGATGCTTTAAGGTACGTCCTAAATCAATAACCTTTTTCAGACATATAAAAACGTCATTAATCTTCCATTTTTCATCACAATAAAAAACCCCAGGGATGTTGAAAAATTATACTTTATTTGCGACCATATTAAACTAACGTCACTAAAAGAATTCTATTTGAGACGATTTAAGGTGCGTCCTAAATCAATAATCTTTTTTCAGACATATACAAACGTCGTTAATATTCAATTTTTCGTCACATAAAATTCCTTGGGGAAGGTGGAAAATTATACTTTATTTGAGATGATATTAAAATAACGTCACTAAAAGGATTCTATTTGAGACGATTTAATGTGCGTCCTAAAATCAATAACCTTTTTCAGACATATAAAAACGTCGTTAATCTTCAATGTTTCGTCACGTAAAAAAACCCCGGGGATGTTGGAAAATTATACTCTATTTGAGACGATATTAATATAACGTCACTAAATGGACTCTATTTGAGACGATTTCAGGTGCGCCCCAAAAGAAAACGTCTCAAATGTACATCAGATGGTGCATCCCGAATCAACAAAATAATTTCCACCACATCATAAGCAAGACACGCAATCCTTGTCTTAATTTTCCCAATATAATCCTGCCAATAGACAAGTCTAACAAATCAATTTTGCTGACATATACAACATTAACAAAAAGCACATAAAAAATAAAGAAAACAAATTTAACACATGAAACTGAACTATGTATGCAAGAAAAATACCTTTGTGAACTAAGTATACATAAAACTTAATTATGTAAACAACAAATACTACAAATATACTAACTATACAACATATGTAAACTACTTATACAAAAAATATAAACTATATATACATAAGACCAAGCATACAACATTTGTAAACTAAGTATACAATATATGTAAACTAATTATACAAAAAACTGGACTATGTATGATAAAAATGCTACACTTAAAACTAAGTATGCAACATATCTAATCTATGTATACAAATATTAAACTATCCATGCAAAACAATTTAAACACACTACAAGAAAACTGCTGATAGACACAACCAAAAAGACACCGGTTTTATGACTTTACTGGTGTCTTTTCCTTTTTAACACCGGTTTTGTAAGAAACCGGTGTCTTATTGCTGCTGTCGTTTGATAAACAACACCGGTTTCCTAGAACCGGTGTCTATTGTAAAACAATATCCGAAATAGACACCGGTTTTGGCACCGGATTTCGAAACCGGTGTCTATTTATATAAATTATTTTAGATTAGACACCAGATCTTTCGACACCGGTTACAGAACCGGTGTCTATAATATTTTTAAAACCACATTTTTCGATACCGGTTATAGAACCGGTGTCTATCATATTTTCAAAACCATATTTTTCGACACCGGTTATAGAACCGGTGTCTTTATTTTTTAATTAGGGTTTAGTCATTATTTGCTCCTAATTATTAATTAGGTAGGGTTTATTGTTAGTGTAATTAGAATTGCTCCAAGGCATCTCTGCCCCGTCGCCGTCACCCTTCCCCTCTCCCCTCGCCCGCCAGTCGCCGTCACTCTTCCCCTCTCCCCTCCGCTTGCCCGTCGCCGTCACTGTACCCTATCCCCTCCGCTCGCTTGTCACCATCAGCCGTCTCCTCTCCCCTCCGCCCGTCGCCTCTCTCCCCTCTGCCGGTCGTCTCCGCTCACGGTCGTCGCCGCTCGTGGTCGTCTCCGCTCGTGGTCGTCGCCGCTCGTGGTCACCGCTCGTGGTCACCACTCGTGGTCACCGCTCGTGGTCAACCTTTGCTCGTCGTCGCCGCTTGCATTTTTATTTGCTACAAATTTGCTGACCTTGTAGCTGGGATAATCAATATCGACTATCATTGGTAACCCAAGACCTTGCAAATTTTTATTTCTTGTAGTTGGGTTTTAGTTTGATGGGTTTGGCCGACTATCTGTTAAATTGTCTTTACCTGTTTCGATTCATGATTTTGCACGACTATATGTAAATTTAATTGACATGTTGCATTTAATATGTTTGTGTGGTGTTTGTGTCTGAACTGGATTACAATGTTGCAAATTTATTGAGTGCTCATTGTCTTGAGTAGTTGCAAGAAATTTTGGTGTTCCAATTATACAGAAAGATATATCAGATTGAATACTACTATATATTGTTTCACATGATTGAATATCAGTACTATGGTTACTCGAATACATGTCGAAACTGTATAATGTGAGGTGTGTGTTTCTGGTCATAACTCATACGAATGTAATTGATAGTTTAATTTGATATTTGTTTTGACTATAAACTAAATCTTGTATTGCAGGTGTTACGCTCGTTTGCACCCTCGTGCTGTCAACTTCAGGAAAAAGAAGTGTGGACACAGCAACCAGGTTTATAGTCGCAATATGCTCTCGTCGTATCTATCAAATAATTAATATGGGTTTGATTGGGGCATCTTACAATTTTATGCATGTTTTTTCTGCAGTTGAGGCCAAAGAAGAAGATCAAGTAGACTAGTGCTTGCTGGTCGGATCAGTTATATCTTTGCTTGTTTTTATTAGATGCGGGTGAACTACTTAATGTGGGTTTTGCTGATAGACACTTGAAAATTTTGTTGTAATTCAGTCCCTTCAGTGATTTGCAGCAGATCCTCGGTTCAGAAGACGATTAACGCTGATCTTGGTTGTTTCAAAATTGCAATTTTCTTAAGACGGTTTTTCTTTTTAGTTGTTTGGGTGTGGTTTGAAAAACGAAAATTGTTCTGTTGAAAAGTAGTGTTATCATTTATTTTTTCCAAGATCAGTTCACTAGCATGGTCTTTTTCTGTAGGCTGTGGGTATAATTGCTGCTATTGGTGATTCAGTAAAACACTTAAAAGTTGGCAATCCTGCTGCAATCATGACATTTGGAAGTTATGTTGAATTCACAATGGTAAGCATTTGTTTTGACTTTGAAATATCACTATCTTTATCTATCCTCTTTGTTTAGAATTAATTTATTTTTCATTTTCTTCTGGATAATTGTAAGCATGGGCATCTTCTGTCATTAGGTTTGATCAAAACATCCTTCCTGTGGCAAGACCTGATCCAGAAGTCGTTGCTATGCTGACGTCCAGGCTAACGGCATCAATAGTTTAGAGAAGGTGTTTATGTGTTGCTACTATCAAAAGGTATTTAGAGAATAGCTTTAGGTTAATTTATTTTTTTGAGTTTCAATCTATGTTGCCTAATTCCTCTGTTCTAAAAGACACCATCCCAGCTAAGCTTTGCAATTCCTCTGTTTATGTGTTGCTACTATCTATGATGCCTTAAGACCCTTGAGGTTTGTATTTTACTTGACAAAGGCCAGGTTGTAGTTTGTAGAAATGAAACAATATTAAGGGGGTATTTGTAATTTTGAAAGATAATTGAGATTTTCTTTTTTGTAATTAGACTGAACCTCAAGGGTATTTTTTGTAATTAACCCTTTGTTTAATGAACTTACTAGAGATATGTTTATGTGCTCAACGGACTGATATCAGGATGGTTATATTCCTTTTGTTTAGCCTCTTTAATTAGCTAGTCCAAATGGGACTCGGATATAAATCTTCATCGTCTAGAGTAAGCAAATAAACAGATCTTATTTCTTCTTTTAGTGGGCCAATTCATTTTGGTTTCAAAAAGGATGTATTGTGCTATTTTATTGTGTAAAACGGAAATAATTATGATAGTTTTGTGCAGGCATGAATGTCCAGATTCTCCAGATTTATCTACTTCCAGTCCATCAAAAGAGCATCTTTTTCAGCAATTTCCTGGTTTGTTCTTATTTCAGCTATTTCCTGGCAACTTCATTTGTTTTCACCCTTTTTGAAGGAAGAGGTTTTTTTGCCTGTGAAATAAGTCGTGGAACAATTAAACTGTCATATTTGCTTGGTTTCTTTCTTTGCTTCTTTTTCCTTTATTAATCTGTCTTTGATGTGTAATATGACTTGCTATTGGAAATTGGATTTATTAGGTCTTCCGAAATTACATGAAAATGGAAAATTCAGTTTTTAAATTTGTTTAAAATGGCAAAAAAGATCTATGACCACATGCCAAAAAATAAAAAGAGAAAAAAGCGATCCATCTTAGATAGGTAGGAGTACAATGCAAAAATATATTACATCATCAAGATTTGTGGATAAATATTATGGATGTTACAATATCAATTATAATTATCATGTTTAGTGGATTGTCAGCACAGTGAGTGATTCTATTTTTTGGAATGTAAGAATTACTTTATGGTTCCAACATTTTTGTCAGTTCAATTAATGTTTGTTTAATAACTATTATGAGAGAGAACCTAACATATATATTTGAAATGGTTGGTGCCTTTGTATTTGATCTGATCCACCAATTTTCGATTATCCCAGAGATTAAACGGAGAAAGCGTCACAGGAGGAAGCATTTTTATGAGAGGAAATATATTTTACCCCCCAAACTATGCATTTTGTTTTTGCTCTACTTTACCCCCTCAATTACACGATTTCTTCTATTGTGCCATCTCCAAAGACATCGGCTGGGAAATGTTATTCGGAATATTCTTTCAAGTGTCACGCATGCAAGGGCATAAAAACTTGATGCAAAGACATTTCCATTTTTAAGGGTTTTGTTGTTTACTAATGTAATTGGTTATTTTTTATTTATTTTTTACATTAATGGCTAAATCATTCAATTTTGTTTGTATGTTTGTAGGCGGAGAAGAATGAGCTTCGTGACGAGAAACAAATGTTAAAGGCTGAGTAGGAGAAGCTTGAGCATTTTTGAAAGCTTGAATGCATGAGCTATGTTGATCATATGGATTTTGTTGCCTTTAGTTGAATTATATAGTCTTTTTGTAGGTTGATGGAATTGGATTATGAATTTATAGTTGTTTTATCGAAAGAAAACTTTGCTACTAGTACTTTTTGTTGGATTTTGGCTATTGGTGACTTTAATATTAATGGATTTCATGTTTAATTGGTAGTAAACTTATGATGATTGCTATAATTGGAGTTTATAATGAATTTTGTTTATTTATATGGATTTTTTTTTGTAGATTTGGACTGGTGTATTTAGATGAAAAGACACCGGTTTTAAACTGGTGTTTTGATACGATGTCTATTCATCAAAAGACACCGGTTTCAAACCGGTGTCAAATACATAAACTTTTAACATCAGGGCTTTTGAAAGCGGATATTTTATATCTACGACCTTTGGTTTAAAACCGGTGTCTTTCAAGGAAACGACACGGTTTTAAAACCGGTATCTAAAAAGTTCGACTTTTAACACCAAAGGTTTTAACACCGGTTGTTTTACTAATAGACACCGGTTTAAAACAGTGTCTTTCAAGGAAATGACACTCGGTTTTAAACCGGTGTCAAAAAGTTCAGACTTTTAACACCAGTGGCTTTAACACCGGTTGTTTTACTAATAGACACCGATTTAAAACCGGTGTCTATAATAATTTTTGTAGTAGTGACAATCTCTTCCCCCATCAGATAATGGCCAGAATATGCAAATCGATATCTAGTTCAACTAACTATACAACAAATGTACACTATGTATACATTAAAAAGATGAACTATATATATAGACTACAAATAAACTAAAGATACCACATATGTAAACTACTTATACATAAAATATAAACTATATATACATAAGACCAAGCATACAACATTTGTAAACTAAGTATACAATATATGTAAACTAATTATACAAAAAACTGGACTATGTATGATAAAAATGCTACACTTAAAACTAAGTATGCAACATATCTAATCTATGTATACAAATACTAAACTATCCATGCAAAACAATTTACACAATCTCTTCCCCATCAGATAATGACCATAATATGCAAATCGATATATAGTTCAACTAATTATACAACAAATGTACACTAAGTATACATTAAATATGAAATATATATACAAAGTTTGCCCAAAACAAAACAATGAACATAATAATGCCATTTTATATACCTGCCCACTGCCGCCTGCCGACGAAAGCTCGTCGTGGCGGATTTGAGAATATTCAGCGTGGAATTGGAGAAAGAATTGTGGTCTGGTGTGTTTTTCTTCCGAGACGCGGGGAGAGACGGGGTTATGGTGAGTTGAGAGTGATGAGACGGGGGCAGGGTTTTGTGGAGGAAAAAAAAGAGGAAAAGGGTGGCGCGAATGAAAAGAGTAAAGACGCGTGGGTTATGGAAATTTTCAATGACGTGCATATAAACGTTCCTAATTGAAATATATTGTGACGATTTAACATAAACGTCACAAATAATTCGATTTTTTAATTTATTTATTTTTGCAATATTATATAAAGGCTTTTTTAATTGTTAAAATATTTATTTTGTATTAAAGAAAAACTTAAATTTAAGAAAGATTATTATATATATATATATTTAGAAAATTATATATTTGTTTTAAAAAGTACCTTTTGAGATTTTTCTAAAATATCACAAGAAAATAAAATGATAAGTTGGCTTCAATTTTTCGTCACATAAAAAACCTCGGGGATGTTGGAAAATTATACTTTATTTGAGACTATATTAAACTAACGTCACTAAAAGGATACTATTTGAGATGCTTTAAGGTACGTCCTAAATCAATAACCTTTTTCAGACATATAAAAACGTCGTTGAAAAATTATACTTTATTTGCGACCATATTAAACTAACGTCACTAAAAGAATTCTATTTGAGACGATTTAAGGTGCGTCCTAAATCAATAATCTTTTTTCAGACATATACAAACGTCGTTAATATTCAATTTTTCGTCACATAAAAATCCTTGGGAAGGTGGAAAATTATACTTTATTTGAGATGATATTAAAATAACGTCACTAAAAGGATTCTATTTGAGACGATTTAATGTGTGTCCTAAAATCAATAACCTTTTTCAGACATAAAAACATCGTTAATCTTCAATGTTTCGTCACGTAAAAAAACCCCGGGGATGTTGGAAAATTATACTCTATTTGAGACGATATTAATATAACGTCACTACATGGACTCTATTTGAGACGATTTCAAAAAGCCCAAAAAAAAAAACGTCTCAAATGTACATCGATGGTGCATCCCGAATCAACAAAATAATTTCCACCACATCATAAGCAAGACACGCAATCCTTGTCTTAATTTTCCCAATATAATCCTCGCTAATAGACAAGTCTAACAAATCAATTTTCTTTGACATATACAACATTAACAAAAAGCACATAAAAAATAAAGAAAACAAATTTAACACATGAAACCAACTATGTATGCAAGAAAAATACCTTTGTGAACTAAGTATACATAAAACTTAATTATGTAAACAACAAATACTACAAATATACTAACTATACAACATATGTAAACTACTTATACAAAAAATATAAACTATATATACATAAGACCAAGCATACAACATTTGTAAACTAAGTATACAATATATGTAAACTATATATACAAAAACTGGACTATGTATGAGATAAAAATGCTACACTTAAAACTAAGTATGCAACATATCTAATCTATGTATACAAATACTAAACTATCCATGCAAAACAATTTACACAATCTCTTCCCCATCAGATAATGACCATAATATGCAAATCGATATATAGTTCAACTAATTATACAACAAATGTACACTAAGTATACATTAAATATGAAATATATATACAAAGTTTGCCCAAAACAAAACAATGAACATAATAATGCCATTTTATATACCTGCCCACTGCCGCCTGCCGACGAAAGCTCGTCGTGGCGGATTTGAGAATATTCAGCGTGGAATTGGAGAAAGAATTGTGGTCTGGTGTGTTTTTCTTCCGAGACGCGGGAGAGACGGGGTTATGGTGAGTTGAGAGTGATGAGACGGGGCGGGGTTTTGTGGAGGAAAAAAAAGAGGAAAAGGGTGGCGCGAATGAAAAGAGTAAAGACGCGTGGGTTATGGAAATTTTCAATGACGTGCATATAAACGTTCCTAATTGAAATATATTGTGACGATTTAACATAAACGTCACAAATAATTCGATTTTTTAATTTATTTATTTTTGCAATATTATATAAAGGCTTTTTTAATTGTTAAAATATTTATTTTGTATTAAAGAAAAACTTAAATTTAAGAAAGATTATTATATATATATATATTTAGAAAATTATATATTTGTTTTAAAAAGTACCTTTTGAGATTTTTCTAAAATATCACAAGAAAATAAAATGATAAGTTGGCTTCAATTTTTCGTCACATAAAAACCTCGGGATGTTGGAAAATTATACTTTATTTGAGACTATATTAAACTAACGTCACTAAAAGGATACTATTTGAGATGCTTTAAGGTACGTCCTAAATCAATAACCTTTTTCAGACATATAAAAACGTCGTTGAAAAATTATACTTTATTTGCGACCATATTAAACTAACGTCACTAAAAGAATTCTATTTGAGACGATTTAAGGTGCGTCTAAATCAATAATCTTTTTTCAGACATATACAAACGTCGTTAATATTCAATTTTTCGTCACATAAAAATCCTTGGGAAGGTGGAAAATTATACTTTATTTGAGATGATATTAAAATAACGTCACTAAAAGGATTCTATTTGAGACGATTTAATGTGTGTCCTAAAATCAATAACCTTTTTCAGACATAAAAACATCGTTAATCTTCAATGTTTCGTCACGTAAAAAAACCCCGGGGATGTTGGAAAATTATACTCTATTTGAGACGATATTAATATAACGTCACTACATGGACTCTATTTGAGACGATTTCAGGTGCGCCCAAAAAAAAAACGTCTCAAATGTACATCAGATGGTGCATCCCGAATCAACAAAATAATTTCCACCACATCATAAGCAAGACACGCAATCCTTGTCTTAATTTTCCCAATATAATCCTGCCAATAGACAAGTCTAACAAATCAATTTTGCTGACATATACAACATTAACAAAAAGCACATAAAAAATAAAGAAAACAAATTTAACACATGAAACTGAACTATGTATGCAAGAAAAATACCTTTGTGAACTAAGTATACATAAAACTTAATTATGTAAACAACAAATACTACAAATATACTAACTATACAACATATGTAAACTACTTATACAAAAAATATAAACTATATATACATAAGACCAAGCATACAACATTTGTAAACTAAGTATACAATATATGTAAACTATATATACAAAAAACTGGACTATGTATGATAAAAATGCTACACTTAAAACTAAGTATGCAACATATCTAATCTATGTATACAAATACTAAACTATCCATGCAAAACAATTTACACAATCTCTTCCCCATCAGATAATGACCATAATATGCAAATCGATATATAGTTCAACTAATTATACAACAAATGTACACTAAGTATACATTAAAGATGAAATATATATACAAAGTTTGCCCAAAACAAAACAATACATAATAATGCCATTTTATATACCTGCCCACTGCCGCCTGCCGACGAAAGCTCGTCGCGGCGGATTTGAGAATATTCAGCGTGGAATTGGAGAAAGAATTGTGGTTTGGTGTGTTTTTCTTCCGAGACGCGGGGAGAGACGGGGTTATGGTGAGTTGAGAGTGATGAGACGGGGGCAGGGTTTTGTGGGGGGAAAAAAGAGGAAAAGAGTGGCGCGAATGAAAAGAGTAAAGACGCGTGAGTTATGGAAATTTTCAATGACGTGCATATAAACGTTCCTAATTGAAATATATTGTGACGATTTAACATAAACGTCACAAATAATTCGATTTTTTAATTTATTTATTTTTGCAATATTATATAAAGGCTTTTTTAATTGTTAAAATATTTATTTTGTATTAAAGAAAAACTTAAATTTAAGAAAGATTATTATATATATATATATTTAGAAAATTATATATTTGTTTTAAAAAGTACCTTTTGAGATTTTTCTAAAATATCACAAGAAAATAAAATGATAAGTTGGCTTCAATTTTTCGTCACATAAAAAACCTTGGGGATGTGGAAAATTATACTTTATTTGAGACTATATTAAACTAACGTCACTAAAAGGATACTATTTGAGATGCTTTAAGGTACGTCCCAAATCAATAACCATTTTCAGACATATAAAAACGTCATTAATCTTCCATTTTTCATCACAATAAAAAACCCCAGGGATGTTGAAAAATTATACTTTATTTGCGACCATATTAAACTAACGTCACTAAAAGAATTCTATTTGAGACGATTTAAGGTGCGTCCTAAATCAATAATCTTTTTTCAGACATATACAAACGTCGTTAATATTCAATTTTTCGTCACATAAAAATCCTTGGGGAAGGTGGAAAATTATACTTTATTTGAGATGATATTAAAATAACGTCACTAAAAGGATTCTATTTGAGACGATTTAATGTGTGTCCTAAAATCAATAACCTTTTTCAGACATAAAAACATCGTTAATCTTCAATGTTTCGTCACGTAAAAAAACCCCGGGGATGTTGGAAAATTATACTCTATTTGAGACGATATTAATATAACGTCACTACATGGACTCTATTTGAGACGATTTCAGGTGCGCCCCAAAAAAAACGTCTCAAATGTACATCAGATGGTGCATCCCGAATCAACAAAATAATTTCCACCACATCATAAGCAAGACACGCAATCCTTGTCTTAATTTTCCCAATATAATCCTGCCAATAGACAAGTCTAACAAATCAATTTTGCTGACATATACAACATTAACAAAAAGCACATAAAAAATAAAGAAAACAAATTTAACACATGAAACTGAACTATGTATGCAAGAAAAATACCTTTGTGAACTAAGTATACATAAAACTTAATTATGTAAACAACAAATACTACAAATATACTAACTATACAACATATGTAAACTACTTATACAAAAAGTATAAACTATATATACATAAGACCAAGCATACAACATTTGTAAACTAAGTATACAATATATGTAAACTAATTATACAAAAAACTGGACTATGTATGATAAAAATGCTACACTTAAAACTAAGTATGCAACATATCTAATCTATGTATACAAATAATAAACTATCCATGCAAAACAATTTACACAATCTCTTCCCCATCAGATAATGACCATAATATGCAAATCGATATATAGTTTAACTAATTATACAACAAATGTACACTAAGTATACATTAAAGATGAAATATATATACAAAGTTTGCCCAAAACAAAACAATGAACATAATAATGCCATTTTATATACCTGCCCACTGCCGCCTGCCGACGAAGGCCTCAGAAGAGGTGACTGTTTCTCTTGACCAATCCCTCCAACTGAGGTTGCAATGAAGCCCCACCAACATATGGTCCATCCACGTATCCCTGCCCAAAACCACCATGTTGGAACTCTCTATAAATTCTTTTCTTAACTTTTTCCATGGTCCATGAAACAAGGGACGGTAATGTCCTCGACACATCTCTCTCTAAAACACTAACTCTATCCAAATAAAACACCTGCATATACGAAGAACATTGTGTAAGTGACAATACATTAAAAACTTAGAAAAGGGCACTACAAGAGCAAATTACCGTTAAAAACATCACCGGGCCGTTGAACTCAATCTTGTTCGTCTCATCCCATTTAACTCTTTTAGATATAAGGTGTTCAATGTGTAATCCCACAAATTAAACTCCCTGATTTTGGAAACATCGTCAAGGCAATTCAGAATAAGTGGATTAATGTATCCACACTGTAAATTTCTAATAAGAACGTTGTCGACAAGCATCACAAAATACTTTCGGAACTAATCCCCACCGTCTACACACTCCATCATTCTCATAGCTAATTCACCAGTAGTCACTTTGGAGAAATTCACAAACATTGTACGCCACTGGTCATACAGCGCACATTCCCCATATTTTTTCTTCTTTTCAATAACCACGTCACCATTAGGGAAACCCAGAACCCTACCAACATCTTCCCTCTCAATATGAATACGCCTACCATTATCAAATACCAGTTCACTACTTAATGCATTGAAGTTTTCAACTAACCAATACGTGAGCTTTTTATTAAAATCCTCGATTTTCAAAGAAAGTAAACTGCCAAAACCCATCTCAACTACTGCAGTCTTCTGTGCATGTTTAAGAGTAGCAAGAGCATCTACAAGAACCTTGGGTTTCGCCCTAACTTGCGTTCCAGGGTATGATTGATCAATCCTTTGCCTCTTTTTAGGCTGCTCGTCTCCCGAACTGTCCTCTTCACCACTACCAACCTCTATTTCTTGTTCTTCGCTTGACATTTTATTGACCACAACTCGTACATAAAAAAACACAAATTCAAATATCAAAAACTTTATACAACATTCTGTTTACATTCCACTTAATATTGTATATTTAACATAACATACTTGTATAGTATATAGCATCTGTATACTTGTCAGGGGAGATGGGTTTCAAGTATCAACACATTGTTTTTGTTATATATAACAAGTTCATTTTTTTGAGTGCAAAATGCAAAATTCTACAGGACCATAACCGTAAGAAGAAAAAATTTACCCTTATTTACTACGAATTAAAACCCACTGAACAAATACGAACTAATCATAGCAAATGCGTAAAATGTCTTCAAAATCTAGCAATAAAAAAAAAAAAAGATAAAATGTGCGTAAGAAAAACAAAAAAATACATTGTTGTATATTTAACATAACATATCTCAGTATACTTAGTATACAAAGACAACCCCTACATAAAAAAACACACACAATTCATATATCAAAACTTTATACAACGTTGTGTTTACATTCCACTTAATGTTGTATATTTAACATAACATATCTGTATACTTAGTATACACCACAACCCCTACATAAAAAAACACCCAATTCATATATCAAAACTTTATACAATGTTCTGTTTACATTTCACTTAATGTTGTATATTTAACATAACATATTTGTATACATAGTATAAAACATCTGCATACTTGTCAGGGGAGATGGGTTTCAAGTATCAACTACTTTTTTTTATATATAAACACCCAAGTTTATTTTTTTGAGTACAAAATGCAAAATTCTACAGGACCATAACTGTAAGAAGAAGAAATTTACCCTTATTTGCTACGAAGTAAAACCCACTGAACAACATTAACTGTAAGAAGAAGAAATTTACCCTTATTTACTACGAAGTAAAACCCACTGAACAAATACGAACTAATCAGATAGATGCGTAAAAAGTCATCAATATCTAGCAGAAAGAAGGAAAAAATGCAGAAGAAAACAAAAAAAAAACCTTCAAGGCACAAAATCGGACGTCGGTACCCACCCTCAACCTTCTGCACAAAATCGAACTCCTTCAACCACCAAAATTACTTGGTAAAGACGAGAACAAACGGAAATTTGGAAAGATTTGGGCCAATAACTAAGAAAAAGAAAAAACCTTCACAGCACAAAAATCGGGCGTCAATTCCCAACCCTGCTCCCTTCTTTACAAAATCGAACTCCTTCAACCGCCAAAATTACTTGGAAACGACGAGAACCAACAACAATAATAAGTTTTGAAAAGTCACGATTTTGGGGAAAACTGAGAAGACGAACGGACGAGATTTTTGGGGAAAACTGTGAATGTAGGATTCTTTTGAATGAAAAAAACGTTCAAGAAGGGGGGAAACAAAATGAATCAGTTTTGAAAAGACACGATTGAAATCTATGGGTTTTTTCCTCCCTAAAAATCGGGTAACTGAAAGAGGAATGATTATGTTTTCCTTCAAACTAGCTATTAACGTGTATTTGATAAAACTAATTATATGTAAAAATACAATCACACCCTTATAATCCAAAAATAACAAAAGAAATCTACACCATCAAAAATTTAAATCAAGGGTCTATAGGTGTTCTTATGGACTAACCTAAAGGGGTTGGTCTCATTTGAACCAATCCCTATATATATATATATATATATATATATATTTGAGGTTAACGAGCTAGAGCCAAGAAAAGCTAAAACTCAGCCCACAAAATCATTGGGCTCAATTATGAAGCACGAATTACCTCTCGCTTCTGCTCAAAAATAAATGGGCAATATAATGTACCTTTAGGCTTTAAGTATGCCCAACTACGTCACATCATATTGATAATCTAAATAATATAATTTGTTGGGGATAAAATTATTGAGAGATTCTCTGGAATGCCAACTTTCTTAAAAAAGACACTACTTTAGGCTCTTGGATTTTTTTTGGAAACTTTTACGCACCTGCCTTTTTTTTGGACATTTATACGTTTTTTTTAGTTTTTTTTTCATGGATTGTTTTTCTATTTGTATTTGTATCTATGTTGTTTATATTGTTTCT
Organism: Rehmannia glutinosa; assembly: GCA_016081115.2. NCBI lineage: Eukaryota > Viridiplantae > Streptophyta > Magnoliopsida > Lamiales > Orobanchaceae > Rehmannia > Rehmannia glutinosa. Next base: position 38,759 of record JABTTQ020003402.1, on the reverse strand, counting down.
TGGTTATTTCTATGGTGTTTATGTATTGTTTTAATATTTTAATGCAATTTTTACATATTTTTATGCTCTTTTCTGTTCATGTGTTGTTTTCTATATTGTTTTTGAGTTGTTTTCATATCATTTTCAATGTTGTTATGTTATCTCTTGGTGGTTTCCATGTTATTTTCGGTGTTTCAATGCATTTCTTTTTACCTATTTAAGCTCTTTTATTATTGTGTTGTTTTCTACATTGCTGGTGGTGTTGTTATTGATTTTGGGTTGGTTTTATATAGTTTTCAATTTTGTTAATTGTTTAGTGGCAATAACTCACATGAGACGGTCTCACGGATTAATTTCGTGAGACAGATCCTATAATGACCCGTATTAGTTAGCCCATTGAATTTGAATCTAACTTGCTTTGATTTGTCAAATGGGTTGAATCCGTCTCACGAATTTAAATCCGTGAGACGATCTCACATGAGCCTTGCTCTTGTTTAGTATCTTGGTTGTTTCTATATTATTTTTATGTTTTCAATAAATACAATTCATCAATCCTGAATTGTGCTTTTTATTCATGTGTTGTTTTTATATTATTTTCAATGTATTTTATTTTAATATGTGCTCATGTATTTTTCTATTCATGTAGTATTTTTATATTATTTTCTATTTAGTTTTCTATTGTTTATAAGATCTCAAGTATAAAATTAATTATTTAATTGGGACGGAAATTGTATTTCACAAAAAAATTACTAGCTGAAACATGTTCGAAACAACTTTGAAACAATGTTGTCAAAAAGTCCACGGAAAATGTAGGGAGCGTAAAAAAGTATCAAAAACGTATAATTATCCTGAAAAAGCCCAAGAGCGTAAAAGTATCATTTTCTGGAATATTGGATAAAAGTCCTATTAGAATTGAACATGACAAGCCCAATTTTATATTCCTATTTAGATGTAAGCCATAAATTATGGTAAGCCCAATTTAATTAAAAACAATCCCCTAATTAAAGTCAAAATTGAAAAAAAGGGGAAAGACTACCTAATTGAGGCATTGAGCTTAAGGGAGTTTTATGTGCTCATAGATTTGAACATGAGCTAAATAGATACTAGTGAATTGGGTACCACTGAATTCCTTACAATTTTAACGTGTTCCGTTTTGGGTTTTTTTTTTTTTGTTGATAAAAAACACGCACCTGTCATAATTGGGTACATGCCATAATTACAAAGAAGTTGAGTGATACTCAATTAGGCAACTTTTAATTAATCTGAACAAAGGAGTCTCATTGAAGCCGCAATTGAAACTTTTTTAGTGCAATTTACGAATTTTAACATTCGATTTAAGAATTTCTAACACACACATGCTCTATTCCAAATATGGTTTGTGTTAATCAAACTTCAAAGTATCACTATAATGTGGTTTTTATAGTAATTCTTATTCAACACACGCTTCGATTTTTATTTTAATAATATTTAAATTTTTGTTATTTCTTTTGGCACATTGAAGGATATAACCTGTAATTGTACATCTTTTAAATTATCATATTATTAATCTAGTAATATATACTTAGAAAAACCACACCGATGGCAACTTAATTGACTGTTCAAAAGATTCTCATAAACTACATGCAACATTAATCAATACTAAAATAGAGACAATAAATGCTGTCCTATTATATACTCAGAAGCTTGATTACCAGACCAAATTTTTGTAGGGCAAAACAGGTTGGTGTACACCGAATGACTGGAAAAACAAACGAGCAGAGTAACGATAAAATCGATATGTCGAGGCAAGAGTTGGACTCTTTCTCTTTATGACGAGATTGCCCTGCTCACGGTGCTTACGGAATACGGCAATCGTCTCCCAAGAAACAACGACAGACTACTTGCGATAGTTGCACTACAAATCGCAAGTACAGCGAACACTTAGATGTTTTTGAACTCTCCTTTATTGACTAAATGCAGAATGAAACGTGCGAAGTGCAAAGTGCGCCTCGAAAGCGCCCAATGCGACTATGTGCGACGTGCGCGGGCCCGGGCCCAGGCCCGACTCCGGCTCCGGCTCGGACGGTGCTCCGCACCGTCCTCGGTGCCTTTTGAGCTAGCCAAAGGCTAGTTAAAATTGACTTGGTCCACTAGGGTGTACCATAAGGAGTTCCACTTGATTACTCCTTATTAGTGGTGAAGCTCTTTATTAACTAGTCAAACATTTACTATGTTTCCTATGTGGGATATGGCTTTCCATATTCCCACCCTTTTATATTCCATATATAAAATCATTTTAAGTGGCCAACTTTATGCATTTATTTCTCATTTATCCGATATTGGTTTTGAGAAATTCAAAATGCTAAACTCATCTACCCGCGACGTAGATGACGTTTATCTCATTTATTTCATACTTTGAATAAATGACCCCACTTAAATAATTGGTCAAAATCGGGTCAAAACCCAATTTACTAAAACCAATTCCAACAATCCCTCACATGAATGAAAATAAATGCATATGAGTATGCAGACACTAAGAGAGTTCAAACGGAAAGCTATTGCATCGGGAGAGGTAGCTTGTGGCTTTGAACCTTCCTTAGTGGAATGCTATCGGATTTACTAGGGTCGCATGTGACATGATGTCTTGAATCGCTTGTTGTTTATGTAAACCAAAACAACAAAGATCCACACAATATCTTTCCTAACACCATTTGGTTCTCACGGTTGTGTCCATTTTGGCCCTGGACAACATCTTGGATTCATAAGTGTTTCGTTGAAGTGACCCGTCTTCACACTTATATAGGTGATCTCCTATTAAGAGTATCCTGCCATGCTCCCCTTCTTTAAAGTATAGGAATCATTAAAAGTTTATAACTTAACCTCACCACATTTAGCAGTTTCTCCACTTGACAGAATGAGTCCGTAATATGCTCCAAGTGTTTATCCGAATATTCATAACTTAGTTGTCCCATTGAACCAAGATCTTGGGATCTCCAATTTACAAGGTTGGGTTACCGCTATGAACATTCTTATTTTGTGGATTTTAAGCCCATTCCTTTCGATAAGCGATACTTGATCTCTATTCAAACCTTTAGTTAACGGATCCGCTAGGTTTTCTTTCGATTTCACGTAATCGATTGTAATAACCCCATTTGAGATCAATCGCCTAACGGTGTTATGTCTTCGACGTATATGTCGAGACATGCATACATACTATTTTGAGCCTTTCCTATAGCCGACATCACTATCACAATGTATCATGATTGCAAATGCACCGCTTAGCCAGCAAAGAATATTCTCTAAAAAGTTGCAAAGCCATTCCACTTCTTCACCAGCTTTATCCAACGCTATAAACTCTGATTCCATCGTGGATCGAGCTATACATGTTTGTTTAAAGGATTTCCATGACACCGCTCCACCAGCAATGGTGAAAATATAACCACTTGTGGACTTGGAATCTTTTTGAGTCAATTATCCAATTAGCATCATCAGATCCTTCTAATACAATGGATATCTCGAGTAATGTAATCTATAATTCAAGGTGAGTCTTAGATACCTAAGAACCCTTATCAATGCCTTCCAATGGTCATTTCCATGATTACTCGTAAATCTACTCAGTTTATTAACTGCGTAGGCAATATCCGGACGTGTGCAGTTTGTTACATACATTAGACTGCCAATAATCGAGAATATTCTAGTTGAGATACTGAGGCTCGCCTTGATTTTTAGCTAAGTGTAAGCTTAAATCAACAAAGTTTTAGCCGGAGGACTCCATATACGCATTGAACTTTCAAGATTGTCTCAATATAATGAGACCGTGATAAAACAAGTCCATCGATGTTTTAGAGATCTTAATTCCCAGAATAACATCTGCTATACCTATATCTTTCATATCAAAATGTTTGATTAACATTTTCTTAGTATTCATGATTATATCATGATTACTACCCATAATTAACATGTTGTCAACATAAAGACAAATAATTACATAAGCATTATGTGTGTCTTTAATGTAAACACATTTATCACACTCGTTAATTTTGAAACTATTTGACAACATAGTTCTATCAAATTTTTCGTGCCATTGTTTCGGAGCTTGCTTAAGGCCATACAATGACTTAACGAGTTTGCACACCTTCTTCTCCTGTCTAGGAGCAACAAACCCTTCTGGTTGTTCCATGTAGATTTCCTCTTCTAATTCACCATTTAGAAAAGCCGTTTTCACATCCATTTGGTGTATCTCAAGGTTATGCAATGCTGCAATAGCAATGAGAACTCTAATAGATGTGATTCTTGTCACAGGTGAATACGTATCAAAGAAATCAAAGCCTTCTCTTTGTTTAAATCCCTTAGCTACTAACCTGGCCTTGTATTTATCAATAGTTCCATCAGCTTTATATTTCCTTTTAAGGATCCACTTGCATCCTAAAGGCTTATTTCCTGGTGGGAGATCTACCAACTCCCAAGTATGATTTTGCATAATGGAATCTATCTCACTATTAATAGCTTCTTTCCAGAATGGAGCTTCTGGACTGGACAATACTTCACCGATTGTCCTTGGTTCATTTTCTAACACATAAGTTAGAAAATCTGGACTAAAAGACTTAGTTGTTTTGGCCCTTTTACCGCGTCTTGGTTCTTCATCACTTTGATGATCACCATCGGCAGTATCACGTGTTCTTTTGCTAGAACTAGCTTCTTTCCTTTCTTGACAAGGAAACACATCTTCGAAAAATACAGCATTCCTTGACTCAATAATTGTACCTTCTTGTACATCCGGAATTGCCGATTTGTGCACTAAAATCGATATGCACTCATCGTTATTTGCATATCCAATGAAAATGCAATCGATTGTTTTAGGCCCTATCTTGACTTGTTTTGGCTTAGGTATTTCTACTTTAGCCAAGCACCCCCACACTTTCGTGTATTTGTAGGAATGTTTTCGACCTTTCCATAACTCATGCGAGTTTTATCTTTATTTTTATGTGGTATTTTGTTAATAATGTGGTTAGCCGAGAGAATTGCTTCCCCCCCACAAATTCTCGAGGTAAACCAACTTATCAACAAAACATTCATCATCTCTTTTAGAGTTCGGTTTTTGTTCAAGAATACCGTTTGATTGTGGTGAATAAGGAGTCATGCTGTTTGATGAATAATACCAACCGAGCAAAATTCATCAAAAGGAGCTCCATATTCTCCACCTCTATCACTTCAATTATCTTAATTCGCTTGCTAAGTTGATTTTCAACCTCATTCTTGTAGCTTTTAAAAGCTTCTAAGGCCTCATCTTTACTTCTTAAAAGATATACATAACAAAGATCTTGTGCAATCATCGATAAAAGTAATAAAATACTTTTTCCCACCTCTAGTTTGCACAAACTTTAAATCACATATATTACTGTGAATTAACTCTAAAGGTTCTATTTCTCTTTCCACCGAGTGGAATGGTGTTTTGGCCATTTTTGCCTCAACACAGATTTCACACTTGTGATGTGAATCTATTTTAAAGTTAGGTAGTAATTCCAAGTTTACTAACCTTTTCAAAGTGTTAAAATTCACATGTCCTAATCTAACATGCCATAAATTTGAACACTCAAGCAAATAAGAAGAAGCATTAATTTTATTGCTTTCAAATTTTTGGAGTACATTCATTACATTCATCTTGAATAGTCCATTATGTAAGTACCCCTTCCCTATGAAATGTCCATTTTTCATAAGTACAAACTTTTGAGCCTCAAATACTAATCTAAACCCTGCCTTGACCAACAACGATCCTGACATTAAGTTCTTCCAAATGTCCGGAACATGAAGGACATCAACGAGGGTCGCTCCTTGAGGTCATCTTCAAACCACTTTGCCGAGACCGACAATTTCAGACGTTGCATGATTCCCCATGTATAGATTCCTTCCGTTGATAGGAGTATACGTTGAGAACATGTCTTTGTCGGAGCATATGTGGTGTGTAGCACCTGTGTCCACCCACCATTCTCTCGAGTTCTCCACCATGTAGCACTTGTTGCCTTCATACACAACAGCCGAGAGATCAAGCTCGGACATATCAATTGGTACTGATTTGTCCTCGGTCACATGCACCTGGTTCCGATTGGCCTTTTTAGAAAGACGACAATCTTTAGCCTTGTGATTTGGCTTTCCACAGTTGAAGCAGTTCCTTTGAACTTTTTAGCCTTCTTCCCCTGCTTTCTCGATTATTCCCAGTGTGCTTTCTCTTCTTGCTAGCATTGGGCTCCACCAAGTTTGCCTTTGCCTCCATAGGAAGCTTGCGGACTTAATCTCGGACTTGCGATTGTCTTCTTCAATTCGCAATCTGACAATTAAGTCTTCAAGCCCCATCTCCTTCCGCTTATGCTTCATGTAATTTTTAAAATCCTTCCACAGAGGCGGTAGCTTCTCGATTATAGCAACTACTTGAAAGGATTCACTCACCACCATTCCTTCTGCAATTATATCGTGCAGAATTAACTGGATCTCTTGAACCTGGCTGATCACCGTCTTGGTGTCAACCATCTTGAACTCAAGGAATTTGCCGATAACAAATTTCTTTGTGCCAGCATCTTCCGTTTTATACTTCTTCTCTAAAGAGCTCCACAGCTCTTTAGCAGTCTTTACCGAACAATACACATTATACAATGTGTTGTCCAGTCCGTTGAGAATGTAGTTCCGACATAGGAAGTCGCTTTGACTCCAAGCATCAAACGTCATTCTCTTCTCCTTATCTGTCTCCTCTTCCCCCGCAGTTGGGGCATCCTCCGTAAGGAAACGAGTAAGGTTCAGAGTCGTAAGATAGAACAACATTTTCTGTAGCCATCTTTTGAAGTCTGAACCCCCAAACTTCTCGGGTTTCTCTCTCGGTGCTGGTGCTGGTGCTAGAACTGAAGACGTCGAAGCCATTTGATATACACGAAAATCTCATCTTAAACTGTTGGGAAAAACAGGTTGGTGTATACAGAATGGCTGGAAAAACAAACGAGCAGAGTAACGATAAAATCGATATGTCGAGGCTAGAGTTGGACTCTTTCTCTTTAAGACGAGATTGCCCCGCTCACGGTGCTTACAGAATACGGCAATCGTCTCCCAAGATACAACGACAGACTACTTGCGACACTACAAATCGCAAGTACAGCGAACACTTAAATGTTTTTGAACTCTCCTCTATTGACTAAATGCAAAATGAAGAAGAAGCAAGTGAATTCGAATTTTTCTGATGTTTTTAAAATGAATCCTGGGGGCTGGTTTATATAGAGCTCCTGATGCCTCTTCAGACTGGGTGCAACCCCGGTCCGGATCGCTCTTGATCACCGCCGATCGCGCCCGTGGTTAATAACAGCTGCGATCGATGGTCCCGATTGCATCCGCTCAAGGAACACACCTTTGGCATACACATCTCGCACACCGGATGTGACGATCCAAATATGGTGCCCCGTCAACAGACACATCCAATCGGCCGCCATGTGTCGCCACTGCACGATTTATTCTCGCTAAGTCACCGCCACCCGAGCTTCCTCCCACGCCACCGAGCCACCGGATCAACCCTGGTTCGATTTTCCAAAACTTTAAGGCTCCTCAAAGCTCCTCGCGATGATGCGTACGTTCAAAGTGCGCCTCGAAAGCGCCCAATGCTACTATGTGCGACGTGCGCGCGGCCCGATTGCTCGGACGGTGCTCGCACTGCACCGTCTCGATGCCTTTTTGAGCTAGCCAAAGGCTAGTCAAAATTGACTTGGTCCACTAGGGTGTACCATAAGGAGTTCCACTTGATTACTCCTTATTAGTGGTGAAGCTCTTTATTAACTAGTCAAACATTTACTATGTTTCCTATGTGGGATATGACTTTCCATATTCCCACCATTTTATATTCCATATATAAAAGCATTTTAAGTGACCAACTTTATGCATTTGTTTCTCATTCACCCGATACTGAGAAATTCAAAATGCTAAACTCATCTACCCGGGGCGTAGATGACGTTTATCTCATTTATTTCATACTTTGAATAAATGACCATACTTAAATAATTGGTCAAAATCGGGTCAAAACCCAATTTAATAAAACCAATTCCAACAATTTTTGATATGGCACAATCATACATGTCAACCGACAACTCATACAATAATATAAAGAATATTTTATACAGTAAAACGTACATAGAATATCTTGGAATCCTACTTGATATTAATTAGTAAGTTACATATATGGTTGTGGTCATTTTTTTATCCGTTTGGAATTCCATAATCTTTTGTGATAGGAAAAAAAGTTATTATATTTACTAACGGCTCATAATGTATTTAAATTAAGGATAACCATATTATGCAAATATTTAGAATGTTACAAAGAAATTATCAAGAAGTGGATGAGATATTATATTTCAACGGTGTTTTATCTCATATGTCACCGTACAGATGATTGTCACAAGTATAATAAATAACTACCATATCAATTTTCAAGTATAAATTATTAGTTTTTAGAAGGCAAATAATAACTATTAAAACAACACGTGACAATCATCTATGTGGTGGAAAATGATATGAAATACCATTTGTAAAACATAAGATCCATCGACTCTAATATCGCAAGAAGTCCACCATGAATTCAATAAAATACCCGTAAAAATGCAATCCTTCACTCAGTATATAGCTAATGCACATAAAGACTAATTAAAACCTTGTATAGTTTTATATTCAAAATCAATACCTTAATTTTATATCATTTCAAAACTTAAATAATACTCATTTGATCTATTTTATTGAAAAAATTCATATTTTTTTCACACAAAATAACATCACAAACCTATAATTTTATATTTCAATGATATACATATCCTTAATCTACCACTTAATTACCAGTTATTTTCTCATCGTTTCATTCAAATTAATTACACTAGCTAGTCACGAACCCATCGCTACCAACTACATCTATTTATTACATTATTATTTGTGATAATCGCACAAATTGCACAAAGCGATATATAAGACTCTTTTTTATCAAATTTTTTTTAATAACAAACTCTTTTCTACACAAAAAGAGTGTGTTTTTATATTTTTACCCTTATTTTAACCAACTCATGGTTTAACCTTAGTCATTCTCTCTCTTCAACGCACAATCCAATACACATCTACTCCCATTAATTTGTATTAATACTTTTCAAAAACTCTAATATTACAAAAAATATCACCGGTGCATGAAATTACAATAAAACCCGGGTCGGGTTGGGTCCGTCTAACGGAAAAGACTCATTAGACGGTCTAACCCAAATTTTTGTCAAAATCATAAGGTTTTTGATGAAAATTATAATATCCCGTGAGGTTTGAATCTAATATTACATTTTATCCCGAGAAAAATTTACTTTTGGTCCCATAAGACTGAGCACCTGACGATTTTAGTCCCATGCCTTGAAAATAGTCCTATAAGATTGTTCTTGTTACACAAATGGTCTCATCGTTAGTAAATTAACGGTCAAACCTATCAAATTGAAAGTCAAACCTGCGATTTTAGTTTAATGGCTTGAAAATAGTCCCATAAGATTGTTCTTGTTATAAAACTAAATATAACTAATATCTATTTTAAAAATATATTATCATTTTTTGAGTATAATGGGGGGAATTTGGGGAGGGGACACACACACTCGTATGGAATCGAATCAGGGTCATTCACCCTTACAACATAAGTCTCAACCACTAGAGCACAAGGTTGATCCCTAAAAATATATTATCGTTAAAGTTACTATTTTTTATTTATTTTAATTAAAAAATTGACAAGTAAATTAAATGATAAAATTTATAATTCAACTTATATAAAATAAATTTTTTGGAAAATAATTTTTAAAAATAGATATTAATTAATTTTTTTTTGAATGTGTAATACAAAAAATAAAGATGAAATACATGTATCATTTATTTTAATTAGAAAATTAAGAAAGTAAATTAAATGATAAAATTTATAACTCTAGTTATAAAATTTAAATATTCTGGAAAATAACTTTTAAAAGTAGATGTGAATTAATTTTTGTTTTGTGTGAATGTGTAATACAAAAAACAAATATCAAATACATGTAGTATTTATTTTAATTAAACAATTTAAAGAGTAAACTAAATGATAAAATTTATAATTCAATTTATAAAAAATATGTTTTCTAGAAAATAATTTTTAAAAGTAGATGTTAATTAAATTTTTGTGTGTGTGAATGTGCAATACGGAAAAAAAAAGATCAAATATATGCACATATATATATATATATAAATATATATATAAAATTTTGGGGTCCCTACGTTCTTACCCCAAGATACTGGTCTCATATAACCCAATGCATGTACGTGTATATATGTAAAGTTTGATTTAAAAACATAAATAATAAAAATATAATATTAGAAAATAAAAACAAATGTGAGCTAGATTAACTCTCTTTTTATGTCAACTATGAATTTGCTAATATTTATCTATTTATATTTAACTATACTAAAATATTTTTAATAGTATTTTTCTAAAAATTTTAAAAATAATTCCAATATTTAAAAATTATGAAATTATTTAATATTATAATTTTTTTATTTTATTGATAGTTGAACTACATATATTTTCCAATACATAAATGTGATTTTTATAATTATTTGTATTTTCAAAAATCAAGAAGTAATTTAAAGTAAAAAAGAATATAGGAAATGATTTGTTTTTCTAAATATTTTAAATAAAAGAATTTGTTTTAGTGAAATAAAAAGCATTGGAAAAAGATTTTTTTTAGAAAAATATTTTAAGGACAGAGTTTTGTTTCAATAATATTAAAATAATACTAAAAGCATTGATAAAATAATTTTTATCATCAATAATATTATATTTAACCAATAAAAGAATAATGGGCCATTTTTGGTTAAAAATATTACTTTGGTGTCCTATGGCACCATTTTTGTCATCAGTAATGGTTTCCGTTAATTTTTAATTAGACATCACCCCACAATTTAAGTTTTCGTGTCCTATGAGACCATTTTGGTTAAACGTAATTTTGGGACTAAAAGTGAGAACAATGAGACTAAAATTATTAGATGCTCAATCTTATGGGACAAAAAGTAAAATTTTCTCTTTTATCCCATAAGCAAAAATATTTCAAATACCTAATACACTTAAGACATAATCAAATTTTATGGATTTTTTTTGTACTATTGAAATTTCTCTTTATTTTTGTAATTACTTTCTTCCGGTAATTTTTGTTATTATCCCAAAATAAAAATAAAATTGAAGTGAGGTGATTTCTTGGGATGAGATCTCCTATATATTCCACTTATCTTGTTTCACTATTTATTTCATATATTGGATTTACGAGACGTGTACAATTGTAACATCATTGTATACACATGTTATTCGTATAATGCAATGAAATACGAGAGTGAAACATAAAAATGGAACAAAAATCTCAATCCGAATTGTTTTGTGGTGCTACGTATGTGGCTATATTAAATGATTGGAGTACCGATAAAAAAAAAATGATTGGAGTAGATCGATGCCTTAATCATGTGCGCAATTGACTTTGACAACTGAGGGCTAATTACCCTAATTAATTTGTGAGTTATGACTTATGTGTGATCAAACTAATTAGAGGTATAATAAAAGTCTCATTGTTCTCCATTCCTCAAAATACCTTCCAATTTTCACCATGCCAAACTTATCCCCTTCCTGTCCTCCATGTCCAACCCCAAACTCCAACAATGACGATAAGTCGCTAAATGAGCTCCCAAAAGCGCGTTTCTGGGAAGCCATGGACATTTGTCAATGGGAAGGATTTTGGTTCGAGCCTGGCCTCGTAAAGTCCGCCATCACCTTCAGGTCAAGCTTCGAGGCCCGAGATGACGATATTCTCCTCACATCAACCATGAAAACAGGCACCACATGGCTCAAAGCACTCTCCCTCTGCATTATGCAAAATAAAACTCACCAAAGGCACGACGATATTTTAACGACAGAAAACCCTCATTTTCACGTCCCAACCATAGAAAGCATTATTTATTCAACCAAGGCCCCACAAGTGGACCTCTACGATACATCAGCTCCTCGTCTTCCACACACATCTGCCATACGCCGTTCTCCCAGATTCTGTCAAGAACTCTGCGTGCAAAGTCGTGTACATTGCCCGAAATCCTAAGGACACTCTGATCTCAATGTGGCATTTTTTCAACTCAATTTTCAGGTCGAATCAAGATCCGTTCCCACTAGAAAAGATCGTTGATTGCTTCTGTTCTGGTGTTCATCAATACGGGCCTTTCTTCGAACATGTGGTGGAGTATTGGCAGGAGAGTCAAAAAAGGCCTCAGAAAATATTGTTTCTCAAGTATGAGGAGCTGAAAAGTGATCCCAAGGGACAAATTTCCAAGATTGCTGAATTCTTAGGGAGACCATTTGCAGATGAAAAGGAAGTCGATGAGATTCTATGGAGGTGTAGTTTGGAAAGACTCAAGAATTTGGAAGTCAATAAGAATGGATTCGTTATTTTTCCTGTTCCAAACAACTCTTATTTCAGGAAAGGTGAAGTTGGGGATTGGAAGAACTATTTGACAACTGAAATGGAAGAGCAAATTAACCAAACTAGTCGTATCAAGCTCGAACCCTTTGGTCTCTTTCTTTGGTGGTGTGTGTGTGTGTGTGTGTGTGTTTCACTTTGCAAAAATACATAACATTACTTGTGGTTTCTAATATCTGGTGCACGTGTTGTGGGTGTGTGTTTTCATTTTGCAAAATACATAACGTTACTCGTGTTTTCTGGTGCAGCTAGCTATTGCTTGTTCTTGTTCAAGAGCTTAAGATGTAACATTAATTGTTTTTTGGAATGTGGGCTTAAGGTTGAATAAAATCAAGATTGTTGTGTCATTATAATGTTGATTAAGTGATTGACTTATATTTTTAGTGTGAATTCTCATTTCCATGTACTTCTATTAATGAAAACATGTTCTTGTATTATTAATTAATGCTCGTGTGGAAAATGAAATTGCATTTGGATAAATGAATGAGAATATATATATATATATATATATATATAAGAATTGTATCAAATGTGGTAGGGGGCTTACTATGTGACAGTATGGATCAATCTAAGTTATTAATCTGACAAATCTAAGGCCCAGTTTTTTCGAATTTTTTTTTTTTGAAAATTTGATTTCGCCCAATTAAGGTCACAAAAGTCTTTTTGTACACAAATTAATTCGGTTAGTTTTGGTAACCCCCCATAATCCCATTTTGTTTTGGGATTTTAATTACTCTCATTCCCACTTTTCATTCCACTCTAGTTTCATCAAAATCCAAAACTCCCAAATTTTATTTCTCTCTCCTTCTCTTTCTCTCTATTTGGTCTGGTCGACGACAACTCTGCAATAGTTGAGTTTTGTTTCGTTCAAAGATTCCCCTCAAATTCTCGACAACGACACACACCCCGAACAGAGGGTGTTACTGATTCTTCCAATAGTTGATAAAGGTAAGTCTTTGGTTTCATTTTATTTCAGTTTTTGGATCGAAATTTTGCTAGTAAAGCATTTTACTTTACATGTTTTTTTCATTTTTTGTTGAACCATTCAACTGTTGATTTTGGATATTTGAAGTAATGTGTAGTAAGAAGAGTAGGCATTCTTGTTTGTTTTTTTATTTTTTATTTTTGAAGTGTCTAGGATTTTGATTTCGATTTGTCCAGGCGATTTCATGGGTTATCTTTTTTGTTTCTGGGAATATTTTTGCGCGAATTAGGGATTATTTGTTGGGGAGTTTTTTGGTATAAAAGTTGGTAAAAACGATGTATTTTTAGTTCTTGGATGGTGTAATGTTTTTATGTTATAGATATAGGATGGTGTATGTAGTTTGTTTTGCAAAATTATTGATTTTTATGTTTTCATAAAATTGAGTTTTTGTGAAATGTGTCAAGATACCTTGATCGCTTTTCGTGATTTCTTCTTTGTGTTTGTGGTGTACAATTTATTTAAGAATTAATGATGAACTTTTAGTTATTTTTGATGTATAGTTAAATCTAGTGTGGGGTTAGTTTAACCCCTGAAATAAAAAAAAAAATTAAAGAGCCATGTATATATGTATAGACGCATATTTAGTATTGTTATTGCGTAATGAATATGTGTTTTGGTGCATTGATAAGTTTGGTCATGTGAATATATAGTCCATGAAATGCATCATCACACATGATGTTTAAATGGTTTTATTCTAGTATACAAATAAGGTTCATACAGTGAATAAATAGTGCACAGTTAATAGTATTCTGGTACATGCTTACAACGTTTGGTATATACATGTTATCCTCAAGCTTTTTGCATTATTTACAGGTGTTAATGAATTTTTTTAGTGCATATTTTATAAACACTATGTGCACTGTTAGTACTAACATTATGCTTGTTTTTGGAATATAATGCAATCGTTTTAAAAATTGAAATTCAATTTATTTTAAGTATACAATTAACGATGAAGTGGTAAATATTTAATAGTAATTTGGCACACATATAGTGTTGAATTGAGAGTTGTATAATAGAACAAAAAATTAAAGATAAAATAAGTTGGCGCATAATTAGTGATGAAGTTGTGTATACTTAATAGTAACTAGGCACACATATATCATTTATATTTCGAAGCATTTATGGTTTTTGCCCAGCTATTTTTTATTTACTTTTACGGAGATAAAAATGATGCACATTTAGCATGAAAATGATATACAATTAGATAATAAATGGCATACGATTAACATAAGACAATTTTTTTCCTTGTATAATTTCATCAATGGAGAGTGAAGAGGGTGAATCCGTTTGTTTTGCCATGATTTAGGCATTTCTGTTATGGAAAGTGATATTGATTATATCCATTGATTTTAGGTAAGTAAATATGGTATTATTTTTACACCATTTTGATAGTTACCGATTTGCCTTTTTTACACATAAAATAATTAGAAAATAGTGTTTTTAGGCCTAATCTGAACCATTGATTGAATAGGATGGATGGATGAGATTCATCCACACTGCCACATGGTAAGAGGCTGCCACATGAGATCTCATCCATATATATATATATATATATATATATATATAGGATTTGGTTCAAATGAGACCACCCTCCCTAGGTGAGACAAAGTGGACTCATCTTACCCATTGATCTTAAAAATGAAGGGATGTGATTAATTCAGTTTTTTAATTATTTCCTAATTTTCGCGATTTTAAGGGTAAGATTGTAATTTTGTAATTCAAATTAGTGGTCCCAAATGATTTTATGGGCTGAAATTGACACTGCCGGATTTTGTGGCGGATTTTAAGGAACTTGTTTTCTTTCCAAATATTTTATTTTACAGCATAGTTAGGGTTCTTTTACTGCATAATTAGACATCAAATAATGCATATTTAGTTTTTGTTGGCACTGTCTTATGAAAACAAGACATGATTGAATATAACGTACTGCATATTTAGTTATACTACACTGCATAAATAGGTTCAATATAATGTATATTTAGTTATGAAAATGGGATGTTGCTTTTGGAAATTATAAAAATTGGATGTTACATAATGTACTGCATATTTAGTTATTCCACAATGCATAGATAGTTTCCAGATAATACATAGTTAGTTGATTTTGTTGCATAGTTTATAACTTCTTGCATAGTTGGATATACTGTACTACATATTAGTTTTTTTACGCTGCATAGATAGTTTTCAGATAATGCATATTTAGTTGAGTTTTGTTGCATATTTAGTTTTCGAACTCACTGTTCGTTATTTCTCTGTAATATTGCACCGATTTTCTTATTTTTTCTCTGTAATTTTCATGAACTGTAATTTTCGAGTTCGATCTTCACAGTTTTCTTTATTTGCGTTAATGGAGGAATGTGTGTGTGTGTGTGTGTGTGTGTGTGAGAGAGAGAGAGAGAGAGAGAGAGAGAGACGTGAGAAATTGGGATTGGGAGATATATGAGAGAGAAAGAAATTTGATTCCATTTTTTGTAACTAACTTGTTATGTTATTTTACCCTACTACCCTTATATTGATTAAATTAATATTTTAATATATTTTTGATCCATTAAATCATATCCATTGATTAATAGTGGGGGATGGTTGAGATTAGTCCATTGTGTCTCACCTAGAGACATGGTCTCACTTGATCCTCCCCCTATATATATATATATATATATATATATAATTTGAGAAGTTGTTTGGTTGAATAGTTTAGAGAGAATTTTAAATAGGATGGTACGTGATTATGAAAACAAAATTATATATTTTATTGTGATTTATGGTAATAGTAGTGGGATTCAGTTTCCACATTTAAATTGAACACATGATATCTTCTCTATTCTAAAAGTTGTGGATGGTGGTTCTAATTAGATGATATAATTGTAAAATAATAAGGGAAATTTTTTTTCTACACTTTTGTTACAATTAAAACTCTTTCTTACCCACACTTTTAATTAAAAAAACTATTTTCTACATTTTTTAACCACACCACTTAACCAAACCATACTTTGACTCTCATCCTCCTTTGACTTATGTTTTCTTTTGCTTTTTGTCCATTTTCTCTAATTTAACTTTTTTGTCTCTTCATCTCATCTACCCAGCCCGCTACCCACCATCCTTTAACTATTATCTCACACCACAACTTCGACTTCGCCGGAGTCCCACCAGACAGCCACCCACTCTTTCCATAATGGACGAAGCCCGCCCCCAACCACACTCTTAGACGATCCATCATCTTCTCCACTTCACATGAAGATGATTTTGTTGTTAAATGTAATTTTTTTAGTACAATTTTGTTGTTAATTAAATATAGTATGGAGGAGTTGAGAATTAATTACAGCTTTAGGTTTTGTGGACTTCACGGTATGGTTCTGCTTTAGCTTTAGGTTTTGCAGACTTCATGGTATGGTTGTGCTTTATGTTATTGAAGATTAGTTCACAAGATATGTTCACGGTATATATACACATTCATGGTATAATATCTTCACAGCTTTCACAATTTAACCTTTATACCGGGAACCTCAAATAACGGTTAATTATATCGTGAAGTCATATTGATTAAAATACCGAGAAGTCATACTAATTTTATATCAGGAAGTTATACCAATTAATATACCGTGAAATTATAAATACCGTGAACTTATGCAAATTAAATATGCACCACTAATATCAAACTTACCGTGAACCATCTATCGTACCGTGAGCTGAACCAGTTCTTCAATATCCATACAGTGATGTTATATTTCAAGTCATATAGTGAACATATTCGTATAATAAATTACCAAAAATCATAAAAATGATATTAAACTCGAAAACTTACACCAAATAAGAGTTCTACAAAGCTTATTTACGAAATAAAAATAATACATAATGTCAAACACTTGCTTCTACAATCATACAAGTCAATAAATAAAGTGCATATCATATATACATTTCATTTTTCTGGGCAATAAGGATTAACCAACGATTATAAGAAGACAGGATGAGAAAAAAACTGATATAAAAATGTGAGAGTTATAAACCCACCCTTGAATATTGTTGGTTGGACTTTAGTTTTTCCACTGGAAAATATTAGTAGTATATCTGAAAAGTATTAGTACTACATCTGAAAAATATTAGTAATCCTGGCCTTGAAAAATATTTTTAGTAACGCTCATGAAAAGTATTGATTTTTTGCCTCAAAAGTATAGCAATCCAAATTAAAATGTATTAATTGTCCCCTTGAAAAATATTAAGCGTTGACGTAATATTAGGCAACCCTCAAAAGTATTAGTGTTTATCATGAAAAGTAGTAGCAACCCTTGGAAAAATATTAGTATTCATCTGAAAAAGTATTAGTAACCCCTTGAGCAGTTTTTAAGTAATTCTCATGGAAGGTATTATTTTTTCCTGCAAAAGTATTAGTATTCCCCCTAAAATATATTAATAATTTTATTGAAAAATATTAGGTTTTTCGATTAAATTTTTTTAGTATATTTCTTGAAAAGTATTAGTACTCTTCCAATAAAGTATTAGTAGGTCCCCTGAAAAATATTAACAGCGGTCAGTGAATGTTGTTGTTGTGGTGTTAGTGATTGTACGGGTAGATGGGCGGATTGCTCGCGGACTTAATATTTGGATCCGTCTAAAGGATTTGGTCTGACATGAGACTTATCCCATGATTTTTTATTAGCTCAAATCTCAAGGTAGTTTTTGTAATTATCCCTTTTATTGTTATTTTTTCCCCAGAAGTCGCGTTGTTTAATCAAACCCCACGTGCCTAAAACTAACACGATTTATTAAAATCCGGTTCTCATTAAGGTCATGCACAAGCGACTGCAACTCAATTAATGTTAAATTAATATAAAAAGAACATAACTGAAACACCACATATTTATTATCCAAAAAATAAATAAATAAAACAGTTGGCCATGACTAGGACAAACATATTTTATCAATATATACATAGACTATTTATCGAGTATTTGAGTCTGTCCACTTCAAAAAACAAAAATGTATTTGAGTCTGTCTATTGCAACATTTATAAGAAAATGTTGCTATATGTTGCTTCGTTACATGATGGAAGTTAAGTTTGATGGATCAAAGTTACAAGAAATTGATGTTCAAAAAACTTGAAGAAAATTCAAACCACAATTTAATGACGTAAATTTGAAAAATCCATTGAGAGCTTCTTAAAGGAAAATGACAATATTCATGAAAATAGTAACCAATAGAACAGTAACAAAGGACATATGCATGGCAGCAAATTGATATTTCATTGGATGATTAAAATAGTGCTGTGAAGGTACATATTTATAGTACAAAGATGATATCTTAGCCATCCTAAGTGTCATCATCCAATTCATTCTGTTGTAACAAACTACCAGCTCAATACTATTGTGCACATGCTAAATATAAGAGAGAATCTTTGCAAACTTTGCTGATCATGAATGGTGTCATCTTGGTGAGTCATCAAGGCATTATTTGCTTTCATTCCTCCTCAATTCGAGCGAGGGACGTGGTAAGACATGAAGTTTATTACGGAGCCGAGAGAAGAATTGTCCTGAGAGTGACTTGGTGAAAATATCACCAACTTGGTCCAAAGAAGGAACATACTGCACTACAATTGACTTGTTTGCTATCTTGTCTTGAAGAAAATGCAAATCTATCTCTAAATGCTTAGTTCTTGAATGATGAACTGGATTGTTAGCCAAAGATATAGCTCCAAGATTGTCCATCCATATAACAACCTTTTTATCCATGGAAAATTTAAGTTCACTTAGCAAAGATCAACCCATAGGACATCACAAGTAATTAAAGCAAGACTCCTATACTCGCTTCTCGTGGCCGGATCGATACCGTGAGATTGCTTTTTCGAACTCCATGAAACAAGATTATTTCCTAAGAACACACAAAACCAGAAGTGCTTCGCTATCATCAAGATCGGAAGCCCAATCCGCATCGACAAAGGTTGTGATATGAAGGGGAGTCAAGTCATGTGAAGTGTAAACCATGATCCAATGTACCAGCCTAAATACCTCAAGATCCGTTTTACTGACCTTTCCAATGCTTATCTAAAGGATTTTGCATGAATTGACTTACACGATTCACACTAAAACTGATCTCGTGTCTAGTTAAGGTAGCATATTGCAATCCCCCAACAATGCTCCCCGCATGCTTTGTCATTACGATAGGATTGCCATCAAATTTTGATAAAAATGGATCAAGCTAACATAGGTGTTGTAAGCCCCTTTGCTCCTGTCATTCCAGCCTTTTTACCAAGAAGATCCTCCACATATTTCTTTTGACTGAAAGATACCACCAGGTTTGTGAACAAATTCAATGCCAAGAAAATAATTTAAGTTGCCCAAGTCTTTTAATGAGAAGAACTGATGCATCTGATCAATAACCAACTGAATCTCTTGATCATTATTACCCGTGATAACAATATCATCTACATATGCAAGAATAAGCACACAATTTTGCCCATTGTTTCAAATACAAAGGAGAATCAGACTTGGACACAATGAAGCCAAGGCCAATGAGAACACTAGCAAACTTGCTTGTCCAAGCTCGTGAGGCTTGTTTGAGCCCATACAATGATCTCTTGAGTTTACAAACAGGAGGAGGAGAGTGATGTTGTGTAAAACTCGGTGGTTGTTCCATGTAAAGCTCAAGTATCAACATCACCATTAAGAAAGGCATTAGCAACATCCAACTTTCTAATGTGCTATGAATGGGATATGGCAATACTCAACACAATTCGAATTGTGGTGGCTTCACAACGGATCAAGGACTCAAGATAATCAAATCCCAAAGTTTGAGTATAGCCCTTGCAACTAAGCGAGCCTTATATTTAGCAAGGCTTCCATCAAAGATTTTCTTGGTCTTAAAACCCATCTCGTATCCTATAAGCTCTTTATTTTGAGGCAACAAACACAAATCCCATGTGTCATTTTTCATAAGAGCTGCATATTCTTGTGCCATAGCCTTCTTTGCCACTCCACTCGCATAGACAAAGCTTCCCGAATACTCGTGGTTCATCTAGGGGCCGTGAATGAATGGGTCAAATGAATCATATAAAGTTTGTGTTTGATAAATGGTTTCATCATGATTTTGATGATTTTGATTTTACACCAAAACAATGTTTTTAAAGGTTGTCCAAATACTCCTAAATGGTTTAAAATGGTTTTAATAATTTCCGGAGTATTTCCTCAAGTTTATTTTCGATATAAAATTGGACAACACATTTAATGATTTTAAGTCAAAGGGTTTTAACATTGAAACTATGTTGTCTTAATACTCCCAATTGATCTAAAATATTTTTACTATTTTTCGGAGTATTTATTGGAATTAATATCGGACAACACTTTTTGTGTTAATGTTTTATTTCTTCAAAACTATATTTCTAATGTTGTCCTAAATACTCCCGATCGGTTTAAAATATTTTTATGAATTTTTCGGAGTATTTCTTGAGGTTTATTTTCGTCAAAAATCGGACAACATTGCATTTAGGAGGTCGACCGGTCGACCAAAGAGGCGACCGTACTTGGGAGCAAAACTTCAAACATAAACTTTGATCTTCATTTTTTTGGTCAGCGCGACCGTTGCCGATATGGGGTCGACGGTCGAGGTACACGCCGACCGGGCCGCCTGTAAAAATGTCATATTACGATATTTCAAACTTTTATTTCTGCGCAACCGGTCGCCCTTAAGTTTGACAGCAAAAATGTAACCGTTGTGCAGCAGACATCTTTTCCTTAATTTGTGGGATTGATTTCAAACAGCTCTTTTCTTCAATTGTCTTGCAATTTTTTACAGAATTCATGTCCCCAAGAGGAGCCTATCATGTACAAGACATCTTCTATAAATAGAGGAATAATTGAAGCAACACAAGAAGAGAGAAAACTACAACACAACAAGATACACTCAAGAATACAAATTCTTACATTGTCTTATTTCTTGTTGTAATTTGCCTAGCTATTCACTTTCACATCCTTGAGGTCTAGGCTATTCTTGATTACACTTGCACTCTATTGTATTATCAATTATCGAGTTGTAATCTTGAATTTTTTGGGTTATCATTCAACATAAGATATCCTTGTGAGTGTTCTTGTGGTAAGAACACACTTGGGTGATCTAGGTGTTAGGTGTAAGAAGATTGTGGTAATCTTCTCGTTGAGGTGTTGAAGAATTTGGTATTCTTCAAGGTTGAAGATTGTGGTAATCTTCACAAGGTGCCGTTGGAGATTGTGGTAATCTTCAAGTGAGATTGTGGTAATCTCAAAGGTGGTGTTGAAGAAGAGTGTGGTGCTCTTCAAGGTGTTGTTGTAAGTTGGTGTTGTATTAATTTGTGGTAAATTAATAAAATCTTTTTTCTTTTGAAATCCATCCCTGGATATACTTTGGGGTGGTAGAGGATTAGGCCCTAGGTGGGTTGAACCTCTATAAATCGACGTGTGTTGTTTACATTCAAAGACCTTTATTATTGTGTTTGAGCATTTGGTTCGAAAAAGAGGGCGAAATCGAAATGATGGAGATAATCTATTCACCCCCTCTAGATTATCGTAGCCGCTTGGACTTACAAGTGGTATCGTAGTCAAACTCTTTGGCAAGCTCGTTTCACATCGCGACTGAAGAGAAACGATTCCAAAAATTTTATATTTTAGAAAGAAAGAATGGAATGTTATCTACAAGGTTGCGGGTTCAATTTATGGAACATAATCATAAATGGAGAATCCATTCCGATGATAGACACACCACACACCTCCAAAGGATTCAAAGAGCTCAATGATGAAGAGAAGAAAATCATCTCCTTAAACGGTAAAGCTCTCAATATTTTGTATTGTTCATTTACTAATTTGGAATATGAACATATTGTAGGCATTCGATCGGCACATGAAGTATGGCAAAAATTAGAAGCCATCTATGGAGTATTTGCAAATAAAAGGAGTTAAACAAAAGCATCTACTTCTCAAAGGGACACAAACTCAAACCTAAGGAACAAGCCTCTTACAACTTCCAACTATGAAGAAGTTGAATATTGTTTTATGGGCATCAAAGAAGAAAACGAGGTATGTCTTAAACCCTCTACTTCTTATGATATTGTTATTCAAAATGATTATAGTGATTTGCAAAATGATTTTGATGATCTTCAAAATGAATTCCAAAATTTACTTGTTAAGTACAAAAATTTGAAAAAGGAATTCAATGTTTTGAAAAATGAAAAGGATAGTTTATTTACTTCCTATGAATCACTATCATGTGCTCACACCACCACACTTGACAAGGTTAGAAACCTTGAAAAACAAAATAGTACTCTTGTTGAGAATATTGAAGGCATGAAAAAGGATTTAGCTAAATCCAACTTGAGTACAAATGATATGACCGAAATTGTTGATTATTGTGATAATTCGAAACTAGAACTTGATCATAAGTTTAATGTTGTCAATCATATGAAAAAGAATCAAGTCTCTAAGCATGTTGGTTATTATGCGCCTAGAATTATTACTTGTTTTTATTGCAGTAAAAAGGGTCATACGGCTAATTCTTGTCGGGCTAGAAATAACTCTAATTATTGTTGGAGACCTAAAAGTCTCAAAGCTAATCCTAAAGGACCCAAACACATGAGGGTACCACAAAACAATGTCATATTAGGTACCCGGCGAAATAATGATCGAAGAAAATTTATACCGCCAAGAAGACATCAAATGACCATTTCATTTGATCAAAGGAGAAAACATTTTCAAAGCCAATTTCCAAGAAGAAAATATAATTAAAAATGGGAAGAACATAATCCTTGGAAATGGCAAAGACATCATCAAGATGACTTTCAAAGAAGAAGAGACTATCAACAATGAGAAGGTAACAAATCTTGGAAATGGAGCAATCAAAGAAGTCGTCATCAAAGTGACTTCTCAAGGGAAAGATATCATCAACAATGGGAACGACACAACCAATGGAAATGGCGTAATTGATAACCCGTATCTACCTATTTAAATATGCATTTTATTTTGTTATTATGCATGCTTTTATTTGTGTCTTAATTGCAAAATGAGTTTTCAAATATTTATTTTTTAATTAAGGTCTTCAATATATATTTGTGCTTTTAAAAAAATATTTTTAAAAAAGAAGACCTTATATGATGTTTTTAAAACTCTTGTGCATTTTTGTAGACTAAAGTGTATCATCATCTCTTATGGATTTTTATGGCATGAGCTTACTTATGATATCTCTTAACCTACACTTTTATCATTATGATTTGTGCTAGATTTGTTTTAAGAATTGTGTAGGATTTACATATTTTCACAAAATGGCCATTTACGTCATTATTTGTCAAGAAAGGCATAAATTATCGAGGTACGTTTACTTGTATTATTCTTACTCTTATAGACTCGATATATGTATTGCCATGTGCCTATGTGCTTGCTCTTCATAGTATTTCATACAAGTGCCATTAAGAGGATTTTTTGAAAGGCACTATTCGAAATTTGATTGCACATATTTACTTTGTCAACTTGTGTTCAAATACTTTTTTAAATGAGGTCTCAACTATAGGCTATCGGATTTTTAAAGTTCAAAAGAGACCTTTTGTAGCTTTCTTAAGCTTATTTGAACTTGCATTCTTGATGATCTTCTAAATGCATAGTATGTGATTCTTGCTTCATGGTCTATATATATAGTGTCTATCTCTACTATGCTCTTATGCAAGATATTTTGTGATTGATAATTGAGACATGTTTTTACACTTGGGCTATTTTTTCTTGCTTATATAAGCGATGCCGTTAATGAGTTTGTTAAGTTGTGTAGATGAGAAATGAAGTACTCCAAATATTAGTTACCTCAAAAGATTTGGATGTAAATGTTCTATTATGAACACCTTAGATCAATTGGATGCCCTATGATGATAGTGATGAAGTAGACAAAAAAGGTATTCCGGAACAAACTCGATGACCAAGGCAACATTGGTCGAACTAAGGCGAGGTTAGTAGCTCGAAGGTATCTTCAAGAAGAAGGTAATTGATTTTGATGTAACATTTGCACTCATAGCACATTTAGTAGCTATTTGCATTTTACTTGTCCATTCTTGTTTTAAGAAAATTTCAAGCTTTACCAAATGGATGTTTAATCCTATTTTCTAAATGGCTTTATTCTAGTACGAGTCTGTGTAAAACAACCTTCGGGGTTTAAATTTTTCTAGGCCAAATAATCTTTATAAAAGGCCTTGTATGGTTTCAAACAAGTACCCCATGTATGGTATGATAGACTTAGCTATTTTTGCTAAATGATTTTACAAAAGGTAAAGTTGATACTACTCTCCTTGTTTTTTCAAAAAGGGCAAGATTGTTTGCTTGTGCATATTTATGAGAATATTTTTGGTGCTACTAATGAATATTTTGTGCAAGAGATTATTCTAAGTTGATATAGGTGAACTTTAGATGAGCATAATATCACATGATGGGGGAGCTCAAATTTCATCATTGGACTTCAAGTTAATCAATGCCAAGAAGGTGGTTATAAATTCACAATCAAAATATACAAAAATATCTTTGAAGATATTAGGCATTGAAGAAGGAAAAATCAACTCAACCTCTATGGCTACCAATGTAGAGATTAACAAAGGTTGAGAAAGACATATCGATTGACAAACAAATTCGAGGTATGTTTTCTTGTATTATTTCTATAGACTCGACATTCCATATGCCTTATGTCTATATGCTCGACTTCAAAAATTATCCCAACGAATCTCATTAAAGTGCCGTTAAAAGAAATTTTCAAATATTTATAAGGCACTTCTTCTTATGACTTGTTCATCCAAAGCTTTAAAACGTTCTTATGTTTTTTGGGATAACAAGTCCGGTGAAAATTATTCAAAATATAGTTCGTCATCATCGAACTAAACATATTGAGATTCGAAAAACCTTCTAAGGGATTGAGTTTTTAACAAAAACTTGAGATGTGTTTAATTCCGTCTCAAGGATAACTCGGACTTTTAATCATAAACCGAGTATTTTACCTCATTTTGAGCTTGATTATGACATAATGTATATTGAATGAGGTCTACGTTTGCATTTTACACATTTTTAAAACTTAGGGCGAAAAATTGGATTTTTGGATCAAATTTCGATTTCAAAACAGAATCAAGATTGGCTGCCCGTGGCGGGCCGACCGTCGCCCACCACTCGACCGGCGCCCATGCCCTGGACCGGTCGCCCTAAGCAATTTTTTGGTTAAAATGCTTATGTTTTTCCAGACTTAGCCATTTCGGCTCTTTTGATTCATTTTTCGTCCCCTTTGTCAATTTTCACACACAATTCACTTCAAATGAGTTATGATGCATGAATTATATATTTTGGGGACTACCTAGCTCGGTTATCATCATTGATGCTCATCTTTACCGATTGAATGGTAAGAATTTCACTCTCTTTAGCTTAATTGGGTTGAACCCTTGAGTTTGTGGCTTATATGTATTTTTCTTGATGCAATTCATATATTTTTGTGATGAGCTTATTGATTGTTGATGATTGACATTTGTTAAATTGCATTTGGTGATGAAAAACTTGGCTTGATTTCATTTACAAGGGCTATATATATCTTTCTCAATTTTTGACGCCCGCCAAGTGTGCAATAAAACGTTTTCAATGAAAAATTCATCACCTACATGATTCTCTCGATTTCAAAAGTCTTATACATTTATAGAGATCATGTTTTGCTTATCAAATGAGTTTTCATAAACCTCTACAAGTCGTATGATTCGACTTTTCCCTCCTATTTGGTTTATAAGCTTCAATGTTCAAATAGCTCGATACATCGGTTTAGTTGCGCACTTTGATATGAATATATGATGCATTTATCGTGTTAACATTCTTTTTGATGATTCCAAAGGGGGAGAAACAGTTATAAGCTCTTTAGCTCATAGAAGCTAAGATAAGCTTAACGAAAAGAAGTTATAAGCTATGGCTTCATATAGCCATAAGTTGTGGATCATATTTAGTCCACTTGGTGCATTATGGTTATGTATGAATCATGGTCCATTGGTTGTAGTATGGACTTATATACGGTTCTAATGATGTTTCTTTGACAGGGGGAGCTTTTAAGTTTTTGATACTTAAGCTCAATATCGAAAAGCTAAGATTTTAGCTTATGTTGAAGTTGCTTTTATACTACTCTTGTTGTGCATATTGATAGGGGGAGCATTTGCTATATGTGTTTGAATATCTCTACTCCCATCCTTGTGTTTATATTGCGTGGAATGTTGTCGCTCTCAACGGATATTTATTTTTGACCGGAAAACTTGTTTTGTTTTCAAAATCGCCTCTCAAAATTGTTTTGTTTTCAAAATCGGCCTTGTTGAATTGTTTTGGTTTGTAATCATCAAAAAGGGGGAGATTGTTTGATAAATGGTTTCATCATGATTTTGATGATTTTGCTTTTACACCAAAACAATGTTTTTAAAGGTTGTCCAAATACTCCTAAATGGTTTAAAATGGTTTTAATAATTTCCGGAGTATTTCCTCAAGTTTATTTTCGATATAAAATTGGACAACACATTTAATGATTTTAAGTCAATGGGTTTTTACATTGAAACTATGTTGTCTTAATACTCCGAATTGATCTAAAATATTTTTACTATTTTTCGGAGTATTTATTGGAATTAATATCGGACAACACTTTTTGTGTTAATGTTTTATTTCTTCAAAACTATATTTCTAATGTTGTCCTAAATACTCCCGATCGGTTTAAAATATTTTTACGAATTTTTCGGAGTATTTCTTGAGGTTTATTTTCGTCAAAAATCGGACAACATTGCATTTAGGAGGTCGACCGGTCGACCAAAGAGGCGACCGGTACCTGGGAGCAAAACAACGAAACAAAACTTTGATCTTCATTTTTTGGTCACGACCGGTTGTAGCCGGGTCGATCGGCCGAGGTACACGCCGACCGTCGCCTGTAAAATGTCTTTATTACGATATTTCAAACTTCTATTTCTCAAGCGTGACCTGGTCGCCTTTAAGTTTGACAAAAAAATGTAACCGTTGTGCAAAGCAGAGATCTTTTCCTTAATTTGTGGGATATATTTCTAATGAAATATTTTCTTCAATTGTCTTGCAATTTTTTTACGTAATTCATGTCCCCAAGAGGAGCCTATCATGTACAAGACATCTTCTATAAATAGAGGAAGAATTGAAGCAACACAAGAAGAGAGAAAACTACAACACAACAAGATACACTCAAGAATACATTTGTTCTTACATTGTCTTATTTCTTGTTGTAATTTGCCTAGATATTCACTTTCACACCATTGAGGTCTAGGCTATTCTTGATTACACTTGCACTCTATTGTATTATCAATTATCGAGTTGTAATCTTGAATTTTTTGGGTTATCATTCAACACAAGATATCCTTGTGAGTGTTCTTGTGGTAAGAACACACTTGGGTGATCTAGGTGTTAGGTGTAAGAAGATTGTGGTAATCTTCTTCTTGAGGTGTTGAAGAATTTGGTATTCTTCAAGGTTGAAGATTGCGGTAATCTTCACAAGGTGCCGTTGGAGATTGTGGTAATCTTCAAGTGAGATTGTGGTAATCTCAAAGGTGGTGTTGAAGAAGAGTGTGGTGCTCTTCAAGGTGTTGTTGTAAGTTGGTGTTGTATTAATTTGTGGTAAATTAATAAAATCTTTTTTCTTTTTGAAATCCATCCCGGATATACTGGGGTGGTAGAGAATTAGGCCCTAGGTGGGTTGAACCTCTATAAATCGACGTGTGTTGTTTACATTCAGCACCTTTATTATTGTGTTTGAGCATTTGGTTCGAAAAAGAGGGCGAAATCGAAAAGATGGAGATAATCTATTCACCCCCCTCTAGATTATCGTAGCCGATTGGACTTACAGTTTGGGCTTAGTGATCTCTGCCTTGGCTCGAGGGATCATATGATGAGTACCTGAAGAACCTGCAACACTTGAAGAATCTTTGAGACGAACATTATTAGAATCGGAGCAAGCTTAAACTATCATCTTGAATTGGTAAATTCACATATAATTGATCAACTGCTTCCAATGGAATAGTAGAAGGAGAAGAGTTAGAAGGAGTAGAGGAGGAAGACTGAGACTGAGATGGAGATAGAGGGGAATTTGGAGGAAGAGGAGTATCAGTAGAAGAAGAAACAAGACCATCATCTATAGAATTATTGTCAGTCATAGGAAAAGAAGTGACGGGAGCAAGAGGAGGAGCAGGGCTGAGTGTGGCAGTAGAGTCAAGAGGAATGGAATCAGTTGAGGATTGTGTAATAGTGGCAAAGGGAATTTTTGTCTCATCAAACACAACATGCCTGGTGATGATAATTCTCTTGTCGGTAGAACCTTATAACCCTTATGTTGAGGACTATAACTAAGAAAAATCAAGGTCGGCACCTAAACTCAAGTTTATGATGATTATAAGGTCTTAAATATGGGAAACAAAGGCACCCAAACACTCTGAGATGGAGAAGATCGTGAGGCTTTCTGCATGAGTGCTTGAAAAGGAGTCGTAAGAAGAAGAGGTTTAGAAGGTGTCCTGTTGATAAGATAAACAAAGACTACCGAAAGTCGCATCCCAATATTTTGTGGGAATTTGACTATGAGCTAACAAGGCTAAGCCAACCTCGCAGATATTTCTATGTTTTCTCTCGCCTAAGCCGTTCACTGGGAGTATAGGGCATGAGAATCTATGTACAATGCCATTTTGTGCAAGAAAGTTGGATAAGGCTCGAAATTCTCCCCCACCATCAGTTTGAATGGCTTTTATGGTTTTGTTGTACTGATTCTTAACAAATTTGGTAAAATGAACAAAAGCTGAATGAGTGTCTGACTTAGCCTTGAGAAGATAGAACCACGTATATCTTGTAGCATCATCAATGAAAGCAACATAACAAGAATACCCTGCTGAGGATTTTATCAGCCGACCCCAAAGGTCACTATGAATGAGATCAAATGGTGCAAAATTGTGTGAGTTAGAGTTAGTAAAAGGAAGCTTATGAGACGTAGATTGAAGACAAGAAGAACAAGGATACTCATTTTCATTATCATTAAAGGGAATATTACAATCATTCAAAACTCTTTTCACTACATCAAGAGAAGGATGCCCAAGTCTAGAGTGCCAAACACCTAAACTTAATCTATCCTTAATAGCAACAGAATTAACAGAAAGAGAACTACATTTTTTATTGAATGAACTAGGAAAAGCAGACTGCAGATTGAATGGCTTGGTGGTGATGGACGACTTGGAGGTGGTGGATGGCTTGGAAGTGGAGAGATTGAAGTCGAGAGACCATTTTTAAGTGACCCTTGAAGTAGAACCTTCTTTGTGCATCGATCCTTCACAAGACAAAAAGATGGGTGAAATTCAAATAAGACTCTATTATCATGAGCAAATTGACTAACACTGATAAGGTTTTTAGTAATTGAAGGAACGCGCAAAGAGATTTTTGAGTAAGAAATTATGATGAGAAACAGTAATGCAACTACAGAATTACCAAAGTGAGAGATAGTCAAACCTTGT
Organism: Rehmannia glutinosa; assembly: GCA_016081115.2. Taxonomy (NCBI): domain Eukaryota; kingdom Viridiplantae; phylum Streptophyta; class Magnoliopsida; order Lamiales; family Orobanchaceae; genus Rehmannia; species Rehmannia glutinosa. The sequence continues at coordinate 8,806 of JABTTQ020003402.1, read as the reverse complement.
CCATTACCAACTTGCACTTTCTCAAAGACCTTCATAGTCACAAAGCCAGGTTCAGTTTTCCCCAGGTCATATGTAACATGGTTTGTGGCTCCCGAGTCGGGTACCGCTTATAATCAAGAACTATCACAATTAGATAAGTTAGCAACATTGACATGAAAACCACCAAAAGAATTTTGATGACTCGCTAGTAAAGATTAGTGTGATGTCACGAGGGTTGCTAGGGTGATTATTCCCGTAAGTAGGAGTGAAATTAAGATCACCCTATAAAACACTTGTCACCGTGGTGATTGTTGTAATGACAAATTTGACAACGAGGTCGGTTTCCACAAAACCTTCCTCCTCTACCTCCTCGAATCCACCGAGATCTACCCCGCCTCTGTAGTTGGTATTGGAATTCTCGGTCTTTGGTAACTTCCTCTTCCTCTATTTGCTTGGCTAGTGCCTCCCCCCTTCGCTTTCCAGGATCGTAGGTATGAGTAGCAATATTAATCGAGAAGGATCCATCATCCATATTGCTTCTATTTTCAAAGGTTTCCAATCAATTTTCAAAACTTAATAGCAAGGCATGAAGTTCACCGAGGCTCCATGGCTCCAACCTGGATGTGGCCGAGACCACCACCGAGTTGTACTCGTGTCCTAATCCACTCAAAGTGTACATGATTTGGTCTCTCCGTCGACTGTTCTCCTCCCGAACCAAGCAAATCACAAAGACTCTTGATCTTGTTGAGATATTCTTTCATCCGCAAGCCTACCTTTCTAATGGTCCGGAGTTGCAATCGATATTGCATGAGTTTTGCCGATTTTGGGCGGCAAAAGTGGTTTGTAGACACTCCTGATTTCTTTGGATGTGCTCAATCCAACAAGAGAAATCAAGATGCTCTCGGATAAGGAAGACAAAAGCCAAGATGCAAGGAGTTGATCTTGCCTATTCCATAACATAAAAGAAGGATTCACGGTTTTCTCAACCCTTAGTAGTATTTGTGATGAATTCTTCAGAGTGGGAGAGTAGTCTCCTGCTAGGTATCCTTCCAAGCCATAGCCCCTAATGGCTGCCCGATTTGTTGTTTCCACACAAGATAGTTAATCTCACGTGAGCTTCACAACCACAAGCCTATCTCTTCAACGGTGATTTTTGAAAGACCACTATAAAAGGCCGAGGAGTTTATTTGAGAAAAGGTTACCTTGACCTTCCGAGAATTGAATACAAGCAAGAAAGAAACATTTGTAACCCGAAATATTCTCAAGCTATTGAACGCTCAATCCTCAAGCCTACATTACGAAGGAAATCAATCCTACACTCACCGTGAAGGAAAGACGACTTCAATTAGTTGAAGAGGAAACATTTAAAGAATCAAGGGGTCTACATTCCACGAAAGATTGTAGGAAGGTTAAAGGTCGAACTGGACTTAAGTTATTTGGAGGGCTTCGTGATCAAATCCAAGGAACTTGAGCAAGTGGGTTGTAGTAGCAAGGCAAACCGCCTGAAGGAAGAAGCCGAGTCGTATGAGAAGCCACCAGTGTGACCAAGCATCTCCGTGATCGAGTCCCAAAGGATCAAGTCACCGTGTGATCAAGACTTGTATCCGGACTGTTAACCACTCGTATATTGATCAATACTTAGTAGATTCCTCCAGAGTTGGAGAAGAGAGGAGTAGAAGAATTACCCCATCTTCGAACCTCTATAAAACTTACATCGTGTTATTTACATTTCAAAGACTTTAATTTCTCGTGATATTACACTTATATCTCACGATAAATTTGCAATCCAATTGATAATCAACAAAGTGCTAAAACCAAGTATTGAAACAAACTTAAACCAAAATCAAGGGTGTTAAGTCTTCCAAAAAACATATCACAACAAGTTAAGTCTTTAGTCAAAAACAAACAGTTATTCTATCTACAAACAATGAGTTCATTGAGTGACTAACTCCACGATCAACTAACTTAGTTGTCCATCAAGGACTTAGCCGTGGTAGTATTAACTCCGAATATTTAACAGACTAAATTTGAAAAGTTGGTAGGGTTTATTCAAATCCCCCTTCTAAACCTTACACTCACACCCCTTGGGACCTACAAGTGGTATCGTGAGCGGTTGATTCATCGAGCCTTCCGCACTAGTTATCGAACTAGATTTCCAAATCTTTCAAAGATTGTTTCAAGATTTGATCTTTCAAAACTCTTTTAATCAAAGAAAAGTTATTATCATGGAAGCAAATTTGACACGCATCCCTATGTTCACTATTGAGGAATTTGATGATTGGAAAATTCGTATGCGTGCTCATCTATCAACATTACACGATGAAATGTGGATAGTGATAGAAGATGGGCCACCGCAAATTTTAAAAGTGAACACAAACGTAAGGAGAGTGCAGTTGAAGGTGAAGAGGATGTTGCTCCTGCACAGCTTATGGTTGAAAACCGAGAGCCGAATGGACAAATGATGGTCGAAAAGATATAACTTGGACAATGTGGCCAAGGACATTCTTTACAAAATTTTGGACAAAGCCATGTTCAATAAAGTCAAATCATGCAAAACGGCTAAAGAAATCTGGGACAAGCTAACCTTGATTTGTGAAGGCTCGTAGAAAATCAAGGAAAATAAACTATTTGTTGCTTTGTACAAAAATTTGAAAATTTTAAAATGCTTACAGAGAGACCTCGGATCGGTGGATGCTCGGTTCACGTAAATTACCAATGAGCTATATGCACTTGGAAAAGAATATACACAAAAGGAAATGTGTATGAAGATTCTAAGAAGTCTCCCAGCTGAATGGGAAATTAAGGTCATGGCATTGAGGCATTCCATGGACCTATCCAAGACATCTAACCATGAGCTATTCTCGGATCTCAAGGCCTACGAATTTGAACCGAGGAGAAAAGACCAAGAGGAGACAAACCGTGCCCAAAACAGCTTGTTCTAATTGTTAAGGATGGAAAGAGAGCCGAGGTCAAAGAAGTCATTGACCAAGAGGAAATAGCCCCGATGGTTAAAGGTTTAACAAGTTCTTCAATAAGAACTACAAGAAAGGCAAGGGCGAATCCTCCGTAAGACACTCGGCTCCCTCCAAGTCAAGGGAAGATAGGCCAACCAAGAGAGCAGAGCATCAAAAAGTTGAATATAAAAGGGCCGATAATCCAAGAATGGAAAGAGTCGATCAAAAGGTTGAAAATCTATCTGAACCGCAGAAACCAGTGTCACTATCCCATTGATTGCCCATATACAGTAGTCAACAAATACAGAATGAAGAGGAAAGAAAGGTCTTCTCGAGAAAGAAGACAAGAAAAGAAAAAGGCAATGTTGGTCGCAGAGATCGTGAGACAAAAAGTCAAAAGACACAAATTGATTCGTTGAGTAGTGAAACCGACTACTCAAGTGACTCAAGAAGAAGCCTTGATTTGTTTAATGGCCAAGGAACAAGACCAACCTCCGACCAAGAAGATGAGGTACACTCTAACTCATCACACTCGTATTCTAGTGATAGTGATCGTGACACACACACTTCATCACCCACTCGATCTTTATGATTCATTAGGCAAAATGATGAAAGACTTTGAACACATTAAATCCTCACACACACTACTAAATGAGGAAAACAAATTTACTAAGAGCAAAACTCTCACCGACTAAGGAGCCGAGTACTCTAAGTCCAATAGAAATGAGAATAAAAGTCTAAAGGTTTGAAAATGTTAAGTTAATAGCGTAAATAGATGCTATAGAAAAGAGGGAGAATGACTGAAAATGTGATTGCCTCATTCACTAAGGCATCTAAATCCTTGGATGACCTTATTATGAGTCAAAGAGAATGTGGAGACAAGACAAAGCTTAGATTTAATTCCTCTCGTGCTATGTCAAGCTCCAAAAGTGATTTTGCAAAAAGGATCTTCAAGTAATGAAGTGTCTCAAAAATCCAAAACTTCAAATGGTGCACACACATTTATTCCAAAGCACAATCACAAGCAAACCGGCCTTGGTTATAAAGGAAAAGGAAAGCGCTACTGAGTGTCCGAGAGGACAAGAGAAGAAATCCATCCGAGTTCCTCAAAGAACTCCAAATGGAAAATACTCAGAAGAAGAAACAGAGCTACCAAAAGTCCTAAATTCTATAAAAGAAATATATATGATGGGAATGGTAGAAACTACCCAAGCCAAGTCGATTGAATAATGTGAACTATCAAAAAGATCTATCGAATATAAGTCTTCAAATGGCAAAGGCCTAAAACTCAACAAAGGCCATTCCAAAGGCATAAGAGCTATCATCAAAGACACTTATGCACCTAGCACTACACTCGAGATATCACAACTACCATATACAAAGAATTGCTAAAACACATTCACAGCATACAGACAAAAGAGACAGCTTGTATGAACCTAGAACCCCAAGCAATTTGCTAAAGTTAATTATGATTATGGCAATCGATAGATGGAAACCTCTTGAGTCAAATCATTTGGCTATAGGCTGGTTGGATCATCTTATAATACTAACCACTCAGACCTGCAAGTATGGGTACCTAAAATCTAATTTCCTTGATTACGATTCAAGGAACAAAAAGTGCCAAGGAACCTGGTACATGGATAGTGGTTGTTCCGCACATATGACAGAAACAAGAAAAATCACAAAATTCAAGGAAGTCGAGGTGCAAAAGTCATATTTGGAGGAAATGAAGCTCCAGGAGAAATATGGGGCACCGGATCCATCAAGAAAATGGATTAGAAATCTCGGATGTTGCATATGTTGAAGGACTCAAATTCAACTTGCTAAGCATCAACCAACTTTGTGACAAGGGTTATAATGTTGATTCAACATGAGTATATGCCAAATCAAGGACACCGAATCCAATGAAGTTGTCTTTGCAAGGATGCGCATGTTAAAAAGAACATGTATGTGGTAGATTGGTCAATCGCAACACCAAGCACTTGTCTCAAGCAAAGAGCACAACCAATCTAGTTGTCAGGGGCACGCCGAGTCACCTCGAATTTCAAAATAATTAACAAGCTTGCCATGAGCAATCTTGTAGAAGGACTTCCCAGCACTCGGTGTACAAGAAGGAAAGTGTATGTGATGCATGCCGATGGGAAAGTAAATCAAATCATCATTCAAAGAAAAGACATGTCCATCTTCAACTAGAATATTGCACCTGCTACATACGGATCTATTTGGTCCAATTGAACCAGCTAGCATAAGTGGGAAGAAATACACCTTGGTGGTAGTAGATTACTACTCAAGATATACATGGACAATATTCATGTGTAAGAAGAAAGAAACTCTACGTAAACTACCACATCCGATGAAAAGAATCCAAAATGAGAAGAGTCAAACCATTATCAAAATAAGATCTGACGATGAACCGAGTTTGTCAATGGTATAATCACTCAAGATCGTATTGAAAATGGTATTGGTCATGAATTATTCAGCAAGAGGACTCCACAACAAAATGGAGTTGCGAAGAAGAAGGAACATAACTCTTAAAGAAGCGAGCAAGGACCATGTTAGTCAAGCAGGGCTACCTAAAAGATTTTGGGTCAAGCAATAAACACAAAGATGCTATACTCAAAATAGATGCATGATAAACAGACATCTAACAAAGACTCCATATGAGATTTGGACAGGGAGAAAGCCAAATGTTGTATATTTTAGAATATTTGGATGCAAATGCTTCATCCATAACAATGGCAAAGATAATTTAAAGGCTTTTGATGCTAAAGTCGATGAACGTATCTTCTTGGGATACTCACCGAAAGCAAAGCCTGGGCAGAGTACTCAACAAGAGGACTATGGTTATAGAAGAATCCATCCATGTGGTGTTCGATGAGCCCAATGTAAATGGAAAAGACATTGAAGAGTCAACTCGATAAGTCGAATCAACCAACCATGTAGAAGAGTCCATATGTTGAAGTCAAGTCGAATTATAAACCCAAGAAGATGAGATAGCCGAGTCTCAAAAACAGTAGGAAAATTTGCGGCTAAGTGATGATGAGAGAGCTGATCAAAATAACACAACCTCGCAAGACGATCAATCCAGCTAACTTACTCCAACTTGATGTAAGATGGTCGAGAGACCATCCACCGTAACTAGTCATTGGAGATGTAAGAGAAGGTGTCAAAACAAGATACGTAACTCAACAAGAAGCAATGTTCACATGCTTCATCTCACAAATAGAACCAAAAGATGTGTCTCAAGCATCGATGACACACATCGATTCAAGCTATGCAAGAAGAGCCAAATCAGTTTGAAAGAAATAAAGTGTGGTAATTGGTTCAAAGACCTACCCATCAAAATGTTATTGGCACTAAAATGGGTGCTCGTAAACAAGATGAATGAGGAAGGTTCTGGGGTAAGAAACAAAGCAAGATTGGTAGCCAAAGGATATTGCCAAGAAGAAGGGATAGATTTTGATGAAACATTTGCTCATGTGGCAAGATTGGAAGCCATAAGGATGTTTCTTGCCTATGCACTACAAGAACTTTATTGTATATCAAATGGATGTAAAGAGTGCATTTCTTAATGGTTTATTGGAAGAAGAAGTGTATGTTGAACAACCTCCGTGGATTTGAGCGTAAGACTTTGGAGATAAAGTATACAAACTCAAGAAAGCTCTATATGGGTTGAAACAGTACACCCAGAGCATGGTATGATACATTGTCACAATTCTTGATCGAGAACGGATTCACAAAAGGCAAAGTGACGTAACACTCTTCTTGATTCAAGATAGAAAGAGTATATCGCTTGTTCAAATATATGTGGATGATATCATCTTTGGATCCACAAACAAAGAGTCATGTGTGATAAATTTTCAAATCTCATGCAAAGCAAATTCAAATGAGCATGATGGGAGAGTCGACATTCTTCCTTGACTTCAAGTGAAATAGCTAAAGGATGGAACTTTCATAAGTCGGACAAAATACACCGTGAGATTTAATGAAGAAATTCGGTATGGAAGAGAAGTCTTCCGAAAATACCAATGAATACATCGGAGAAATGTATATGGATGCAGATGGCAAGCAGATCAAACAAGATACTGAGTACTTATCGGATCATTGCTTTATCTCACAAAGCGGGCGTGACCGTATCACCTTTGCTATAGGTGTATGTGCAAGATTTCAATCGCTCCAAAAGAAAGCCACATGATCACAACAAGAGAATTTTGAGATATTTGAAAGGAAGCCAAAAAAGTTGGCTTATGGTATCCAAAGGAAGGTGGATTCAAGCTAATTGGTTATTCGGACTACTATGTTGATGTAGAGTTGACGAAGAAGAGCACCTCAGCACATGTCAAATGCTTGGAAATAAAGGCTAATTTCTCTCGGTTTAGCAAGAAGCAAAATTCAATAGCCACCTCCACAAATGGGCGAATACATAGTCATGGGCAAACACAGTTGCTGCCAAAGTCTTATGGATGAGACAAGAGTCGGTGAGACTATGAGGTTGAGGAAAAGAAATTACAATTATGTGTGATAACACAAGTGCAATTGCAATCACTCAAAATCCGGTTGCATTCAAGAACAAAGCACATTGATGTCGATATCACTTCATAAGAGATCATGTTGAAAAAAGGACATCACCTTGGAATATATTTCAACCGATAAACAGCTTGGTGACATTTTCACAAAACCATTATGTGAGTCAAGATTTGAAGAACTCAAGCATGAATTAGGGTTAATTGAGCTGAGTTGACACTCAAGACTCAAAGAAAAGAGATGAAAACATGAAAAAGAGGAAAAAGAGGTGAACTCGTAATTCAAAGTGAATCACCAGATCGAAAGTCACCAGTCTCGAAGTTAGGCGACCGGTGATAGCAAGATTTTTAGGACCACCTTGATGAAGATAGCTCTCTCTTGGTTCAACTAACTCACTGAAAGCTTCATGCATCAATTCTCCATTAATAGGAAATGCCCGAAGACCATTGCATATATTTTCCAAATTAAGCAAAAGGAGGAGGAGCCAAAAGCTATATGAAGCGTTTTGTGGAAGAGGTTAATGAAGTAGCTAATGTGCAAATATGAAACTTTATTGGGGATTATGCAAATGTAACCTCCACCAAGAATGATTTAAGGAGTCCATAGCAGAAAACCCCCCGCCTCTCTGAAAGAATTACTTGACCCTAAGAGAGAAACACATTCGGGTGGAAGAAGCCACTAAGCATGAAGTAGGCCAAAAGAGAAAGATGAAAGAGGAAGAGAAGTCAAGTCCGAAGAGGGACAATAAGAATGAATAAAGAAGATGGGAAATCAAACGTAAGTACACCCGTTGAATGCAACTCGGTTGAAGTCATGTACGCGGACAAAAGGCAAGAATCATAGCCTTCCGGAGAGATGAGGGAAACCGTGAACGGGCTCAATCGATCAATATTGCCACTTTAATTGGGATAAAGGGCACGCTACAAAAAAATGTTTCCAACTAAAGAGGGAAATCGAAAACTCGATCCAAAGATGCTACCTAAAAGGCTTTGTAGATCAACGCAAATGCACAAAAATCCCGGGAGAGCAAGAGCGAGATTCACCGCCACCTCCACGCCATTCGGAGCAACGCTGAGGAATGGAGAAACCCGAATCTCGGGCCAAGTAATTAATGTTATTTCATGGAGGCCAAGCGTAAGTCATTAGCCAATTCCGTAAATAAGGGGTTCGAACTCCCATTTTCTAGCTTTAGTTATCCGAGACCCCCTCCGCAGGGGCTTCCATATTTCATTCAGGTTTCTTTATTTAGATCTTTTAAGATGCCTAACTACTTAGTTTGTTTTTTCCAGCTATGAGCCGAGTATTTTCATATTTATCTTTATCGATACAATCAAAGTATGAATAAAGTT